>VSDK01003304.1:463547-486325 GCA_009767595.1 Symbiodinium kawagutii | reverse complement strand
ATGGTGAGGTGGTGGGGGTGGGGTGAGATGGGGTGGCGTTGGTGGTGGTGAAGGGGTGGTGATGGGATTGGTAGATGAGGGTTTCAGGGTGGTTAGCTGATGAGTTTGATGGTGCTGGATGGGTAAGTGATGGTTTAATGATGGTGGTAAATGATCATTCTATGGTTTTTCATGGTTTGATGATGCTACGGGTCCGAACCACCATCAGGTGGGTTATGAAGATCATTAGCCCATCAACAACGCATGTCTTCGAGTCATGGACGGTGAGAAGCTCAGTGAAACTCGTAGAGAGGCTTAGGGACCAGTTTTGTTGTTGTGGTTTTTTGTTTATTTGTTGGATATGGATCCCTGGTTGAGCCCTATCATGATCAACCAATTGTGATCAACCATTACCATGATTGACAATGTACTTGGTTGGCCCTTGTCGGCTACCGTCATGATGGGCTGTTAGTAGCTAAGCAGTTATGATATGGCTGTGGTTTTAGTTCTTGATCCATTTCTTGTCCGGAAGAGCTTTTAGATTATCCTCCATGACTTTGAGTCATTTGCAACACTTTTTTTGTTGCAAGCAATGTTTACCGTAAAGTGCTTATAATTAAGCAGTACCAACTGTAGCTGAGATAAGTCAACGCTCTAGACTTGGCATCAAAGAAGTACACACTCCCGCAAACTAACCTGGAAGTGGAAAATCCATCAGCTATGGCTGGTTTACCTATAAAACCGGCTTATTTTCGAGATTTCAGGGGATCGGTTACCAGAACGTAATCATGGCTGATCATGCAGTGAATCTACCTATCATTTGCCATGTATCCACCGAGTATTGGCGTTGATCAACATATTGTTTTTGATTATCATCTTGGTGGTTAATCTACCTATCATCTTGGTGACTAACATGCGGTTCATCTACCGATCATATTGGTGGGATACCAAGATTGATCATGTTATATTATATGCGGATCATCTTTCATCATTCAACCACCAATTCTGGCTCAGTGATCATCTACCATCATACCTATCACCTCGGTATCCCCTAAGCAAGCGACCAATGAGCATTGGGGAAACAACTCCAGCTATGAGGCTCCCCGCTACGCCAGCTCTTTGCAGTGATTCTCCGTATCGGGCGCCCCGGAAAACGCGCTGGGGATGGGGAGTCTGAACCGGGAGATGGGTGGGTTGGTAGTGGTTGGTGGTTTATAGTGGTTGAGTGATGGTTTATAGTGGTTGAGTGATGGTTTATAGTGATAAATTAAAGTTTGAGTGTGGTCAATGATGGATGGAGAAGGGTTGCAATGAGTAGTGGTTCATAGTGATGTATACAGGTGAATTGAAGTTTAATTGTGGTTGATAAGAGGCGAATGATTATATTTCAAGTTGTGATGAGATGTGTCGAGTGGTGAACAGTGGTTCGTAGTGGCTTTCAGTTGTTGTTGGAGCGACTTTATTCCTGGTCTTTGTGATTAGCAGTGGCTATGGCAACAATAGTTGACAATGGAGTATTGGTGGATACCAGTCATGAATTTCATTGTAGAATGCCTTTCACTGACACTGCATTTGCGATGACAAATTAATGGCGATCGCCAGTATTCTAAGGATTTTATAGGTTGGTGTTCATGACGGTTGACAGTGGTTGATGCACTTAATTTGTGAAGAGTGGCCTTGATTGTGATTGTTTCAGGGTCCATGGTGGCGCACAAATCAATGAAACCATTTGTTTTTTCAGCTATAGTCTCAACTTGGTCAGTGGTTCAATTATGGTTGAGAAAGCAGATATGTTCAATGCTCAAAAGTCCGAGCAAAGTGCGGAATTCCATAGTTTTCCGCCATCCATAGACAGTGGGCACTTGATCCGGCCTTTCCAAATCTTTCCATCCCCCGGTAAATCCAGAAACAGCTACACAATGTACAGACCAGTAGAGCCACTGGATGTTGAACTGCTTTGTTAACATTCTGATTTATGATTATTTCTGGTCAAATCATTAAAAGAAAACCAAACGCCGGCCACACGGCCACTAAAATATTACAAAAAGACCCCGGCGCAACCCGTTCAGAACCGCCCTCCAGAAGCAGCCAAGCCAACAACGATGGCGCAACCAGCCAATAGATATGGCTATGGGTCAATATTAGTCAACCAACTAATGGGGGATTTCCACCAACAATAATAGGGAAACAATGGCTAATGATAGGGAACCAGGGGTACGGGGTTTTGACCCACTGCCATATGGCAAAAATCGAACAAAAACAAGCTCTCGAGAGAGCAAATGAACAGAAGGCCATCCAAGCAGCACCTTAAAAACCATGCCTAATCTGGTTGGTGGTTTTAACATTTTTTCCCCAGTATCTAAAAACGCTTGGTTCGTTGGCAGGCATATTTTTGATAGGGGTGGTTCAACCACCAACCAATTATAGTTCATGGTTAATTAATTTGTGCATGGTTATTTGATGTCATTTGGTGATTGATCTACTTGTCCATTTGGCAATCCCTCAAAAAATCCGAAGAAAACAACCGCCAAACATAGCCAAGCAAACGCTACACACCTCCAATCATAGCCACCCACCAGGCCCAAACGGCAGGCGCGCGACGCCGAGGAACTACATCAACCACGGCACCAAGAGCGGCGACGCCGGAGCTGCGCGCGGCTTCGCCATCGAGACGCTGCCGGCCATCACCAGCTTCAAGCTGGGGACGCCTGGAAGCGAAGCTGGTGGGGGAGAGCAGGTAGGTCAGGGATGCGGCCAGGGGTTAAGCAGTTAACCAACCAACCAACCAACCAACCAATGGTTAAGTAGTGCCAGGGGTATGTGTCAGATATGGCTGTTAACCAACCAACCAATGGTTAAGTAGCTGGTTTAGCTGGTTACTAATAGGGATAATAATCAAGAAAAATGGTGGATATACCAACTATTTGGCCATGGGTCAAGCAGTTAACCAACCAACTTCCATGGTTTGACTAGCTGGTTCATGGTTAATGATAGGGGATAACAACTAGCAACTATAGGGGATATACCAGCTCAATCTGGCTATGGGTCAAGCAGTTAACCATCAATATTAAGCAACAATCATGGGGAAAACCAGCCTGGTGAATGATGGGAAGCAGGGGGACGAAGGGTGAACTGACCCACAGCCATGTGTGAGTTTCTAGTTTTTTATTGCATGGGATGTTTAATATATACAACTACCTACCTATGATTAATTAACTAGGTACTTTTCGATTTTTCCGCCTATTGGCATTACATGCTTCAAGATACATGTACGTATACATATTACATACATACACACATATGTATTTGTGTATTCATACCAATTTATCTATCGTCTATCTATCGATCGGTCCTTTTAGGGGTTGATGGGAGTTTGATGGTTCATGGTTGGCCTAATGGTTCGCATATAAAATAATTGTCAGTCAAGGGTCGCTTATGTTTCAGCTAGTTCATGGTGATCAGTTGTTGGTTTTAGTTTTTGATGATCGTTCCAGTCACCCTACAACGGTTGAACCTGGCATCACCGCACAGCTTTGGGCAGCTGAACCGGGTGCTGATCCACGGGTAACGGCGGCTGTTGGCTGTAACGATTCTTCGCCACCGAGCCGGCCAGGAACATGTCGACCCTGCACTTCTTGTGTTTGACCTTCAGGCGGGGGGGCAAGTCATGAGTCATGCACACTTGGCGTTCCAGCAGTTGTACCTGCCAAGCTTCTATCCTGAGAGGTCTCGGTGTTTCCGGTCTGTAAAGACCTATGGTAGAGACAAGATTTCTTTATCAGCATGCATGTGGAATCATTTCAGCATATCTTGGTAGATTCTTTACTTTCATAGTTAGTTTTCTATGTGATTTGTTCTCTTCGACTGAAAATGCCATTCGGCAATCATGTTTGAAACTTCTCGGGTCGGTAGCTCTGTTGAGGAGATCGACTGGCCATGTTGATGTTTACACTGTACAAAAAGGAGCCCATGTACCAGTTGAAATGCCCGAGCAATGGTCATTGCAACCCGGGTTACCAGGCATGTGGGATACCTGGATGTAACGCATGAATAATCACCTGTTTGTCTACAAAGCCAGGTTCATAGCTCAGGGTGGTGCAGGCTGATCACAAGCCCAAGTATCAAACCTTAGTCACCATCATAAACCATCCTCAGCCACCACACCATCAACCACCACTCGCCATTTTTCGGGTAACTCCACAGGTGTCCAGGACTTCATCCCCAGCGCCGCTGACTGCGCCTGAGGCGTTCGCAGTCGGACTTCTTCGATGCCTTGCTGAAGACCTTGCCCCATGTGACCCTGGCAGCCCGAGAGAAGAGCCCCTCGCCGTTGTCATTGGCCGATCCTATTGGTTGCGATGATCGCTGGCTTCACTGGTGGTCGTTAGGTGGTGAAGGTCATGGTGGTACCACTAACTGGCAGTACTATCAACTGGTACTAGTTGGCCTATTGTTGTCATTGATGGTGGCTCCAACCAAGAAACCCAAGGGAAATGAATCCATAGTCCATACGGATCAAGTACCTTCCATTCTTCTCCAAGCGCGTGGGTTAGCATCATCCGTCACCACCATTGCCGGACACTTGGGGATGTCAGTCACCAAGGTGCCAATCTGAAGTCCAGCATCCAGCAGTTCCGACAGGAGATCTGCAGAAAGGGCGGCGCAGGGCGTGGGTTGCTGAAGATGGTGGGTTGACTTCATGTTTTTGACAGTGCTGGGATGGTGAATGACGGTTGTCTAATTCTTGATGGTGAATAGGCTTGTTAATGATTCGTGATGGTGAATTGATGGTCATTAAGGGTTAATTCAGGTTAATTGATGGTGGACCATGGTGAGTGATTAATACTTGTGGTGGTCAGCCGTGGTTAGTGGTGGATAAAGCCTTTTGATCATGGCGAATTGACGACAGTCAGTCGATGAACACATAGTAGCTGTGGGGTAAGAGGATGTAAATGATTACTTATAGACCGCTAATTCATTCACATGTTCATGAGCAATCTCTATCATTGTTTATTCATGTTTGCTTTCTTTTTGCTGCCAATTGGGCATTAGTGATTGTTCATGATGATTTCCATGATTGATCGATGGTGGCTGATGGAATTTGATGATAGTAAATAAGCTGGCTTACCACTGGTGGTTCATAAGCTGCTTTATGATGGTTAACACTAAGATGTCTCCATGATCCATTTGCGTTGGTTTCGGCCGACCAAGGCACCAGTTGCAAGTGTAGGATTTTTCAGTTTCAGGTTACCAGAGCATACCTACACAACTGTTTCTACTGCTGTAGATGTATATCCGCTTGAGCATTACCGCAAGGCATCGGTGCACATGCCCAACCCTTGCAGGAACTGGAGTTTGCTGAACGGGAGCTGCATCAACTGGAAAGTTTGGAAGGAGAAGAGTCAGCAAAGGAGTCCATGCGGGTGCCTTGGTCGAGTGAGACTTCCCAGTTGTGGTTGATGGTTGGTGGTGGTTAGTTTGAGGCTTGATGATGCTCGATGCTGGTGATCCCAAACAATACTGGTTGGTTTCATGCAGAGACGCGCCGCCCTTTAGATTTGTTGACGAGTCATGCATCAAGCTAGTTGTGTTTATCAGACAGGGTACTTGCCCTGCTTATGCCAACCAAGGTATATTGATAAACATGGATATGAGCACGACTGTTTTTGATAAGTTAGATGTCAACTTATGTTGCCACATGAACATTTTGATTGATTTTTTGGTAATGTCAAACAATCCATATCAGGATATGATTCTTCATCAATATGCAGCTGATTTTGAAACTGCATCATGGCACGCAAACTTGACATGGTACAACTATCATCAATCAAAATCAACCTATTTTTGGCTTATTGGCTATCTAGGAATGCTTACATCTACGTTTGCCACTCAATGCAGGTCCCCCTATTTCTAAGTTGGTTCAGATTCGCCATTTAACATTGTATCTACCATTAGCCTCGTAGCTACCCCAGTGTAGTCAGTAAAGTTATGGTTCTTAGCCAACACAAGCAACTCTGCGATAAGTCCAACTCCGGCGGAATCCCCAGCAACCATGCTGAATCAGTGGTACCCCCAAACGTCTTGAACCAGCTACACTATAATTGCACAAGCATTGCCACAGAGAGCTAGCCTCCTAGGGCCTGTTGAACTCGTGTTAGTTCACTATAGGCTAACTCCAAGGTTCATAGCTGAACTAACTGATTCATAGCTGGTAGTGAACCAACCTAACCAGCTTGACCTTCAACTCCAAGCTGAACTAGCTAACTGGTTCATAGCTAACGTAACTAACCTAACTAGCTATCTAGCTAACTCACTGGTTCATAGCTGAACTAACTGATTCAAAGCTGGTAGTGAACCAACCTCACCAGCTTGACCTTCAACTCCAAGCTGAACTAGCTAACTGGTTCATAGCTAACGTAACTAACCTAACTAGCTATCTAGCTAACTCACTGGTTCATAGCTGAACTAACTGATTCAAAGCTGGTAGTGAACCAACCTCACCAGCTTGACCTTCAACTCCAAGCTGAACTAGCTAACTGGTTCATAGCTAACGTAACTAACCTAACTAGCTATCTAGCTAACTCACTGGTTCATAGCTGAACTAACTGATTCAAAGCTGGTAGTGAACCAACCTCACCAGCTTGACCTTCAACTCCAAGCTGAACTAGCTAACTGGTTCATAGCTAACGTAACTAACCTAACTAGCTATCTAGCTAACTCACTGGTTCATAGCTGAACTAACTGATTCAAAGCTGGTAGTGAACCAACCTCACCAGCTTGACCTTCAACTCCAAGCTGAACTAGCTAACTGGTTCATAGCTAACGTAACTAACCTAACTAGCTATCTAGCTAACTCACTGGTTCATAGCTGAACTAACTGATTCAAAGCTGGTAGTGAACCAACCTCACCAGCTTGACCTTCAACTCCAAGCTGAACTAGCTAACTGGTTCATAGCTAACGTAACTAACCTAACTATCCTAACTAAGCTAACTAGCCAACTAACTGGTTCCAAGGTTCCTAGCTAACCTAGCTAAGTGGTTCATAGCTGGTTCCGTTCCGTTCGGTGCTCCAAGTGCTTCGGCCCTGGGTACCTCTTTGCCGGTCACATCTGAGGCCTTGGTCCAGGATCTGCGATCCGAAGCGGAGGAGTTGACGGAGGCCTTGGAAGCTCGTCGTGGCAATGGCAGCGCGGTGGGGTGACAGGTTGGGACCGGTCGATTGGATGGTCAAATGATGGGTGATGATGGGGGTGATTAGTGGGTGATTAGTGGGTTATTAGTAGGTGATTGGTGGATCAAATGGTGGTTGATTTTGTGGTTGGTTTCCATTGTTCCCTGAAATGAAGCTTAACTCATAGTGGATGACGAGGTGATGAGTGGGTGATTGATGTTTACTTAATGTTTTGGTTGATGGCTAAGTGGGCGGTTACAGAAGGTTGAGTGGATGATGAGATATGGGCGGATGATGGTAAACTGATGGCTGCTAAGCACACGCTGCTGTGGGTGAATTTGTTTCCCAGACATTTTTATTTTGTCCGTATCATTTCTTAGCAGTGAGCATTTTAACATGATGATGTCTATGCCATGTTGTGGCTACTTTTGGAGGGCAAATGGAAATCTTTGCGGGGATCATCTAGGTCCATCAAGAGTTAAATTGTTTGCAGAACCAGCAGCCAGTTTGTGGTAAGCTACTGGGAATACCGATCTTCAACAGCAGGTTGGTTGGAGCAATGGGCAACCAGCAACTGGTTCTGCCAAGGACACGGCTTTCGAGAGATGCGTGGAACTGCAGAGATACTTCTGCGCAGACGTGGCTGGGTGATACGCATTCTGCAGGGATGTGGCCATAGCCAAGGGATCCACTTGTAACAGGGTAATGCGTCAGTACCATGGAACGAATTGGGGTTTACACTAAACTATCAACGAACTAGCTGCGACCAACCGAAAGGGATGGGTGGCGGGATCAACAGCGCAGGACCTCATGATATAGGAGACCATGTGCCCACAGTTTTAGCATGAGCTTGTGATTTGTAAACATGAGTGGTGAATTGAGGTCAGGAATCTCCCACTATCCTGGCTTGACTGTTCATTGACCTCGATCTTTGGAACAAGCCCATTCCCAGCGGCACCAGCTACAGCCTGTTGCAAGCTGATTGATTAAGATCCTGAAGTCAACAAGCTACCCCTTTGGTGCCTGTTAAGCTGGTCCCCATGCTCTCGACTCCTGAGCTGAGCAGACATGGTGAGCATTTTTCTGGCGTGAGGATACCGGATACCCGATACCGCAGGTGTGTGGTTTGTCATCAAATCTCCACTTTGTTCGCTGAAAAACGGATCGAAAAAGGCAAGGCACAGGAAATGCGGAAACTCTGGGGATGGTATGATGATGGTGTTACATCAGGGCAGTGCTGATGAAATCCATTTATGGTCCAGCAATTTATCGCGCTTGCAGCCATCCCATGCCTTGATCTACCGAGACTTATGGACTTCCACCACCCGGGACCCCGGGACCCGCCCCCCTGAAACTCAGGAGTCGACCGTCTCGGCCGCCGTCTTCGAGAACTTCTTCCAATGTCTCCATGAATTCCTGGAGACCTTGAGGAAGGCCACCTGGACCACCTGCGCCGATGGCAGCACATGCTTGTTCCCATATGGCCAGCTGGGTCAAGGCTTCAATCAACCAACTGATGGGGGATAAGTTCACCAACAAGTTTATAGGGAAACCCATGGTTAATGATAGGGGAGCCAGGGGTACAGGATTTTGACCCATGGCCATAGAAGTGCTTTCTTGCGTGATGTATCTCGGGAGGTATCGACATTGCAACACTTGTTGGAAATAGTGCAATTTTGTATGCTAGTGGTGGTGAATACAGCGGACAATCTACGAACCTGTACATTCTCCAAACTGATTTCTGACCCCTGGTCGAATCTACTCATTGATACATCCACCAATCTGACTTTCTATCGACATCTATCACAATCAATTAACCATCAGTCCACTAGAGGCTAATCCATGCTCAATCTGTCTATGAATCATCTACTAGCCAATTTATAGCTACCATCTACAGCTACCCCTACCTTTCCAGTTACCAATCTATAATATGTAACCAACCCCCAGCTACTAGCATAGGCTCGAACCATATGAAATATGTTGCTGGTTTCATAGTATCCATAGTTTCCATGTTGTTACCCAGGTGGCCACTAACTATTTGTGCCTCACTACTGGCAACAGGTAAAAAAACTAACCACACAACTGACTAACCATACTAACTAACCATAATTACTAACTAACCTTCCAGATGGCTGTGGGTCAAAACCCTGTACCCCTGGTTCCCCATCATTAACCATTGTTTTTCCCTATCATTGTTGGTTACTATCCCCAATTATTGGTTGATTAGTAATGACCCATAGCCATATAGTTGGTATATATCCCCTATACTTGTTAGTTATCATCCCCTATTATTAGCCAATATATTCACCAATAACCAGTATCATACTAACTAACCTTCCAGATGGTATCCATGGTAAAAACCAGCTGTTTATCTACTGGCCACTGGAAGCAGAGCGGCTCAAACCCCTGGAGGCCTGGCGCGAGACCGAACCGGCCAAGCCGCGGACAGTGCGCGGAAACCGCGAAGCCAACGGCAAGGCGCCAATCGATGTTTAGGTTCTGATACTGACTGATTAAATCAAACTAGATCAGGTTGGTTGACTGATGTTGGATAGTTGTTGATGTTAAACATTGAACTCTAGCCATGATTCAATAGTGCTTAGAGCATATCATGATCGATTTTACCCCTGGCTACCATGATGAATGATTCATGATTGGTGCAAAGAGCTTCTATACTGAGTACAAATCATTGCAGATAAGGACACGCATGATTTGTTTGTTTCAAAGCCTCAAAAGAAGAGGATGAATACCTAGATGGGTTCTTGTTTGTTACGGTCACTGTGACACTAGCATGTTGTTTTCCAAGCACTAGAGGTACACCAGCAATCAATGGCAGTGAATGACCTCACTATGGCCCGAAGCCGGTGGTGTTTCAACATCCTTAGGCCAAGGCCACCGCCCGACCGACGCGGCATGCGCGGCGCTCCCTTGACCGAACGCCCGGCGTGCCCGGTGCGAGGGAAGCAAAGGACACGGACAGCAGCTGCTTGTAGCTGATATGGCTATGGGTCAATATTAATCAACCAACCAATGGGGATAATCACGAATGAACGACAACATGGAAAACAATGGCAAATGATAAGGGGAACCAGGCGTACAGGGTTTTGACCCACTGCGATATGATGGTTAACAGTAGGTAACATTGGGGTACACAATGGCTGAGCATTAATGAGAACCTACCAGAGACGACCTAGATGTCATGATTTGGCTGATAGTTTAGCTCAACTGCATTTACATCGTGGTTTGACAGTGTAGCATTTTTTTTGATTCGGTTGATTCATATATCTACCGTCAGCATCCTCATCGCCGGAAAGAACTCCTGCGGGAACCTTCGGCGCCCGAGGAAACTCATCTTCCAACTGCAGGGAGGATCAAGCTGAACAAGCTCTATACTTAGTATAAGGTAAGGATTGCAACCCCAAAGTGACTCACCAAGTTGGGGTAAGGATTAACCACCAGGTAGATAGACCACCAAGTTAAGACAATCGTCATGTCGTTTTCTTCGACGTTTTTAAGGAGGGAAGAGATACGATGAACAGCTACACCCCATGCGCCCATGCGCCAGCCAAGCTACGATGGGTTTGCTGCAAATCCGTTCGCCTCCAGGAGCCACGCGCACGGCTTCCTTCGGATGACAAGGCAATGGATATGACGATTCTCCGGGGTGAGCAGGTTGACCCGTTGAGAAACGTATAGCGGGCTTGTGGGTAGCCATGAACAGTGGAGAGTTCTAGTCACTCCATCAGTTTCAGCCTATGATTTAGTGAAGTGAATGCAGCAATCGGAATTTAGTTTCATTTAGGTAATTTAGTTCCAACAGTCCTCAGTGCCTCGATTTTCCTGGACTTGCGAAGCATGATCAGTGACTGATAAAACTTATTATGATTGGCTATGTATAGCATGTTAAACTTACAAGTGGCTTGCAAGCTGGGTGACCCTTGGATTATGAAACTCACAAGTGGCTCATAGCGGCTCACAAAGCAGGGATCACTTCTTGATGGTGTCTTACAAATTTATAAAGTTATGTTTTGATTATTGTCCCTCTAGTGGCTTTATAAAGATCAGAATTGCCACATGATATACCACTACTTAACCCCTCAAAGGTGGATTGATGGCTCATAACCATGAAATAAGTGGCAGAACTACCATGAACCAACCATGATTCATAACACCCACCACTTGGTTCCACATTGCCATGAAATAAATGGTTGAACTAACCATAGTAAAGTCCATTTACATCACTTACATCACTACCTGGGATGGCTTCATTAACGATGGCATACCAGAGTTACATTCACCACTCACATCACCACCTGGGACCATCATCCCGTGGGCATCGCTGCCTGGTACCCGTCGCTTCGGGTTTCGAAGGCGGAGAACGGCGCCGAGTTGTGGAAGCACTTGGACGCCGACGTGGAGTCGCTGCTGGTAGCGTGGTGGCGAAGGGCACTGGGAGAAGGAGTTGCCATTGGTTTACAGTTATTTTCCACAATAGCAAATATTTGACATGTTGTTTAGTTTGTTTAGTTGTTTTCCATGATATTTGACATGTTGTTTAGTGTGTTTAGTTGCTTTCCATGACATTTGACATGTTGTTTAGTTTGTTTAGTTGTTTTCCATGATATTTGACATGTTGTTTAGTGTGTTTAGTTGCTTTCCATGATATTTGACATGTTGTTTAGTGTGTTTAGTTGCTTTCCATGACATTTGACATGTTGTTTAGTTTGTTTAGTTGTTTTCCATGATATTTGACATGTTGTTTAGTGTGTTTAGTTGCTTTCCATGATATTTGACATGTTGTTTAGTTTGTTTAGTTGCTTTCCATGATATTTGGCATGTTGTTTAGTTTGTTTAGTTGTTTTCCATGATATTTGGCACGTTGTTTAGTTTGTTTAGTTGTTTTCCATGATGTTTGACATGTTGTTTAGTTTGTTTAGTTGTTTTCCATGATATTTGGCACGTTGTTTAGTTTGTTTAGTTGTTCTCCATGATATTTGACATGTTGTTTAGTTCGTTTAGTTGTTTTCCATGATATTTGGCACGTTGTTTAGTTTGTTTAGTTGTTCTCCATGATATTTGACATGTTGTTTAGTTCGTTTAGTTGTTTTCCATGATATTTGGCACGTTGTTTAGTTTGTTTAGTTGTTCTCCATGATATTTGACATGTTGTTTAGTTCGTTTAGTTGTTTTCCATGATATTTGGCACGTTGTTTAGTTTGTTTAGTTGTTCTCCATGATATTTGACATGTTGTTTAGTTCGTTTAGTTGTTTTCCATGATATTTGGCACGTTGTTTAGTTTGTTTAGTTGTTCTCCATGATATTTGACATGTTGTTTAGTTCGTTTAGTTGTTTTCCATGATATTTGGCACGTTGTTTAGTTTGTTTAGTTGTTCTCCATGATATTTGACATGTTGTTTAGTTCGTTTAGTTGTTTTCCATGATATTTGGCACGTTGTTTAGTTTGTTTAGTTGTTCTCCATGATATTTGACATGTTGTTTAGTTCGTTTAGTTGTTTTCCATGATATTTGGCACGTTGTTTAGTTTGTTTAGTTGTTCTCCATGATATTTGACATGTTGTTTAGTTCGTTTAGTTGTTTTCCATGATATTTGGCACGTTGTTTAGTTTGTTTAGTTGTTCTCCATGATATTTGACATGTTGTTTAGTTCGTTTAGTTGTTTTCCATGATATTTGGCACGTTGTTTAGTTTGTTTAGTTGTTCTCCATGATATTTGACATGTTGTTTAGTTCGTTTAGTTGTTTTCCATGATATTTGGCACGTTGTTTAGTTTGTTTAGTTGTTCTCCATGATATTTGACATGTTGTTTAGTTCGTTTAGTTGTTTTCCATGATATTTGGCACGTTGTTTAGTTTGTTTAGTTGTTCTCCATGATATTTGACATGTTGTTTAGTTCGTTTAGTTGTTTTCCATGATATTTGGCACGTTGTTTAGTTTGTTTAGTTGTTCTCCATGATATTTGACATGTTGTTTAGTTCGTTTAGTTGTTTTCCATGATATTTGGCACGTTGTTTAGTTTGTTTAGTTGTTCTCCATGATATTTGACATGTTGTTTAGTTCGTTTAGTTGTTTTCCATGATATTTGGCACGTTGTTTAGTTTGTTTAGTTGTTCTCCATGATATTTGACATGTTGTTTAGTTCGTTTAGTTGTTTTCCATGATATTTGGCACGTTGTTTAGTTTGTTTAGTTGTTCTCCATGATATTTGACATGTTGTTTAGTTCGTTTAGTTGTTTTCCATGATATTTGGCACGTTGTTTAGTTTGTTTAGTTGTTCTCCATGATATTTGACATGTTGTTTAGTTCGTTTAGTTGTTTTCCATGATATTTGACATGTTGTTTAGTTCGTTGAGTTATTCACTACTTATAGGTTTTTCCCATGATATTTGACATGTTGTTTAGGTTGTTTAGTTTATACCAGTAGCTATTTGCTTTGTGGATTTGGGAGTCTCTGATAGATGAATGACAAAGTAATGATGAATATGCTGGTTAATGGTGCGCGAATGACTACCTGTAAGGCATTGGCCATAGACATCGAACCATTTCCATCAGTTTAGCCATCGGGTAAGGGGTCATCAGTTCAGCTTGTAGTGGTCAATAATGGTGATTTATCATTGATATGCCATATTTTTAATCAGGTCTAATGATGGCTTATGATGGTTAATAGCTAAATGGTAGGCAACATGTTGGTTAGTGATGGTCAATGATGGTTGGTTTGCCACCTGCCAACCAACAAAGGGCATAGATTATAATGGTGAAAAGTGGTTGATTAAAGGGGCCATGAGTGTAGGTGAAGGGCTTCTTATGCTTGATAATCTTTGATCAAGGGGACATCAGCCACAGCTTCAGCGGTACTTATTGGTGGTTAATCATAGACATTGACCATCGATATAGAACCATTTCATATACCTTTTACGTCTAACATTGTAATTAGTGACTTACCATCAGTTTCACGCTGGTGACTTGCCATCAGTTTGGGCGGTTGAACCATCACGTTAATACCATGAAAGAACCAGTAACCACCACTAACCGAGCATTCTCCAATCATTAGCGAACCATGAGCCATTTGCTGATACTAGCCAGCATGTTTCATTTCGGAAGCTCATGCCTTGCTGCATATCTTTGCACGCTACATCATTTAGTGGTTGAAGATTCCTCTTCAGCCTTGAGTGCTCTGATGTGAACTCGGCGGGCGATTCCCATTCTTGAATCGAAATCAATTTGTTTCATGCTAGATAAAACCTTAGTCATGGTTGCAACTAACCACATATCCTATTTGACCAACTGCTATCATTCAGCGTGGGTCAAAACAAACAAGATAAAAACCATCATGGACCATAAAGAAACTCTTCACTCCACCATATGACGACCATGTGAAGCCACCTCAACAGCACTGGCAGCAGCTTCCATGGCTCAAGGACCACATCTTCCAGAACGGCTCCCCAGCCAAGCCACCATCCGCGCCCTGCGTGGAGCTGCACAGCGAAGAAACCGCGACGCAGGACGCGGCTGGACGCGGGGACGCCGTTGGATGCTTCGGAAGCGTACGGAAAGCGATGGTTTCCCAGCAAAAGCAGGCGATTTCCCCGCTCAAAGTGCTGCTTTCCCAGCTGAAGCTCATGGAAACCGATGAAGAACGACCAAAGAAAAGGGTGGGACAAGTTGTGATTCTACACAAGTTGAGACATCATTCTGGACAAGTTGCGACATCTAAGGTGCACGAAACACCAGTAATTACAAGGAAATGGTCCAGATCCCTGGAGGTGCTCCAGACCATGTTTTTGTTTTTTCATGTTCATTGGCATTTGTTTGGTGTTGGAATGAATGTTTAATTGGTTGAATTGATGGTTGAATGTTGAATAATGTTAATGGTAATTGATGGTTAATGATGAGTTAAGGTTAATTGATGGTTAATCATGGTTTAATGGTTAATGTTAATTGATGGTGAATAATGGTTTATTAATGTTAATTGATTGTCGATAATGTTTAATGTTAATTGCTTGTTAATGTTAATTTTTGAATGTGGTTTCCATTTTGGTGTGGATAGTGACGCAATGGTGACCAAATAAGAAATTGTAAACGAACTGTTGCTTGTTCATACTTGGGTGTTTCATATTTTTTGGTTTTGGACCGTATTTTTTTTTTCATATTTTTTACTTTGGGTGGCAAAGTGGTGCAAGCAGTGGCCGAAAAGAGAAATTGTAAGAATTCTAGGATCTTTTTACAGTCCTTTTAATGCTCGCACGTGTTTTCATTTTGGGCTGGAATGCTGTGTAGACCGAACAAATTTAACGCAAATGGAAAAAACTGTTTTTCTATGTGTTTGTTATTGCAATGCCCAGCTCATGCTTGCCAAATTTGATCATCTTAGTGTTATGTTTGGTCAGTTTTGACAATCATGTGGCTGGTATGGCAACAAGCTTGTCTTTTTATCAGTCACAGTAGCTGGATGTGGTTGGCCCACTTGGTTTTGCAAACAGTGCTTCAACCGCTGTAGCCTATAGCCTTTTGCTTGGGATTCATTTTGTGTTTTGCTTACAAGAGACGAGTGCACTTGTATTGAGTTCCATAAAATTATGAAACTAAAGAAGCCTGTGTCAATATCTGTGTGTGTGTGTGAAAATTAAGATAAAATGTTTTCCAGATTGTCACCAGGCGTTTCGATACATTCTTTGACAAAGGCCTGATGGTTTTTTTGGTGCAAATGTTCCAAGTTATGGCAGGAGAAGCACGAAGATTCCTTTGTCTCTTGACAGCACCCAATGCCGAATCATATAAAGGGCGGAGTGGTGTCGGCCCATGAACTGGCTCGCTGAAAGCTACCCTATTTGCAACGTTGACATTCGTCATGGTCAGCATTGCTAGTTCCAGATGCCCACGAACATGTTTGATGTCAAAGCAGTGGATTCATTGGGAAAAACTGATCGTGGAGATCAATATTGCTTCCTTGCGGATTGGTACTGACTAGCAGCGATTGGCGGCCACTACCGGGTTTCATCCTGGTGAACTGTGTTTTTTGACGGTCGGCAACGGCTGAAGTAAGCTGATATGCCGTGATTAGCCACCATGCTTAATCCACCATTTGTTGGGCCAACAAATCATCATGGATCGTGATTTGTGACACAAAAACATTGTTTTTTTTGACCAGGGTTTACCACCAAACACCGCGCAGTTGACAAATTTGTTGGATGGGATAGGGGTGAGCCACAGAAGCAGTGCCGCTTGGGTCACTTCAGAGGGTGATTTACTGCTGGGGTGTGATCCATGGAGTAGGAATGCCAGCATCAAGAAATCAAGCAACAGGGTGGCATTTACACATGTTTATTAAACAGAGATATGAAGCTAAATGAGGAAAAAGATGAGAGAGATGTGTATGTTTAGATTTAAGCATGGACATAAACATATCTACATACTCAGTCTCATTGCTAATGATTTCATGCGTCTCTATGTAGCTGCTCAGGTTCGATGGCCGAACAAACATGACTAGTTAAGTGTGTTCATTCCTCGCTAGACCTGGTGGCATGGCCAGCTGAAAAGATGGCGTTGTGGATCCTCGTGCCCTGGCTATTTGACGTGTTTGATAGCTGCCTGGCACAGATAATTGGCAGAGTTTGATGATGCTTGCGTTTCTTTCCTGATTAATGGCTACCCAGGATTAATAAAACCTAGGTTTATTAATTGGGGGTATCCCCTAAAAGCCTTGGTTTTCCGCTAAAATGGGACCCCCCCCCTAGTTAATCAACCAGTGGTTTATTAATCCTGGGTAGCCATTAGTTAACCATTCGCCTTCCTGGAAACTAAGACTCCTGGAAAACTAAGAGCCAACTGGTGGTGTTCGCATGGATTTGCCATCAATTGTCATTCACTATGATCCATCATTTTGATTGATGATTGATAGTTACTCTTAGCTTCATTATTTAACACTTTACAAATTCTCTATTTTTTGCGATTAGCGAACGTTTTCCACAATTCTGACTCGGGTTCGGCCCAGCTTGAGCCATCGAGGACGTGGACGAATTAATTGACAGCATTTTTGCCGATTGAATTTTTCGTCGAATGGCGGCCTGGCCTCACACTTGATTTTTGATGATTGCCTGGAGATAGGAACCTTGTTGACCAACATGCAGGTAGCCCTGTGAAATTGGAAGACTGAAGAATAAACCGCTTTGTCATGGCTGAAGTCTTGCGTAGTAGCTTTGTGAAATTCAATTCGATGGACTGCTGTGTTTGAGGGAACCTGCAATACACCCAAGCCTCGTAACATTTTTGTTCACACTTGAAAGTTTGGTAGCTACATCCCAGAAACTAATGCCGGGTTGTCCGCAGCTGTGGTACCTATGCAAGTGCAGTTCGCCATTAGAATGGGGAAACCGCCAGTGACGACTGGGGAAAACACCATGGCTTCGGACCATTGGAGCATCAATTCGTTGGATTTGGCTGTTGGTTGCCTCATTGTGGTTGGCAATCAACCATGATACAGCTATCCATCAAGACCGGTTTATGACGCATTGTTAGCCATCATGAAACCAAAATCAACATTCTTAACCACTATGTTGACCATCAATGAATTGACCACAACCATAACCATCATTCAACCATCAATGAAACACGAACTGAAGCATTTCACTATCAATGAGCCATTTGGGTGTTTCTCAAAATAGGGCACGGCCCCGAATCATTTTTCCATAATCATTTACACTAGTAGTCCAACCATTTTTGGGGGTTCCTATGGCTTGAGAAACCACCATTTCCTCAGTGTATCATGTTGGGCACTCGTAGATGGCAGGAAGTCGTTGAGTTTGGAGGCCCGGCTTGGCTTAGCTGCGCTTCGTGACGGCTTCGGACTTGAACAGTAGCATGCTGCTATCAAAGCGGTCGCCCGAATCTTCCCCTGGAAATCATTTGGCTATGGGTCAAGCAGTTAACCAACCAACTAATGGGGGATTTCCACCAACAATAATAAGGGAATCAATGGTTAATGATAGGGGAACCAGGGGTACGGGGTTTTGACCCACATCCATTTTTCACCCGGCCTGACAGTTACAGGTTGAGATGGATCTGTGGTTTTGAGATGGATCTCTGGTTCGCCAACCATGATATGGCAAAGGGATGCCAAGGAAACTGCGTCATTTTCCCAAGAAGTCCAAAACGAAGGATTTCCTGCGTGGAAAATCCCGGCCATGAATATCAAGCTGGTTTACCCATTGGAACGAAGAATTCAACTCCCAGTGGAACCCAAGCTTTCGCCACAGCCCAGCTGGGCACTCCGAAGCCGTTTCGCCCGTTCGCGGCAACAGCACACCTGCAATTCAACAGCAGCGAGATGTTGAACAGCCGGTCATGTCATCATGCCTTGCTATTTCTAGGCACTCCCAGTCTTGACTTATTAGGGTGATGTTGGTGCATCCAGATGTTGACCACCAGTTTTACGATAGCCTTCACTTCTTGGTGGTTCACGTATCTCCCAACAACACCTGCCCGGAGCCACCCAAAGGTATAAACTTTCTCGGGATTCAGTTAGGTCTCGAAGCTTACATTTGGAACTGTCCATAAGTTGGTGATCTCAAGAAGCGCTTATGCTTCTATAAATGTTTATTTTGGGATGGCTCGGGAGTATGTTTTGTCAGTTTTACTGCAATCAGGGAATTATGAAGGCTGGCCCAGCTAATCCATGATGTATGTCTTTCTTTGGCCAGCGAAGTTTTCTCACTAGTAGCACAACCCAATCTAGTGTTTGGATGTGAGTTACGCCCCGGTCCAGATCTTTACCACCCGATGTATTATGCTTCCAACTTCCAGTTGCACTGCGAAAAAACTTGGGGCTTGGATCCTGTACCAAGCTCTTTTTTGCCTCCCATATCGCCCTGGCCTGACAGGAGCAACCATCCACATCCAACCATTGATATCCGAGATGTAAGCCTTATCCACAAGCCTAAATCACCCATGGATACACACTTAATTACTAATCAACTTATTTTGATTTGTCATCACGATCCAGAATCAGATATGTGTGCACATGGTTCAGTACCATTTTTACAACCATATATTTATCCCTTGTCATACACCCAATACGACCCTATCATACAACCCAAGAATCCCTAAGCAATCTATAATCTACATTGCCATCTATCTCCAACCCTATTGCCAATATGCATAAAAACAAAGATTACCCCCCTACAACCATATGCCAAATGAGTACAAACCGTGCATAATAATCATAAATATCGTAGATCATGGACATTTTCAACCACATATTCTACATAAGCACCGGACATGTCATAGATTGTGATGATCATTGACATTTTCGGCCACATTTTCTCCCCAAAACCAGGCTGCGTACGTCTCGCCACAACGTCTCGCTGCGCCACGTAGATGTAGACGAGTCTCTCTCCGACTCGGATCCGAACAGCCTCGGTAGCTCAATCCAGACCTGCTACGGAAGTGCTCGCTGATCATCCCATGGTTGAGATCATGGTGACCCGGTGGCATGACCAATCAAGGTCAATGATATGGCTGGCAATTTTCAACAACCTACAGGGTGGGTTATACCCACCCCTGCAAGGTGGGTCCGAACCATTGGTGGGTGATAAGGCTTAGAAGGTGGGTCCAATCCATTGGTGGGTTATGAGCCCTATGTAATAGCTGGTAAGGGTGGTCAGTGGATGTTTCAATGGCTGGTCATGGTTTTGGACGACGAACTTGTGGTTGGTTCATTCACTACTGGGTGGCGATGGTGGTTCCCAATCCTTCTTGACACGGCGGAGATAACGGTTGATGAATCGTTAATCAATGATTTAGTGATGGTTCGTTGTTGCTCGGTTGGTGGCTATTAATGGTTGGTATTGGTGAATGATGCTGCATTGTTGTTTGGGAAGAATACGCAGGGGGTGTTTTGGTGGTCGAGATGGCTAATTGATGCGGAATATTGCGGAATCACGTTTGATGATGAATATCGTTAAATGGTGGCTGAATGATAGCAAATCATGTCCAAAAATCATGAATATATGACAATATTAGTGAACAAATCCTAACATGTTTGTGTAGTTATGGATTTGCAGTTGTATTTGCATATATATGCCCATATCTATATCTTTATCTACCTACGCATGTTTCGAACATCTCTAGAAGAGCGTATAGTGGTGAAAACGGGTTGGTCGGGGTTAATCAAAAGTAATGCAAGATGGAGTCAAAGAAGTACAGTCAGGTGGGGTTCAGGTCAACAAAATACTCTCTCTACTTGGATGTGCAGTTGGGGTTATAGCTGGGATGTAACCATGGATTGTTTGCCTGCAAGGTGGGTTCCTTATGACCATTGTTTAACCAGTGACCAATGCACATCGGAAGCTCGTGAGCAAAATCAACAGCCATGAAGCATCATCGGCCATGCATTCACAATCACCAGGACTGAACAGCAATTGACCATCAATGATCATGGATACAGTCAAAACAGGGAGCCCCAAAAATGGCTGGTTTATTACCAGAAATGATTAGTATTGGATTGCGGACCGCGGCAGTCAACTGTCGCATGTCAAAGGCTAGCTATCAGCAGGCCAATTGACAACTCGCTAAGTACAATGGAACTTACTGAAGCCACACCACCGAAGCGTAGATCGTGATCACTGATTAGTATTGGATGATTTGGGGGTACCCCCTATTTTGAGAAACACCCAAATAAGCATAAATTGATCATCACTAGCCATCATCAAGCAATCAGCATGGACCTATGAAGAAATCACAGTGCCAATGACTCAATGAGCTTCTGAAGGCTTGGAGAACTAGGCACCAGCCATAGTCAGATTTGCATCAGTGGCTATGGAACTTGATATGCTCAGATGAGGTGATCAGGGCTATGTGGATACCGGGAGGCCTGGGAATCCTGAAGATCGCTTGCGAGCCAACTGCCTTTGCAGGATGATAGTGTGTGTTCTCAACAGGCCCTGCCTTAGATTCTAAGTCTTGTGGTAAATTGAGCTCTTGGGAATACAAACTGCAACTAGATCGAGTATAATCCGACAAAAAATAAGTTTAACATAAGTTTAAACAAAATATAATTTATCTTTTATGTTATAATTATTTATGTATATGAAACGGCAACGCGTAAATTCGAATCTGCTCAGGATGCGGGTCCACTTTACTACTTTGTCCGAAATTTCAGGAAAATTTGCGCGTATCTGCCTCCGTACAAAACAGAACATTTTGCCCGGAATTTCTGGAGTACCGTCCCGAAATTTGGCCGTTTTGGTCGAAGAGGATTTCTTCTATCGTTAGTCTTTCTTTCCTTTCTCGGAGGTGACCTGTCCTACTGCCTGGGCTGCCTCGTCCTTTCAGGATATGATTGATTTCAGAAAATTTTGCTGAAGGGGAGGAAATTTGTGGAAAATTCATCCGTTTTGGTCAATGTCAAAAATCAAGAAATTTTCGGAAAGTTTCGTACCAACAACCAACAAACAACACGCAACACCCAACAACCGATAACCAATAACGAATAACCAACAACTTACAACCGACAAACAAGAACCAGCAACCAACAACCAACACCCAACAACCAACAACCAGAAACTAACAACCACCACCCAACAGCCAACAACCCACAACCAAAAACTAGTAACTAGTAACGAACAACCAACAACTAACAACCGACAACCAAACACCAACAACCAATGACCAACAACCCACACCCAACAACTAACAACCAACAACGAACACCCAAAAACCAACAACCAGAAACTAACAATCAATAACCAAAATCTAACACCCAACAACCAACAACCAACAACCAACAACCGATAACCACTTACGAACCACCAACAAACAACAACCCAGATCCAACAACTAATAACCAACAACCCACAACCGAAAACTACTAATAATATCCAACAATTAATAACCAACCCACCAACCAATATCCCGACAAACAATAAATAACAACCAACCAAAAATTAACAACCTACAAATAACATCCAACAAAAAATAACTAATAATTAATTATTAATTACTAAATCTTATTAACAACTACAAACTACTAAATAACAATAATAAACAAAAACTAAAATCTAATAAAAAAAATTAATAACTATTAATAATTAAAATTCAAAAATACATAATTATAATTAATCTTTAAATTCGAATAATTAATAATTAATAATTAATAAATAAATTAAAAAAACATAAATAAATAAACAATAATTAATTAAATAAAAAAAAAATAAAAATTAAAATACTATTATTAAATAAATATTTAAAATAAAAACATAAAATATATTTTAAATACATAATATATAATTAATTTTAATTTTAAAAATATTAAAATATTATTTAAAAAATATTCATTTAAAAAATAAATATTATATTTTAAATTATATATATATTTTAAAAAAATAAAAATAAAAATACATTATATCTAAATATATTTTATTTTAAAATTCTTAATATAATTTTATTTTAAAATTTAATTATATATAATTTAAAAAAAAATATAATTAATTTATTTAAAATTAATTAAATAAAAAAATATAGATAAAATAAATTTAATAATAATTATTATTAATTATAATTATTAATAATTTAAATAATTTTATATTTAATTTTTTTTTTTTAAAAATAAAAAAT
>VSDK01003304.1:359984-457351 GCA_009767595.1 Symbiodinium kawagutii | reverse complement strand
TCTTTCTGACATATCTTTTGACAATCTTTCTGTGATCTTTTCTCACATCTTTGAGGTCCGGCAGCCACCACTGGCCGCAGATGGTCGCGGTTGAGGTCCGGCAGCCACCACTAGTCGCGCTTGGTCGCGGTTGAGGTCCGGCAGCCACCAGCAGGCATACATGATCGTGGTTGAGGTCCGGCAGTAACCACTGGTCGCGCTTGGTCGTGGTTGAGGTCCGGCGAGACAAGGAGAAGGAGAACGAGGAGAAGAAGGAGGAGAAGAAGGAGGAGAAGAAGAGGAGAAGGAGGAGGAGAAATCAACTCTAATAAAATCTAATAACCCTTACCTGACAGGTGGGGAATAACCAACAACCAAAAACCAACAACTAATAACCAATACTTAACAACCATTAACCAATACCTAATAATTAATAATCAATAACTATCAACCAATTACTCAAAACCAACAACCAACAAATAGAAATTTAAAACCAATAACATATAGCCAATTCAAAATTAATAATTAAATTCTACTTATCCATTATTATAATCAGCAAATTCTTTCTAACAAAATATTTATTTTAAATAAATAAAAAATATAATATATTATATTTAGAAAAAAATATTAAAATTAAAAAATATAATTTTATTAAATTTAAAATATTATATTTTATTAAACATAAAATTACATAAATATATTTAATATATATTATATTTAAAAAATAAAATAATTAAATATTTAAAATAAATATTATATTTAAATATTATTTAAAATATAAAAAAAATATTAAATTAAAATATATATTTTTTCAAAATAAATATAATTAAATATATTTAATATTAATAAATATATTTTTATATTTTAAAAATATCCTAAAATAATATAGGTAATTAAAAAAATTAAATAAATAATAATATAAAAATAAAAAATTAAAATAAATAAATATTACTTAAAAAACAAGAAAAAAATAAGGAAAGAAAGAAAGAAAAAAATAAAAGAAAAAAAATAAGAAAGAAAAAAAAAAGGAAGAAAAGAAAAAAAGCAAGAAAAAAAAAAAGAAGGAAGGAAGGAAAAAAAAAAAAGAAAAAAAAAAGGAAAGAAAAAAAGAAAAAAGAAGGAAAAAAAGAAGGGAGGAAAAAAAAAAAAGAAAAAAGGAAGGAAGGAAAAAAAAGAAAGAAGGAAAAAAAAGAAAGGAAAAAAAAAAGAAGGATAATTATTTTAAATAAAATTTAATAATCCTTACCTAATAAATAAGAAATTAAAATTATTATTTTTTAAAATTTTATATTTTTCCTAAAAATAAATATAATTTTTGTAATTTAATAATTACCATAATATAGTTTTTTAATAGATATGTTTTTATTATATTTATTTATTAAATTTAAAATTTATTATTGTTTTTATTGCCGAATATTTATCTAAAAATATGTTATTTTATTAATGTATTGGTTTTTGCTTTAATTATTATTCTCCTTTGGAGAATTATCTTTTGTTTAATCTTTAAAATATTTTGGAAGTATTTTGGAACAATCACATACTTAAAGATGTCTCTAGCTTGAATAAGTATGTATATGTTTCCAAAAAAATATTGGTAGCAACTGTAACCAATTAAGTCCCCAAACGAAAGCCCTCGATGTAGCGTAGGTTATCAAAACAACCCCAACCTTGCAAACACTGGGTATAATCAAAATCAGGTTCCAACGTGTGTTGCTGTTGCGCTCTTCTGGTGCTTGTTTTGATGCCTCAAAAAGTTCCCCGTTTAAAGTTGCAAAACGTACCATTCATCATCTTCATCAACTTCTCTGCCGAGATCTCCAGCATCCCAATCGTTCAGATTGTCGACTTGTGCACTGCTGCATACAAAAAAACGTCATGCAGAAGCACGTGCAGCTGGAAGCGGCAGGATCGTAGTCGGAAAGCAGCGTCTCGGCTGAAACGACCCAGGCGAGTTCAGGGAGTGGTTGCCCTTGTCATCTCCGAGCCTCGGTCGAAGTGGTGAAGCTTCAGCCTGGAACTGGTTGAGTACCGGACCTCGCTTCCCCAAACTCGCTCTAGGATGCTCTGTACAACGGCAGCCCAGCGCATCATGACAGCTGCAGAACATGTCCCTGACTTGGATGTGGCATCTTGTTGGTTAACCAGTCATAGTCAATCAGGGGTTACGACTCATGTGTCCTGCCACTTTGTAGGTTGAACATTTGCCGGCGAAACAAATCTACTGAATTAACCTGGTAGTGGAAAGCCGGTCATTTATGATTGTGATTTATAGGTTCTAGGTACAACCAGCAATAAATGCTTTCCCCCCAAGGAGGCTGGCTTTCCAGAGACTACAAGCATTCACTGGTTGGTGGTTGAACCACCCCTATGAAAAAGATTGGTCAATTTCCCAACCATTCCACCTACAAGAGAAGAATAAAATATGTTCAAAACCTCAAAACCATCAACTAGCAGTTGTTTGGCAATTGTTTTTGCTTACTATCCCCTATCATTAACCATTATGCACCATAGTTTAACCATGGTTAAGCAGTCGGTTCAACCTGAACTCATTGGTTTACACCAAACATGGTTGAATCTGGTTACCCATATGGTTGAATATGCTCAATCCCTAGATTTCTGATTTTATACAAACAAAGGACCCCCGCAGTTGTCAACATAGGATTGGAAATTCTTGGATCAAGCCTTGTAACCCTAATCTGGTTGGTGGTTGAACCACCCCTATGAACAATATTGGTCAACCAACCAGCTCTTGCTGAAATTCTGAGGAAAATAAAGAATGTTAAAGATCACCGGCCAGTAATCATTAAATATCATCAAACTTTTTAAAGCACTGTGCTACTACGATAAACTCTGAATTCCTATGATTAAACCGGCAGTTGAAGTACTCTTGACTAACCTGGTACTGTCGGCCATTACCAAGTATTGTCGACCATTACCAACTATTGTCGACTGTTACCAACTATTGTTCAGCATTATCAACCAAGAACTATTGATCTTGAAATATTCAACCTTGTTCACCACCAATCATTATTCAACATGTTAACCCACTTCTCATCATTCATTGGGTTGGTTGATGGGAAAAACAAGTGTACAGGAAACCTAGTTTTCAACCACCACAAGGGGTTCCTGGAGATTTTCCAATCGTTGACTGCACGGTGGTGTCCCCTAGTCATAAGTTGGTTAAGATCCGCCATTTCACTATAGTTAATATCTACCATGACGTTCCATGACGAGTCGTTACCCTGGTTCTGTTCACAAACTGATACCAATGATAGATGATCATTATCCCTTGGCCCTTGCAACCACCTTGTTCATCAGCTAGCATTGGTGCTTACCCTAGTTTGTTCACCAATGAATTGCTAACACCTGGGGGCCCCACCTTGTAGAAAGTCCCACGATTCATCAGCCAACCAGGACTTCAGTTTGTCAGTTCTGTCAGCTGCCCCAGTGCCCTACACAGAGTTGACCGGCGAAGACCATGTCGGTCCAGATACCGAATTGGAGCGTTTCCAAGAAAGAAAAACGGGGACGCAAGAGAGAGACAAGATGATATAAGTAACAGGCAGGTGGGTTCAACCTCTATGAAAAATATTAGTCAATCAATTAATTAATCAATCAATCAATCAACCAATCAATCAAATCCAATCCAATCCAATCCAATCCAACCAATCAAATCAATCATTGAAAATAAACAAATGTTTAAAACCACGAACCAGGTAATAATTGAGGACCCAAACCCTCGATGCTATATGTACCCAGATGCCTGGGGGAAATGTAGGTAAACAGGCCATACATGGAGTGCCTGGGGGGATGACTGACTAGGGTTTTGATGGAGGATAGTGGATGGCTAATCCTCATTTATGGTTGTCCTCTTCTAATGAGTCATACCTGGCTGGAAAATGACAATTCCCAATAGTTATCTAGTCTAGAGATGGTGAACTATCTATTGCTATTCTTGGATTACCACACATTATCAACTTGACACATGCATCATGGTACAAGACTTTCTATTTGTTTGGTATCATACAGCTTGACAAGTGACAGCAAATACCAAGAATGATGAATCATGATAATCACTGCACCCATTCTTAGTATTATCACCCCTAGTGATAGTCAATATATTATCAATATTGCTGAGGGTCAAAACCCTGTACCCCTGGTTCCCCTGTCATCAACCATTGTTTTATCTATGATTCTTGGTTAAAACCCACAATTATTGGTTGGTTAATATTGACCCATAGCCATATTATCAATATTAGTCTTGCTATGAATCACAGCAAATCACTCCTAGTTCACCTAGCATCACCTACCCGTTCTTTGGCTATTGACCAGCCGCTGAAGCTGGTTACCAGCGATCCGCTTCGAAAATTGGAGGATCACTGGATCACGGGGTGGATTTGGATCAGCCAAGGAACTGGGTAACAACTTTGGGGCACCAAACCAGCCTGTAAGTTGGTTTATAATTAGGGCAACTGCCAGTTTATAAATTGGCTTAATCATAGGAGAACTAGGGTCATGAGAAATCCGCATTCATAAAACACCCCCAGTTTACCTCAACAGCTTCTGATTTATCCAGAATATGAGTGGTTTGTCAACTTCTGGATCTAACATTCTAAAGGTTTTCATCTTCAACGGTTGGCTCTTGGAAACGTTTTGGGTGCAGCAAACGGGAAAGGTTGTGAGTGGCAGGCACTGTGATCATTTTCAGCCGCTGAAACTCTGAATGATGGTTGCTAAGTCGGCGCCCAAAGAGGCAACCGAGATATCACTGAGAAGATCTTATGAATCAAAAGCAATACGTGCAACTAAATCACAGTACTGCAAGGATATTTGGTGAAAAATGTCTGATCATGATACCCCGGTTCTTGCTTATCCGGTCTGATAGTTAAAATGATCCTTCAATCCTTGGTGGCTCATAGATCCCTTGCTGAAGGTCTAACTTTCAATGCTTATATGGTAAATCAAACAAATCTCAAAACTATAGCAAAAATCAAAGTTAGTGGTTGTAAGCCACAAACAAGCAACTCTTGAATCACCATTCGCACGTGTTGCACTAGCGTCTCTGTCCGAAATGGAAGTTTTCACCCCTCAATTGAGCACTGTCCAACACCCGGTAGCATCCTCCTCCACCGGTGTTCAACATCAACCCCCACCAGTTAGCCACTCCCCCAAGCTCAACCAGTGGGAAAATCGTTGCTGAAACTCAGAACACAACGCCGTGCCCAGTGGACCCCCCCCTTTCAGACTTCACGGAGACCGGTTCCAGCAAAGCTTAGTTGCTGATTGCACGGTTGCGCCGCTGGTCAAAGCAGTTCCTGTCGTTGAGCAGCGAGAGATGTGGGGAACGGCGAGAGATGAATGTCAACGCATGTGCGACATGACCATGCGCACGCAACTACATGCAAAATTGAGAGAAAAACATTTGTGTTCAAAGAAAAATGAACAGATCTGTTCAAATGTTTTCTCGAACAAAATGGAAAACACAAAATATCCATTCACCATGAACTGCACCTTCTGAACAGGTTCGAAAGGTGCCGGGCAGGATAGGGATAAAATAAACTCTGATAAACGTT
Source organism: Symbiodinium kawagutii (assembly GCA_009767595.1). NCBI lineage: Eukaryota > Dinophyceae > Suessiales > Symbiodiniaceae > Symbiodinium > Symbiodinium kawagutii. The sequence continues at coordinate 451,799 of VSDK01003304.1, read as the reverse complement.
CTCGCATTTTGCAGAAGTGGCAAATCGCCGAACCACGATTCGTCCTGGTTTCTGATCGTGAAGAAAAGAATTGTCAATGCATGAACATGAGAAATCATATGAACATTGTTTACATCGGTGTGTTTATTGATCACAAGCAGAATTATTGATTGATTTCAATCATGAGTGTTCATGAGTAATCAATAAACGAACAACTCATGCTAATTGATTTCATGTTTCAACCAGAATTGATGTCTCACATTTTTCCGATCGTAAATTTCCTCGCAATCATGTTTCCCCTAGGTTTCCCTCACGTGTTCCCCTAGACATCTTGGGTTCCCATCGTAATCAACACAGGAGTGGTCCCCAGATTCTTCAATAGCGTCGGGACAAGGTGGATCTGTGGATGGCACCTGACTGTTGTTCAAGCTAAACAATGACAAATGGTTAGTTGATGGTTAGTTGATGGCTCGTTCTTCAGCTAAACTGCATGAACAAGTTGTTCACTGCTCCCATCAACTAACCATCAACTAACCATCAACGAACCATCAACGAACCATCAACGAACCATCAAGCAATCACAAAGTAAGCACTATGAACCACCATGGGCCACTCTTCAACGCCATGATCTCACCATCGTTCGTAGCAACCAAACCATCACAGACCACGGGCGACGAACCCGTGGAGCCTCAGGCACGTTTGGCGTCTCAAAGTTCTTGATTCCTGGGACGCCGGCGGCTCGCGTTGATGGAGTCTCACGAATGGTACGTGAGTGGTTGGGTATGGTTGATAGTCTGTTGAATCACGGTCAAATGGTGATTCAACCATTAATGATTCGAAACTGCTGCTGTGTACACTCAAGTGTCCGCCATAACCATTGATGATTGATGGTTCCCCAAAATTCATGGGGACCGGCGGAAGATAGGCGCTGCTTGAGATTGGTTGGTTAAGCGACCCAGCTGACCACCAGGTAACAAAGAGGGTGAGCCAAGGCGGTCAGTATCGATGATGTAATGATTCATGATGGCTATAAACAATGGTTAGTGAGTGAAGGTTTTGTCACGGCTTCGCGATTGCTAAGAATGATGATTATAATGATGGTTTGTAATCTTAGTAATGGCAAATCATGCTACTCTCTGGTACTCTGGCACAAGTGGATTGATCATCCATTTTTAGATCGTTTAGTGGGCCTGGTTCCCAACCAGCTGTTTGATTGGCAAAGGGATAGCACCAAAACACCGGACAGCTCATATGATTCATATGGTTCTTTACTACGACAGTGACCAATATTGTCTTGTCGAAACACCGGTGGAACCGCACAAAATTCAGTGGCCTGACCCCCGAATGCCTTCAGGCAAAGCCTTTGCAGGCTTACTCCTTGGCCTGAGATCGCCTTCTTTTCTCTGCTCTGGGCCAGCCAGGGCAGCCCTCATGGGTTTTTCAAGGTCACCACTTCCTGAAGTTTCTTTTCCCGCGAACTCGGATCCCAATAGGTATCACTTGCGAACAACGATGAAGCTCCCCAAGAACCTCCTCTGAGTCGTCAAGGTGATATACTCGTCCCGAACTCAAGGCCTCGCTTGTGATTATCTGCTGCAACACTGCAAGTTTTCCCAATCTCTTCCTTCAAGTGGAGGCCCTGGATCACTGCTGACCTCTGTCTGTTGTATTGGTACTGCTTCACCCCCAGCCGTGCCAGGGCTGGTTTCTTGTGAGGCCTTTCCTCCAGGCCAGCCACATGGGCTTCATCTGCCTCCTGTCAGCCCAAAAAAACCCCTCCTGGCCTCTTCTGCAGTCGGCCACAGATATCCGATACGGAAAAACCGCGTGTTGCGGAAACTGGCAAACGAGCCACAGCGCTGGCGACGGCTCGACCAGGGCACTTGTGCAGCCCGAGCCTGCGCTGCATCGCTGAGCGTGGCCAAGAAACCTCCCCTGGCTCCGGGCTCCCAAGGGCGAATAATACGAGTAGGAAGGACAAGCCCTGATGGCTTTCAACAAGGGATGCTGACAACAGTCAGGTAAGAAGCCAAAGAACATAGTCTTGACTCTTGCAACTTCCTTACCAGTTTGCACTAAACAATCAATTCACATCTTCAAGGTCCTATATGTTCACCGGTAACCAGAACATCAAGCAATCAAAACCAACAGCCGCCCACCACCACCACCACCACCACCACCACCACCACCACCACCACCACCACCACCACCACCACCACCACCACCACCACCACCACCGCAGCCCTTGCAGGTTCCCAACCGGTTGCGCACTGCGTCCAAGAGTCGCCATCCGCAGCTGGAGGTTCATCGTGGAAGGCGTCAAGAACAGCTGCGCCTCGTCGCGGTTGCGGTGAATGATGAGCCGAGCAACCTGTGGTTAACTGGTGGTCAAACTGATGGTTAAACAGGGGATCATGATGGTCAACTGGTGGTTGGTGGTTGGTTAGTGGATGGGGATAACCAATGACAATAATTCATGGTGAACTATTATGTGTGGTTTCTTACAGGGTTTATGATGGTCAACTGGTGGGTAACGGCTGGGGGAATTGATGGATAAATGGTGGTTTCTTAATGGTCTTACGGGGGATTATGATGGTCATAAAGGATTATACCAACTATATGGGTGTTTTCCCGTGGTTAACTGATGTTTACAATGCTTTCGTGATGGTGAAATGATGGGTAATGAATGGTTAACTGATGGTGAAACGATGGCTTAATGATGGTTTCGTGTCAAGACTGGTTCATAAACTATCATTAAGTCACTGATGAACTGGTGGTGGACATCTGTGATGATAACTTATGGATCGTCAATGACGAATAAGAAACATGATTCACTAATGGTAATCTGATGATTGAATGACGGTTCAATGATGACTACACAGCCCTTGCTGCAAGATGGGCCCCCATCAGCTATAACTTGGGTCAAAGCCTTTGATTCAGTTACAAACTGATTTGTAGGTTAGGGACCCACCTTGTAATGACAACTAATTTGGTCACAACAATCTGGCATCCACGATACAAAGAACATTGGTGAACTGTAGATGTCTTCTCCTCCAATCTGAACTCTTCATCGAAACTTGAGGTGAAACGGTGCCATGAATCACAGCACTGAGAGGGCATAAATTATCATGCTAACCCAGGATTAATAAACCCTTGGTTGATTTATACGGGGTACACCCCAGAAAAACACATTTTCTTCTAGATTGGTACCTTGGGTTTGTCCAACAATGGCGGTCCCCAGAGTCACTGGTGCTTTCCCCTATCAATAACGGTAACTTCTATGGTGATTGTACATACCGCCATGGACACGGACGAAGCCATATAGCTGTTTAACCATTATCGTTGGACATGATCCACTATCATTGACTACAAAAAACACTATAATGATTGGATATATTCATAGTTTATATTGACAGCCAATATATATTCACAATGGCTACTCAAAACAATAATGATTGGTCCACTATCATTGACTACTAAAGACCAATATTGGCATTGATTCATTGCTTAACCAATTATTGGCTATCTAAAGACCATTATGAACCAATAGATTTTTCGAAATGATCTCATAATGGTCCATAGGGGTTAACCAATTTTTTCGAAATGATCTCATAATGGTTAACCAACTAATTGGCATTCTCACCCCTATGGTTCTCCTCATCCCGGCCAAGCGCATTCCCAAACCATCTCAAACTCCACCGGCCGCCCCGGTGCAGTGCCGCGGCCTGTCCGGTGGCCAAGTTGTTGGTATCCACGTTGCGAGCTGCCAGCGTCTGGTGGAGCCTCAGCGCTAAGGCATTCCGCCCGCTCGTGACCCATGGGTCAGTGGTGGCTTGGCAGGGAATGTGAGGGTTACTTTGGTGCTTTAATGACCAATAATAATAACAATCATGGAATAACCAATAACCAATACTAGTGTGGTTAACATCCAAATAATGGAATAACCAATAATGTAAGCAAAATTGGTGGTTGATTTGGTGCTTAATACTTGGCAAAAAAAAAATTGGACGAAATATCTAAATACTTTGGTTGGTTGAGAAAAGTATGCCAAATAGTGCATGATGTTTATGTGATGATTAATTCAGTGGTTGGCGAAAATCATAGCACCACTTGATGATGATTTTTTGGTAGTGAAGCCCTACTTGCTGGTGCTTAATTGATAATTAATCTAGCGATATCGATGGGTAACTGATGGTTAACATGGCATCTAATTAGTTTGTTGGCTGTCAGCTGATACTTAGCCGGTTGATCGTTCATTCATGGTTAATCTATGGTAAATTGATGGTGAATAGTAGGCATCTAACCGGTAAGAAAGGGCTATTGGCCACCATCAAAATGGACGTTAAAACCAGGATCCTGGCGAAAGGATCACAGAACAAAAACTGGCACCTGAAAATATTGCTATGGGTCAATATTAACCAACCAACTAATGGGGGATAACCACCAACAATAATAAAGGAAACCAATGGTTAATGATAGGGGAACCGGGGGTACAGGGTCTTGACCCATAGCCATATAAAAGTGTGGTGATATGTGCTGAGTGATAATAAACCATCAAGGAGCTATAGTCCCGCCATAGTTTCATTGTGGTTTCACTAATGTTTCGCCACACCATCAACATATTTCAACCATGATTAGCCAGCAATGAACTATGATTAACCATCTCTTAACCATAGTCTCACTATTTTTGCATCAACATTTCTTAACCATGGTGGATTTTCGCCCATACTTTCATCCAAACCCGGTGCGTCGGTGAGTTTGACCACTTCATTTCCCCATATTGACATCCTCTCACCATAGGTTCAACATGATTTTCATGAAAACAATAATCATGAGCTTCTTCATAACTTCGCCATATCACCCAGCACATATGGCAGTGGGTCAAAACCATGTACCCCTGGTTCCCCTATCATTAACCATTGTTTTTCCTTTAAAATGGTTGGTTGTCATCCTCCATATTGCTGATTAATATCAACCCGTAGCCATATCACCACACTTTCATATATTTTCAAGCATGTTTCACCAACATCAGCAGCCTCCCCACGGGTGCCACGTATACGGCCCTCCCGGCGAAACTCCGGGGCACCGGTAGAGCGCCGTGCGGTCCGCCACGTCGTAGACGGTCTCGTTGAGGCCGTCGATAAAGGCCACGGCGGATTCCACCTGGGGAGGGCGGATGATCATCAGGTGAATACTGGTTGACTATGGCCATGATTACTTATCTTGGTTAATAATGGTTTAATATTGGTTGATGTTGGTTAATGATGGTTGATGATGATTGCTGGCAATGTTTGATCACGGTTAATAATGGTTGATAGTGGTTTATCATGGTTGATGGCGGTTAATAATGGTTTTTCATGGTTGATGATGGTTGATGATATGGTTGATGATGCTGCATGATGGTTCATGAATGATGATTAACTAATTTGACAAACCATGGTTACTAATGGTTGATCATGAATACCTACCATGACTAAATTGATGACTGACTGATGGCGAAACTTGGATCATGGCTACTAGTTGGTTGTTGGTTAGTAAAGGTTTTGTTTATGGCTATCAAATGGCTTTAAAACAAGTACCGACTACTCATCATAGTGGATGATGATTGCTACAGTGTATGGTTAATTGATGGCTGGTAACCATGATTATACCTAAAGGTAACCTTATAACGTGGGCTAATGACAATGGTTGCCAAAGTTCAAAGCACCTAGAAAGCGGGTTACCTCACCTAAGTTTCTAGTTTCAAAAAACCGGTTCAAAACAATCATGTTGATAGTGTTTGATGATGGTGGAACATGGTTGATAATGATTGACTAACCAAGAATACGAAACACGGTTAATAATGGATGATAATGATCACCACGACTTAGTTGATGATTTACTGATGACTAATGCTAATGGTAGCCTAAAAGGTGGGTGGCCGTGGAAAATATTGGGTAATTGTTAACGAATCCTGGTCGACTTTCATGGTAGCTGAAGTATCACCATGGTAAAGGGCCTTGTGCAGTGAAGAATCCACAAACTAACCATGGTGAACCAGTCATAGAACATGATCAACGAAGATGATCGTCCCATTTAGCAAATGATGAATGAAGGGCCAATGGTTGACCACTGGGTAGTCAATGGTTTTTCAGTTGCTACTAAATGGATGATTTGCGAATGGCTACTCATTGATTGACGGTTAGTAAATGATAGTAAATGGTTCGTTGATGGCTTTCAAATGGCTTGAGAAAGCATGCATAGTGGCTTGGATGACCATCCCACAGCTCGTAACTAGTTTGCGACCATGGTGCGCGACTACCCAAGTAGGTTGCACCATGGACAGATTGGTGAATTAAACATGGCTGCTAACCATTTACCATATGCGGGTGAGCACGCTTGAGACCTTTCTTCTGCCCAATGTGCTCCGGCCAAGGTTGAAAAGTTTCCCATGCCTTTGTGCGATGTTTCGCATTACTTTGGGCCAGTAACGCATTCAATAGCTGCGAAAATTCGCACAATAAATCCCCAAAGCGTTCGGGGATAAAAGTCCAGCCACAGCACACAAACGCAAGTCTCGGCCTGCGGAACTCTTCTCATCAACCTATTTCGACCAATCTGACTGCTTTGCACTTTTCCACGCCTTTCCTGCCAAACAGTGCCAAAATCTTTCTCCACAGACTTCAGCGGAAGAAAAGCTCAAACGTATCGTCATCATTTAGGATCTACAGCCGCTAGTATCAACGACTTTCCGCCCTGCTTCTTTCTTTGCAGCGGCAGGGGGATCAGGTGGGGGCAATCCCAAAAACGAGTCTCTGCCAAACGAGCAAAAGCCTCACGCTCGCGCAGTATGGCATCTGTGAGCCAGTCCATGTTTTTCACCGACCAACTTACGTCTGGCGGCGAACCCGCCTCGGATCTCAGGAGACCAAATACCCTGAGGGCACCATCGCCCACAAGGGTACCAGGTTGCACATCTTTCACCCCCATTTTCAGTAAAGCTGAGCTGTGCCCTCCTCTGGACATCATAATCAATCCATGCTGGCTATAGAACCTACCAATCCCGCGCAGTTGTTGGAAGTCCCGGCAAATCTCCAGCTTGGTTTGGCCCCTGATTTTGATTGTCACGGCCGATTGATGGAGCAACCCATCGTCCTTGTCCAGAGCCACTTGGATTTCAACGGCTTTGCTGTAGAATTAGTTCATTCAGAAGTGTTTGGGGAAGGCCTGGTCCTACTATGTGTGTGAACAAGGCTCTAGGCCTCATTGGGACACTACTGCATTTGATGTACAAGCATTCACACAAGATATGGAATCCCCTGAACCTAGACATGTTGGTATCCTACAAGCCCTTGCTGCGGCAAGACACATGACAAATGACGGACTGAAACACTACTCTGCTACATGCCAGCAGGGGAGGTGTGAGTTATGTGGTGCACAAGATTCCAAAAAACATCGGCTGTTACAGTGTAAGAAGCTGCAAACGGATATACGAGGGTATGCTGATGTCATGCGGTGGCTCTCAACTCAACCAGATTGTTGCTATGCTTTCGGAGGTGCACTAGACGATGATGATGCGATGGAGTTGAAGCAACCACTCTACAAACAGATTTCGTGTAAGATGCCAAATGATTAGAATGCTGTAGATGGTCCCCGTGTTTTCACTGACGGGACGTGCTATTTTGGTACCAGGTGGGATTGTGCGGTGGCTGGTGCGGCAGTCATTGAAGCAAATGTTCAAGCAGAAACAGCCAGAGAAGTTACAGGGTTTGTCTTGCCGTCTTGCCTTCAAATATCATAGTGCGTTTCGTGCTGAAAGCTTTGCTGTGCCTGCTGCACTAGAAAGATACTATCGATGCATACTTGTGATTGATTGCCAGGCAGTCATTGACTTGTTGCAACATATCATGCAGTGCCAAAGTCACGGTAGTACAGTCCCTCCGAGCCATCTTGGTGAACTCTGGGATTGCATTGCTGAGTATATCATGAAACGACCCCTTGGTGCCATCCAGGTGTGCAAAACTAAGGCACATACCGAGTGGAAATCACTCCCACCCGGGCCTGAAAGATTCTTTGCTTATTGTAATGAGCTTGCTGACTTGGCTGCTAAGCGTGCAGTAGTTGAGGACCATCGGCAACTTCATAACAAGCTTCAAAGGATAGTTTCTCGCAGGGACAAAAGGGCTCGTATGATGAGTCGTGTGCGAGATCTGTGGTGTGCAGTGCAAACCGCATACTACCAGCAGCTCACTCCTAGCGTGGCCACCGGTAGGACTGATAGCATTCCTGAACCTTTGCCGGTTGTAGGTCCCATCGTGAGGTTTGGTAGCCTTACTCCGGAGCAGATTGAATCCAGTCCATTTGGGGCAGTGTTCACTGAACGTGTCTCGCAGTGGATGCAGTCGCTGGAATGGGGGCAGGGGGAACATTTCAGTTTCCTAGAGCTATACATTTCCTTTGCGCTTGAAACAAGATCATTGGTGCCGTTTAGGTGTCCCAAAGCAAGTACCGGTTGCATGATGAATGTTTAAGTGCAGATGTCCAAGGACTTGATTTGAAGACACAGTCATGCACTTGGATTCGTGTCATGAAATAGTGGTTATCTAAGGTGCCGAATTCCTTGTCCATTGCCAAAGGGCGGGGTCTGTGCAGATTTGGATATAGCATTCCAGTTGTTGGCTTAATGTCTCGTGCTAGACTAAGAAACCAGCAGGCTGTATGTTCGACCCTCTGGGGTTACTTCCATCTCAACGGCAAGACATGCCGTGACTTTAATCGTGCATGGACATACAAATGTCCGACCCAATAGCATGTGGATCATTCGCTCATTTTCACTGCAGCGTCCACCATTCGTTCAAGGTCATTGTCTATCACCAATTATGTGGGGTACACGCAATTGCCGGTACCCTCCATAGCAAGACACTCTCGTGCACAGTGCAAAGCTGCAAAACCGTAGTTAACCACCAGCCAGACAAAGCCAAACGATTCCCAGTTCTTATCCGCTAAACGCAACCGTGGATGCGCTCAGAATGGCCATCCATGGCATCAGCATGGCATCTTGCCAATAGATGAGGAGCTGCGGGTGGTGGTTGGTTGAGCAGGGTGGCAGGCAAGTTGATTGAGGTTGTGAGTGGTCCCAACGGCTGGTTGTTCTGAAGCTATGCAGGACATTTTCCACATTGTTTCCACTGTTCACCAACTGTTAGCTAGATCATTTTGCAAAGTCGCCATGACCATGGTCATAAGGATTTCAAAAATTGGCAACCAAAACAATTGATGGCAAGTTACTAATTACTATAAATGATTCATAGTGGATGATTTGTAAGCACCTCCATTTGGCAGTGGGTCAAAATCTTGTAACCCTGGTTCCCCCATCATTCACCTTCGTTTTCCCTATGAACTTGTTAGTTATTACAGTATCCCCTTTGAAATCAGTTGGTCAATATTGATCCACAGCCACATCTAAACATTATTGGTGATGATCCCTTATCATTATGATTATCAAGCCTTGTGAATCATTATTAGATCCCTTATCATTAACCATGATCAACCATCATGAACCATGATTGACCATACTTAACCAACTGGTTCACTGCTTGACCCAGCTCGCCATTTTAGAAAAAGGTTCCCCAGCCACACGTGATCAGCCTGCAGGCCTTGGCGCTTTGGTGAGCCAAGGCACCAGTTCTGTTCCCGCCGCCTGACCCTGCAAGGACGCCTGCAGCCGTTCGTTCGCCGCCTGGTTCGGCAATGGGAAGGCGTTGGGAAAGCGCGGCGAAGTGGTTGGAAGTGGCGGAGGATGTCATCCTGGTGGGTTAAGAATGGCGGCTGGGAGGTTGATATTGTGGTTAGTAGGGCTTAATATTGAACAACCAACCCATGGTTTCACTAGCTGGTTCATGGTTAATAAAAGGGGATAACAACTAGCAACTATAGGGGATATACCAGCTATGTTCAAATAAATGAGTTGATATTGATGGTTAATGAGAGTTACTGACCATCAACATCAAATAAGTAGGGGTTGGGAGATGGTTATATTGAGTTACTTACCAATAGCTAAATGCTACTAGCGACTGATGTTCAACGTCTGCTTATTGCACTGGTGCACATTGCAAGAGTGAAAATGGTGATCAACTGAGGCCGACAACCCAAACCGTTTTGGTCCAAGAGGCACAAGTTGGTACATGGGCGTGCCGCCAACCATCACAACAATCTGCTATTTCTTGAGTGCACCATTTAGGAAAACCTAAGTATGTTGTCCGACCAGATCTCTCCCTTTCAATCAAGTCATCAACGTCAATCTCCCCCTGCTTTTGAAAGAGCCGCTGCTATATGAACGCCTTGGTTTACTTGGTCCAAGAATCTGTCTGATTACCTCCGCAGCTTATTCTTCTGTGAACCATTCTTCAAAGTCCCCCCAAAATCAAAGTCTCCACACTTCGGCGGAGAAGCAACGCTTGCACACATGACACTTCATCAATTCGTCCTCCAACTTCAAGTGCAAAGAGTGGTTATGATGGGGCCATACTCTCCTTGTCCAAAAAACCTATACAAAAATTTCGGACGCGCCAACTTAAATCATCAATTGGCGGAGCCCGGTGCTGACAGAAATGCCCAATCTGAGTGGTTAAGCCTGCAGTCTCTAGCCACAAATCATCTGTGGGAGCCATCATTTCCAGGAAATGTGGCAGTTCAATTGGCTAACCATCTCCCTTAGTTTCCAAGTATCAAGTCACATCAAGTCCATGGAATTGGATCCATAGTTGGAGACCAAAAGAGCATCCGGGAGATTCAAATGATTCAACCACCTGCGAAAAATGCGTAGTCCACCCAGGTGGTCACCGCTGCAATGTGCATGATCAAACATGACAATCACCAACCAACCACGACCGACCATGACCAACCATCACACATGAACCAACCATCAGTGACATGAAAGAAAGTTCATGGTTAAAAAATGTTAAAAATCTATGACCCTTGGCATGATCAGCTACTCATAACCACCATCCACGACCCCTCAACGACCACGTCGTCCGCCACCTTCAGTCACCACTTGGGCAACCACCACTCCTAGCAGCTCCTGGCCCTGTAGAGGGAAAAATGGCCCTGGCCCTGACCATCCATGGTGATCACACCCTGGTAACCTGGTGGATAGCTTAGCTCCCAAGCACCTGCCCCACCCCATGGCACAAACGGAACATGCTCAACACACCAAATCGAGCCGCGCATCGCCTGTGTGGTGATCAAACTGGTTCGCTGCTTCTCCAACCTAAAGGCTGGGATGGTTAGAAAACACCGGGGTGGCTACTTAAGATTGGTTCATTGATGCTTAATGCTTAAGAGGTGATCAAAATCTCGGCTAACTTGGATGGTCATGGAGTTGCTTATGGTCCGTTGATGGTGAAGCACTCTTTGAACTAATGGTTGAACGGTGGATGATAGCTATGTGAAATGGTTAAGCAGGGTTTGAATTCTGCTTGAAAATGGTTGACTACCCTTTGATCTAACGTAGATGCCTGGATAGTATCATGCGGTTCTAAATGGTTTACCTGCAATGACCATCCATGGCTTCCAGCCGCCTGTGAAGCTGATTGCCAGAGGCTATTCTTACTGACTCAGCCCCTCAGACAATCGTTGAATATGTTGAATCATGGTCCGCATTTATGAAATGATACTTTGGCTGTCAAGAGCTGAGTAAAAGCCAGCAACCTGTCGTAAAGTGGCTGCATTTTGCAATGAACGAGCTCCTTCACATCTCTTGCACTTTCGAAAGTCAAGGAAAGATGGACTCTCTTTCTAGTCATCAGTCAACTTGTTCCCACAGCTGAATCTGACGTGGTTCCACCAGGCCATGATGTGTATGATGGAGCTGCGGACATGCTGAAACATGCAAACGTCCGGCTCCAACTGGGACGGTTGGACCACACATGGCCGCTGCTTCCTTCGCACTTAGCGCCTGCTGAAAGTTGAGCATATCGGCGAAGGAAGAGCGCAGGGGCGCGGGAGCGCCGAGCCTGCATCCCTGAAGCAAACAATCGAAACAGGCAGCCGTTTGCCAAGGCCTTTTTTAGATCCCTTGCTGAAGCTCTATTCTTAGGTGGACAGATCGTAGTTTCATCTTTTCCCAAACGCACAAAGGAACTATGAGAAACCAAATTTGTGGCTGTGACCCAACCAGAATCTCTGTAATCACCATCAGCCATCATTGCAGAAGACTAATCAATTGATCAATGTTATTTTACACAAGGATGGCCAAGAAATCATCATCAACAAATCATCCCACGTTGAAAGCAGCTAATTATCATGGTTACAGCCCACTTGCAAGCCTTGGCTTGCTATCGCTTTGCAAGCGGACAATCATATCAATCATGAACTTCGTTGGCTAATTAGTTATCTGGCTGCCAAACCCTATGAAAAATAGGCTCGTGTACAAACCAACCATCCCACGATAGGAGAAAACAAACGATGTTTACAACCACCAACTAGTAGCTTCAAACATAGCTTCACCACCAACTAACCAGCCATAAACCATCACTGAATGGTCACGGTCAGCAGCGCATGCGTCATCCGCTCATATCAAATCATGCCTAGATCAGCTAGTGACCGGCTGAGGTCTAGCTCGCTAGTCACTTGCATATATGGCTGTGGGTCAAAATCCCGTACCCCTGGTTCCCCATCATTGACCAGCTCGTTTTCTCTATAGTTTGTTGGTGAACTTATAGCACATGAAATTGGTTGGTTAACTGCTTGACCCATAACCGTATCAACCCATCAACCCAGCCTCAACTCACCAGGGTGGCCTTACAGGGGCGGCACCACCCCGATATTGCCAGGTGCCAAGGCGGCCAAGCAACTCAATGTCTGCCACGAGCTTGGCAGCCCGCACCTAAAGGCGGACAGGTGGCCCAAGGGGTGAAGCTGGCAATGAAAAGAAATGGTTTAATGGTTCATGGGTAATGGCTAATGGTTAATGATGGTCAATAGTTGATGGTTAAGAAGTACCTTGATGATGGTTAATGGTTCATGGCGACCGCTTTAATAATGAAGATCAAAGGGAATCGCTGGTTAGTAGTAATGGTTTCAGAAGTAACTTTAAAGGGGAATGGTTAATGATGGTTAGATGATGGTAAGCAATAAGAATGGTCGTTCATTACAGCATCAACCATCTTTGATCAAGGGGACTGGCTGTTGGTTGATGATGGTTGAAGCTGTAATGCTGGTTGATGATGGTTAGGAATGATGATTAATGATCGTTAATGCTGGCAAGTATTGATGGGTAACGATCTTTAGAAATGATGGTTGATGATGATTGGTAATGATGGTTTGTTCATGTCAATAATGGTGAATAGTGATGGTCAATGATGGGTAATCATGGTTCATTAGCTGCTGACCGGTGATTGATAAACTGTGAGCATTGATTTGAATAGACTATTCATGGAGGATTGTTGTTGTTCCTTGCCCTTGAAGCAACTTGCTATCGGTGGCTTGTTGATTCAAACGTAATTGTGCATATTCATAGTGGTTAATTGCTCTTCGGTTGATGCTTGATGGTGGTTAAGGAATGGCCATGGTTGACGATGGCTAATAACAGCTAAGAATGACCAATGATGGCTGATAAATTGGTGGTGGTTGTTGTGGGCAACAGTGTGTCATATTGTTCATAGGGTTAATACTGATTTTTCCGAAGCAGTAGTCAGTGTTTCAGATGGTCGAATATTTGGTCAGTGGTCATAGTTGAGAGAAAATGGGTGGTGTCTGTAGTGATTCATGGTCTTCAGTGGGTTAATCAATCGCGTTGGATAGTGCTTCATAGTGGAATAAAATTCATGATACCTTCTGATAGACTCTCTTCACATTTCCTCTTCTCTGATATCTACTTTTCCACAAGTTGAGCGTTTGACTTCCAGCGTCAAAGTGTAGATTAATGCATACCATCAAGGAAATACTCGATCCAGTTCCTTCCAGCTTGGGATGCTCCTGCGGTGCTGGCTTGCCAATGCATACGATGATCATTGTGAGGAACATGGGCAATAAGTGGTTAAACATGGATTGATGGCTATGAGCCTGTTGCTCAGCACCGCAACAACCACTTCGTTCCATGGCCCATATGGCAAGAAATTAAACCTTGGTCCTCCGGCAAGGAATCAAATTAGTATAAATTCAGACTCAGACATGAATATTAAAACACATGTCTTGACCCCGAAGCAATCAATTCTGTATGGTCATGTATGGTCAACAAAAAGAAGGAAACAGCAACCAGCAACTGAAGTGCTGTATCCTTTGTTTCGATCCATTATGAATTTATAATCATTGTCAGCCACAATACAGGCTATCACTTCTTGCTTATGTTTCTTCACCTTCATTGGTTGGTTCTGATTCACCACCATCCTGATTTCTTTTTATTCACCTATTCAAATATGTTATTCAGCATTTTTGTTTATTCACCATTATTCTTGCTTCTGTTTATTCAGATGTTTATTCACTTTACCTATTCACCTTTGTCATCTGTGCTTGGTGATCCTTCTCCCGGACTTGATGGTTGTCCTCGATGGTTGCCCATGATGGAATAGTTGGCCAGTAATGTCTTTCAGATGTCCCCTTCCCGATCTCAGACCATGTATACGTGTAGTTATCCGTTTATATACACAATGTATGCAAATAAAAAATGCAAGTGCATGGTGAATCATACATGATACATATACAAAATTACAAATATGTATGTGGCATCGTTGATCTTCTTTTTGAATGAATGTGACACTACAAACAAATGGTTTGCCTCTTTCTTGGGAGCAGCTTTCAGTTCACAAACTGTGGAGCAGTTGGACAGCAATGTCTCTCAAATGTCCACTTCCCGACCTGAGATCACATGCATGCCTATTTGTCTGTGTATCTACACATATGAGCAGCTGCTTTTATTCGCGCAAATTCTCTTGACGCTACTTTGGAGAGCGGACCCGGCCTCCTTCAGTTTAAACACAATTAGGACTGGATAACGTCATTTTGGGGGATCTCGTTCAATCGTACCTCAGATAGAGAAGTAATTGATATGGCTACTGACATAAACAGATCTTGTTCGGTCAGGCGGACCCATCTCGTTCACCACCAAGCTATGGATGAGAGGAAACAAAGAGTGGAAGCCCGTGACTCAAAATGAATTGCGCACATAAAAGCTGTTGCTCATATGCAAAGAAAGCATGTGCGAGTACATGGTGAATCATACATGACACACATACAAATATGTATGTGGCATTGTTGATCTCTTTTGTGAAGGGATGTGACACCATATAGTGAAGGAACAACCCCACGTGTCAAGTTGACGGGTCAGTGATATCCTCTACCGACGCCTGGTTTGACTATCCCAACCCCGAACCATCGCATCACACCAGCCAGCAGCCAAGGTACATCGTTCTCGCTTTCCTGTTGCTGCAATTGGTTAATGCCTCAGTTGAGTCGACAACCCAGCCACTTTGCGACTACCCAGGATCAGCAGGCCCGACTAGCTTGGTTGCTGAAGGTTACTTGATGTGATTTGTGGCTATGACACATCATAGATCGGACCATCGTACCTTAACATTCATGGTAAGGGATACATTCTGCAGCAATAGGCAATCGTAGATCGACTGACAATGGATGGATAAATTCATTCAATTTGAAACTGGTATATACTTGTTTGTTAGGGTTGGTCTACCACTCTTTGCACGCTGAGCTAATCACAAAGCATTATGACCAAGGATGATGCGGATATACCAACTACATGGCGATGTCCATAGGTGGTAGATCCTAAAACAATTGGGAGGTTCCCTACTAGAATGATCATCTGCATGTTGGTGTGCAATTATCCACTATGTATGCGAAACAATATGCTAAAAGGGACCTAGATGCAGCTTCGAATCAAACTATTGAGGATTGGTAACCCAAAATAACAAGCCGATTTACCATAAACGATATACACTACCCATATCATCACCAACTATGACTTACCAGCTTCTTCCCCTATGATTTTCCAGTATTCCGTACACTGAACGTTGCTTCCCGCATGACTAACACCGGTATCAGTTCGATGGCGCAACCCTTTGGGTTCACATGGCTAGTGGTGCATTGACAGGACCCGCAAAAAGCTATCAGCTGATGGATCACTAGCAATAGAGGATAATCATAGTTCAGAATATCCACCAAATCACCATCCTATAATCATCATGGTGATTGATGATGGTGATGATGATGATGGTGATGATGGTGATGATGACGACGACGATGATGATGAGGAGGAGGATGATGCTGAGGAGGATGATGATAAGGAGGATGATGATGCTAAGGAGGATGATGATAATGAGGATGATGATGAGGATGATGATGAGGATGATGATGATGATGAGGATGATGATGATGATGATGATGAGGAGGATGATGATGATGATAATGAGGACCATGATGATGATGATAATGATGATGATGATGATGATGATGATGAGGATGATGATGATGATGATGATGATGATGATGAGGATGAGGATGATGATGATGATGATGATGATGATGATGATGATGATGAGGATGAGGATGAGGATGACGATGATGATGATGATGATGATGATGATGAGGATGAGGATGATGATGATGATGATGATGAGGATGAGGATGATGATGATGATGATGATGATGATGATGAGGATGATGATGAGGATGATGATGATGATGATGATGAGGATGATGATGATGATGAGGAGGAGGAGGAGGAGGATGACAATGAATCACATGGTTCATCAAGCCGCTTCTTGGTCGTTAGATGATCATCAGTCAACCATGATCACTGCACAACATTGCGGTGGCTGTTGCCGGCAGTTGGAAGTGATTTTACTCTAAAACTTCAGACACCATCAGCCATTTTTTTCCACGCAAAAAACTGCTTGGTGGTTTAAACCCCTATGAAAATATTCGTCAACCAACTATTTGATAAGAATTGCTAGGAAAAATAACAAATGTGTAAAAACAACCAATCAAAAAACATATTCAATCATTTCAACCCACCCATACAATCTCCACCACTATGAATCATTGCAACCAGGCACCAGCTACACCTGCCATCCCAAGCCATCCCGCGCCAAGGGGCGATTGGTGCTTTCTTGGATGATGAGTTGCAGGATGTTCGCAGTCTCCTCCAGGGTGGCGATGGGGGACCCCGCAGGGCGGTTCCGCTACGGGGCCTGGGGCGGTGCTGGCCCACCCTGCAAGGGGGAAGTAGCCTGGCAGCTAAGCATGCTGAATGTCATCAATGGCTTTCGCATGGTGAATGTCATCATCAGATAGCACGTTCAAGTATCTTAAAATCATTGCTATCTGCTGTAAGTATTTATCATTGCTATCTGCTGTATAGAACATTCAAGTATTTAACAATCATTGCTATCTGATGTAATTATAAAACTGTTAATGATGTAAATTGGGTAGTGCAACTGTGTCCAACAGTACCTGCCAAGGATCCACAAGTCAGCGGAAGGAACCCAACCTTGGTTGAACAGGCGAAACCGGTACTGAATCACACCATTCATCGTGAAGGGTGATGGAAACATCAACCAGCTACATGATATCATCTAGTCACACCACTCCTAGTAGCTTCTTGGCGCCCCCCATTAAAGGGATGTAACTTTGGCTCTTCAGTTCCGTTCAGCCAGTTGGATACCCCGCAGTACGTCTTGTTGCTTCAGGTCCTCCACTCATAGCACAAACAAACTACCAACTCAAGCTGTTTTAGCAGGATTTTCAATGCTGGCGATCCCCTAACTTTTGGTGGCTACTACTTGTGTAAATGTGCCATCTCTGAAAAACGTCACAAAACCCTTCACGGGATGCCTGGGAACAATCATGAACAATAGGAACACCTGTCTGTTGGCATTACCCAAACCAACCTAAAAGTCAAAAAAGCGCATGTTCTTAAAGGTAAACCAATGCAAACCAGCTATAAATTCTGGATTTTCCATGCCACCACCAGAGTGTAAACGTCCTGAAGCATCCCCCTCAGGGGATGCCACATGCCGTGCTGGTAGACACCTAACTACTGGTCAACACTTGTCAAGCAAGGTCCACAAGCTGGCCAAACACCACTAAAGGAACACCAACAATAGCCATCAGAAGCAGGCAGATCTGAAGGCAAGGATTGCCATGGTAATAACCAACAAGTCGGTCAACAAAAAGCAACCAGATTTGTTTGTTAAACATGGGTGTTCCTCAAATGAGGTTACCCCCAACTCATCCCATATCAACCATTTATAGAAATAAACCAACCATTACAGGGGGTGCCCTATTGGAAGAAACCACCATACAGTTGGTACATCCCCTAATTCTTGTTGGTTGTTACCCCCTATTATTAACCGTATAGCCATATAGCCATTAATAATTAGTAATAAACCAACCATTTTTTGGAAAGTAAACCAAAGCCACAAAACACCCCAATGATCATCAGCCAGTGTCCTGATCTACCATTGCGTAGCCTGGAGGTGACTTCAGCAGCAAGGGTCAGGGTTGGCCAGTGGATGCCAGTGGTCCTTTCAGCCCCAAGCTACCCACTGGTAGACTGACATGGCAATGGAAAATCCACCAATTGTTGATAGTTTTCTAGGGTTTCTCTACAAAATAGGTGATTTTCCATTGTTATGTTAGTTTACCCGGGTGTATTCAGATAGAAACACACGATTGGAAAAGCTTGTTGGTTGTTATGGGTTGGAACCCCCGAAAACATTTCAAATTCGACGACAACTAGCAGGATACCATCCATGTTTGGAGACGTTGATCTGCACTCTCATGGGTCGTAGCCAGCATTGGAACCCCTGCAGGCATCCCAAATAGCTATATAGCAGGGTACCATCTATCTATGGACGAGAATTGTTTATATATACAAAACCCTAATGTTGAAGTTAATCAAGTTGTACGAAAAATGGCATGGCCAAAAAACATGAAGCACAAGTTTCTTCAAATAGAAGCGTGATGAATGAATAATCACCACTATTACCATGTGGGTATGTGCCAAACTAGTGGTATCCCCAAAACCAATGGTTTCCTAGTAACATGTGCATTTTTTGGTGGGTAAGTGGTTACCCAATTTTGGCACATACCAATTCGCAATCGTCAACAATAGTGTCGAGAATGAGCAAACCAATTAATAAAACTAGTCTTTATCATGTATCATCCTTAGTTTAAATGCAGGAAAACCTAAGTGTAAGTTTTAATACAGGATGACTACAGGGTGAAAAGGATGGCTAAAAGGTAGTTCCAAAAGTCAATTTTCTTTAAAACTTAACTATAAGCAGCACTACCTTTTAGTCATCTACCCTTACACAGCTGAAGTTGTACACCCAAACCAGTTTTTTAGCCGGTAGGAAAAGTATTTGGGTGGTAAACGACACATAACCATAAGCATATACTGTGGGGTTCCTGGTACATATATATGTAAATATTTTGATACACATATTGATATACGTATACATTTATATACGATGATACTTAAGTATACATACAATATATATTTATTTATTTATCTATTTGTTTATTTACTTATTTTTCAAACATATACATATTGATAGACGTAGAAATATAAATACATGTATATATATATATATGTGATGACATTGATATAAATATGTGATGACATTAAAAAACAATATATATAAATATAAGTATATATATGAATATGAAAATTGATTTTTGGCTTATATATATAAAAACATATATGTGCATATGTTTGTATGTGAAAAAAAATATATATTTACGGCCAATTCCTAGGCTTTGCCCCGCAGGTACAAGAGTGACGGGATCATCATCATCAACATTATTATCATCACCATGGTCATCATCATATAGAATCATATAGTGCAGCAGGGGTGGGACATTTGATTCTAGTAATGAGTTCTTTTGTATATATGAAACATACAGTTCAGCGGGGGTGGGACATTTGATTCTGGTAATGAGTTCTTCGTATATATGAAACATAAAGTGCAGCGGGGCTGGGACATTTGATTCTGGTAATGAGTTCTTGTGTATATATGAAACATAAAGTGCAGCGGGGCTGGGACATTTGATTCTGGTAATGAGTTCTTTTGTATATATGAACCATATAGTTCAGCGGGGATGGGACATTTGATTCTGGTAATGAGTTCTTCGTATATATGAAACATATAGTGCAGCGGGGGTGGGACATTTGATTCTGGTAATGAGTTCGTTTGTATGTATGAAACATATAGTGCAGCGGGGGTGGGACATTTGAACACATTTGTTCTTGATCATATCAACCATTGGTTGACATGATGAACCAACCAGTGATTGATATGATGGGCCTTCGGCCCATCATATCAATCACTTGCAATGCCGGGGCAAAGCCCCGGCATTGCGCGTATATTTATCTATAACCTGCTTGTACCCAAATTGAACTCACCATTCATTGCCCATAAATCATCACTGACTAATCATCATGCTTACGGTTATTGCAACCCATTGGCCATGGTCATTAGGGTTATCTATCCATAACCATCATTCCTACCATGATCGTTAATGCTAATTGTTGCTGTCAAGTCCACTTGTCTTCTTAATCACGAGAAATAGAGTGAGATTTAACCTTTCTTCATCGTGATTCCTTAGAACATCATTAGCCATAACCATTCCCAAATGTTGAAATCACTGGTGCACAGCAACCATCAACCACTGTCTAGCATAGACATGGTTCACATCGTTGATATAATACTATATACTGCAGTCAATTGCATAGCTATTAATCGAATGAACTGGCTATTGACTGACCGTTCATGGATAATTAGCCGTTGAATATCTGTTCATCACAGATTCAACAACGCAAAAACTTTTTACGCTATGCCGCCCTACAGTTTCAACCAGTCATAAAGCTACAGTTTCAGCATTAACCATTGGAAAATACACAACCATTAAATAAGAAACCCCTTGATTTTGCCTTGTTTTGCCCGTCAGTAACCTCTGGCTAATAATGGCTTATGACTTCAACAGGCTCAAAAGAAACCGTTGCCTATGGCAAAAACCTTAACAACCACTACTACGCGGCTAATCAAATCATTGGCTATTACTGAATAACCATATTAACAACCCTATTCAACCAATGCAAGTGGCATGAAATGGCTATGTCCAATGACCTTAAGGTTCAGATTGTAAAACAAATCAACCTCCATACGCACGCCTGCTCTGTCATTTAACCCAACAAGTACAATAAACCGTAACAATGTATAAATAAACCTTACAACAATAAACTGATCATAAACCGCAATAATCTACAAACCATAAACAACTACAGTAGACCAAAATAATTCACAAACCATGGTAAACCATGAAGAAACAAACTTATCAAATCCAAGTACTCGCCAATGGTAAATGGTAAATAATATATCATAATGAAATCATATTCAAACTAAAAACGTAATCAATAAACCATTAACAAACCATAATTAGATACTCAAAATAATCAAAATCTCATCAATACACCTTCCTAATAAACTATACTAATCTACAATAGTCAAACTTTTCAAATCTCATCAAGTTACACCCTGCAACCAAGCGCCGATGCCGTGCCACAGCGCGGGTTGAAACGAACGCGTCAAGGCACCGGTCATCTCCAGGCTCTGCAGCTTCACCCCGCGCGCGGAGTAGAAGTCGTCGCTGGACTGCTGGGTGAAGGCCTCGCCGGGCAGGGCAGGGGCCCAGGGACGGCACCGGGGACGGCGATTCGTGGCCGTTGCGAGTGGCTTGGGGAGGCCGTTTCGGATGGTAGTTTTTGGGTGGTGATAAGTTTGGGATGGCTTACTATGGTTAAGTGAAGCTACTTAGACTAATAGATTGCCACGTTATTTTTTATGGTACGTACTTCGTGATTGATGGTTGATGAACAGATTCTTCATGGCTGAGAGATGGTTATTTAATTATTTGATGCTGGGATGATGGGTAAGTGATGGTCAGGTGATGGTTACAAAATGGCCGATTGACAAGTGATCGATGGTTAACCAATGCCTGATGACAGCTCAACAACGGAACTGATCGTGAATTTACAGTTTAGCACTGGTGAAATGATGCTTAGTGATGGTGAATTTGAAATAATGAAACGATTAAACATATCGAATGGCTCTGAATTAAAGAATGACCATGCCATGATTTGGCCCTAGTCAATGAATATGATGATTAACTGAAGGGTTACTTACTCGGTCACTTGACAAAAAATGATCACGTTATTATTAGGCATTGGTGATTTGATGGCTAGCTTAGTGGTTAGCTGGTGAGCAAGTGACGCTGCCTGGTGCTTATGGTTGCATATTGGCAAGTCGCTGGTCGATCACAGCACCTAGCAGTGGAACACGGTGATAAGGGATGTAGTCATCCGTCAAACGTCTATGGCCATGCATGATTCTATCC
The DNA here is from genome assembly GCA_009767595.1 of Symbiodinium kawagutii. Lineage (NCBI taxonomy): Eukaryota > Dinophyceae > Suessiales > Symbiodiniaceae > Symbiodinium > Symbiodinium kawagutii. The sequence goes on along the minus strand of VSDK01003304.1, from coordinate 429,428 downwards.
CAGTTGTGACCCCAACTGCACAGCCAAGTGCTAAATAAATATTTTTTCATTCCACGTGGTCACCCATTAACCAGTAGTGGTGATGGTGATAAGTGATTGGTTTGGGTATTAGTGTATGGTCAGGCAAATTTCGGTACCCCGCGAGGTGGCAGTTATTATGTAACCGCGTGGTTGCTAACTATTCATAACCCTTATGTCCTCCATAGATCCGCGCTCTGGCTTCCTTGTCCTTTCCTTCTCCGTCTCCTTCTTCCACCCCGAGGGATGCGAACATGGCCCTTGGCTGCGCGTCAGCACTGCCCTTGGCTTCTCTTCCATGAACTCAGCGACATCGATGTGCACAGCTGCGCCATCATGGCCGTCCAACAAACCCACGTCCGCGGTGGAGGCAATCCCCATCGCCGGCCACCTTGACCGCCTTGCTGTTCCCATTCGCAACAGGCTCAACGTCTAACAGAAGCAGGTCGCCCCGTCCAAGCCACGGCCAGCTCGCAGGGCGGGAATCCGTTGTGTTTCCAACCAGGGGCTGTAAATCATGGTAGATCCAAAAGGAAAAAATGCCATTCTTAATTGTTATTCTCAAATATTCTATGTTGAAAGCTCATTGTTGCAAGCTCATTACTGCCACATATTTCATATTGTTCATTGTTGTTGCAAGCTTACTGTTCTGCCGCTTTCGCCGGCTGCTTCAGATGAATCCAAACGAATAGCGCTACTTCATGACCACAGCTGTTGAGTGTTACATGCTGGTGACAATTGGGGCTCATCACCCCCTGTTGATGATGTGATGGTAATGTGGGTGACATAGGTTATTGGTCAATGATTAACCTGCATTCGACAACTAACCGTTTGCTATGCTAACTGACATATGGTGAATACACCATTATTAGCGAGTGGTTGTTGGCCAATAGCAAAACCACTGGGTTGCTATTCGATGTGCAATAATCGCCATTAACCGGCATCAACTATTAATAACTTAAACAATATTTTACTGATCAACCCGATGTTCGAAAATTGTTTGTTGAGATCTTGCTACAACATGCCTCTGTCACGTACCCCTCTGAATCCATTTGTTCATTACACTCTGGTAAACTAACCAGAAAGTGGAAACTCCACCATTTTACATTGATGTACCATAGTTTCCATGGCTGCAGTTGGTACGTCCACCGTTTAGTTGCTTTCTTTAATTATGAACAATGGTAATCTTTGGCCCCAAGCAAGTAAACACTCCAGTCATGTTTTCCAGCCATTCCAAGGGTTCCCTTCATTGATCAACGGATTCCAATGATTACGAGGTAGTTGGTAGTTGTGTCATCATGGAATTTCCTATAGCAACGAATGAAATTCATTGTGGAACTTCGATGGATGGGTAATGACTGGCAATGCGGGTCAACATCATTTGCTTCGAACCTGCTCTGCCACGTCGGTGCATCCAACGATCTCGCCGCTTGGTTGACCGGGTCCTATCGCCGCCGCCTCCTGGGTGATGTTGCTGAACTCGTTCATGAAGGTCTTGGGCAGCCAATCGTGGAAGGAACGGCGAGGAGTGGAAGGTGAAGCGATGATGGTGGAGCACGCTGGGGTTAGTTCAGCATGGTTAGTTACGCCCTGTACGGTAGCTGCACTAACTTTCAGAAACCATGGTGTTCGTGACCAGTTGTTAAGCGCACATCCAAGTAGTGAAGAAGGATTGTCTAGGTTGGTGAAAATAAAACGACGGTGCATGATCATCTTGTTGATCGATACGTAAGAATGATACTGGGAATCACCTATACTTAAAGTATTGATGTTGCAACGCATTTGTTCGTTGGCGAATCTGAACAATCATACTTTGAATGTTAGTGAATAAAAAGTAAACACTATTGCTGGATTCATGGTGAGTCACCAGAAAGAAAGTGAACATTTCACCCTTGATACTGGCGTTTTTACGCGTGCTCATCAATTAGTTATTCGTGGTGATTCATGCCATGGTTGACGAGACTCCGAGACAAATACCTGACATGATGGAGCCACCAAACGGTATCACTTGCTTAAAATTTGCCCACTTCAGTGTAGCTATGCCTGCCAGTTAGTTACCCTGCTAAACCAACTTAATTATAGCTTACATAGTTGATTTTTGTGCCTAATCGATTACCTCAACCACCTTTCTGCCAATTAATTGTCAAACTAGGGTTACCAACTACCTAGGGATAATCCTCAATTAAACAATAAATCAGTTATTGCTCCTTATAATTAACCACCTTAACCACCTTTGTAATCAGTTAAAAAAACTGGTAGCTACTCTAGCTATCTTCACCAATGAGTCACAATCCTCACTTTGGGGTCCGGCTGTGCCACTAATATATTCCAAGGAACCCAAAGCGTATAAAATGTGGGTTAATGCTATTCTTAAATGAGGTTAACGTTAATCAATCATGTTTACTATGTCTAGCCTCAATTCCAAAAAATGTGGGCTTATGAACCGCTAATAAGAATTGAATATCGATCACACGGCTCCTCGGCGTCTAAACTCCATCTGCACCATGGCGGACTACAAAAAAATAGACACGATTGGACTATAACATACATGTTCGAGACCCACGCTCTCAAAAAACTCTTAGACATGTCCAGCACCCAAATGTAGCCATCAATTATAGAGCTAGCAAACCCTTCAAGGAACATTATATGAAATATATGTTTTGTAAAGAATCAGGTAATAGAAAGTAGAATAAGGATGAATAAGGTAATAACCAATTTCAAAGACTTTTCGCTGCCAAGGGGCTCCATGTATTGCTTTCCCTCTTTTTTTTGGTTTGCTCCTGGTGGTGGTCTTGCCGCCTGTTTGGCCTGCTTGGCCTGCTGCTTGAACTTTTTCGACAGTTGTCGTAAGAATTCGCCCGGGTCTTCTCCACCACAACCGGTGGCTCCGAGCATGCTGAATCGCCAACGCGCTGAAACTACTTGATCGCCTGTCGGCTGCGTGCTCGATCTCTCCCGCATCCCTTACAGGCAGTCTCACCTTTTGGGGGGTAAAGAAATGTCCCTGACTCGATCAGGTAGATCGGCGGCTCATTGCCAAGCCTGCCGCAACAAGCTGCGCATCAGTGATCGTCATGGGCTTGTAGAATTGCCGCTCAATGCAGCCAAACGCCAAGCGCCATGTTGTTCGTTTGTTTGGCTTTGCCTTGACGCCTCAAACATTGTGACGGTGAGAGCTGTGGGATGCTGATCGCACACTAAGCAGTGTCTATTTGCTTTTGTTGGCCCATGATTCATCAGCATTTTAACTGTCAGAACTCTGAACCAATCATGAACCACTGTGAAGAATGCTGGCTAGCACTATCAACATTAGCCAACTATCAGTAATTTACCGTCATCATAAAAAGATTGAGCATGACTTGGATGTGCACCCTTACTTCGTGTGTGCTCACTGACCATGGTTTCAAAGGGTCGTAAGCTATCTTGAAAGGCTTACAACCATGATTATAACCCCAGGTGCACATCCAAGTACATCACATGTGGTCTTATCATTTCCATGATCCACCAGCCTGAGATACCATCACATCCATGCCATCAACTAACCAGTCCGATTTTGTCTATCAAGGTGGCCACCCAAGCAGTTTGAAGTGAGGTTAATCCATTCCCGGTAGCTGGTTGTTCACTGCATCTAAAGCTGCTAGTAACAAACGTATAAATGGTTGATGGCTGAAACCCATCTGAAACATATTCACTAGTTAACCAACGATCCCAAATATTGGGGGGACACAACAAGAATGTTTGAGACCGTAATAAATGGTTGGGGCCCCACAACCATCACACAGGATTTTTTCCATCATCGGTTGCATCACTGGGCATCGCTTGTAACCATTTAAGATTTTGACAAACTATCGATTTGACCTGTCTTGTGCCCTCATTAAGCATGAGGCTCAACCTTCATGTAAGGCGCCAAAAAATGCTCCCACCACTCGCACCAGCCCATCGGAAACATTAATCATCAAATGAAGCACTATATATAACCATCATCAAACCATCGCCGCCAGACTAACCATCCCACCATGTCCCACCCCAGACTCACCGTTGCTTCACCAACCAGCCACTAGCCACCATCCGACACCATCACCATCCACACCATTGGCTTCCATTATTCACCATCCAACCCCCGAACCCCTCAACCAACCAACGATTCCATCCAAGCACTCAAAATTCAAGCTGTCACCACCCCAACCAACCCAACCAACCTGTCCCCAACCAACTCCCCACAGATCTCCATCCACCAAGGCCACCAGGGCACCCAGCGCCACCCGCCACCCCCCTGCTCCGAGGTGCCGAGAACGTGGCTTTGGACACCGCCGCGATGAGACCGCTGCGCGCGCGCTGCGACACGTCGCCCGCGGGGTCGGCGGTCATGGCGATCATCGTCAGCACGTCCTGGCGGTGGCCAGGGACCCTCCCCGGGGCACCTGGGGGACCTGGGATCCCTGAATGAAACCCGGGGGGAGGACCTGAGAAGTCAGGGTTTTCAAGTAGAACTGATGGATGGTGCTTCATGATGGTTGATGGGTTGTGAAGATCTCAAACTATGGTTCATTAAGCTTGATGCAAGGTGTTTGAAGCTAAGAAACTATCAGGGTTTATGGGTTTAATGAGGATGATCTAGTACTGCATGATGGTTTTAACTTGGAACCACCGAGAACAGTTTTGTTTGAGCGATTTCAAATTTGATTGTATGGATGTTCCTCTCAAAAGGCCAAATCATCGTTTATATAACCCTTTTTTGGGGCTTTCCAACTATGAGAAACCACCATATAATTGATGTATCTCGTATTGTTCGTGCTTATCATCCCCTATCATCAACCATTAGCCAGCTTGTTAGTGGTTGTAGGCCACCCAGTATATAGCCCAAAAAATGCCAAAAGGCTAGCTGCAAAAGATCTCTGGGACGGCCTATGGCGCAAGGGGTGACGGATGTCCGCGCTGACCTACGAAGGGGGCCACTTATTGTCATAGCTTGTCTCATCAAAAAAATGGTGTAGCAAACGCTGCCCCGCAGCTTTTGCTTCAACACTTCGTGAAGTTCAGGCAGCTTTCTTGGGCACCAACCCCCCATGCTTCTACCAGCAATCGTTTGTTCGAAGCATCCTTGACCCAAGGTTTAGGATGAGCTGCACAGTTCTTCCAAGTATTGCCAGTATTCCTTGTCTTCTTTGTCCAGGAAGTCAATGACATCAGTCACTTCATTCAAAAACTCTGAGAACTCCTGCTCAATGGCCAGATGCGTCATACCACAGATCTTGCACAACAAGTCAGCCTTCGACCCCTGCGGCAAGGACGTAAGGTCCGCAATCTGACCAAAAGTTGAAGGACCCCGGCCAAGAACTTTTTGCAATGGGATCTAAGCTTCATCTGTGGCAGGCAGCGGATCCATCTTCACATTTTGTATCTTGGACAAATCCAAGTACTTGTGATACACACTCTTCTTGAAACATAAAGCCCGACACATGAACAGCCGGTCGCAGTGTCTGGTGCAATCATTCCATGTCAAATTTCAATCCCGTGGCTTCACACCACACGCGAGGACGGAAGCTGTCCATCAAGAGCACGATGCACTTGTAGAAGTTCTTGACAGGCTTGACATGCAATGTGGTGCTCACTGAGCCGCTTACTCAGCAAGGTAGTTTCACCCAAACAGCCCCACGCTTGACAATGAAATTTGCGTCTGATTGTGCGAGACCACGAAAATACCAAGAAATTTAGTTTATCAAAGCAAATAACTATCACTTCGTGATTCCTGAAACTGAAAACGATAGATAGTGGGGGATACCAGCAAGGACGAAATCTACGGCTCAGCACCCACTGAGTCGTTTCTAATGCAGCTTTGTTCTTTCTGATGGTTCGGAAGTTCTAGCTGCATGGATCTAGATAGTTGTATCCATCTACCGTCACATCTCGTCATACTGCGCATGCGCCATTCTGAGTGACACGTGGATGCGAAACCGGCCATGCGCCACATTGGACCGAAAGTCGATCATAAGCACCATGTCCCCCTGAATCTTATGAACAATGATGAGTAATTAACCACCACATTATTCATTGTTGTAAATACCCAGTAAATTCATAGCCACATTACTCATAACCACTTATTACTCTTCGCTAATGCTGCAAATACCTTGCCAAACAAACGCAGCTGATAGTTGGGGTCCAAACACCGCCTCCAAAGGTGGAGCATCAGGACGTATCAATATTGCAGGCCCCCAAACAGTTGTAGGTTAATTAATTTATGACTGACTTCATTCAGGTATAATGTCCTTAACTACCAATTGAACTTAGCCTATCCAGGGGGTGAACTTAGCCACTGTGGTGAACTTAGCCTTACCAATTGAAGAGCCAATCCAAAGTTCAGGTATACTTCATTCATAGGGGGTGAACTTAGGCAATCCAAAAATGCTGCCGGGGTGTGGAAAGCTCCTCGACTTTCCAGAAGAGAGTGCCCTTCAATCGGATCTTGACGTTATCGCTGGTGCGCACTTCCACATTGTAGTACCTAAGCTTGGGCCGCAAATCTGCTGGGTCAAGTGGTGATTCTTGGGGAAAATGTTGACATGAACTGGCTGCCTCAGGAATTTCATGAAGAATATTGTTTTATGTTGGATCTACATCAATTAATCAGCCACCATCAGTTTGACCATACAAACATGGTGATTTACCATCAGCGACCTTTGCTGCATAACCTCCAACGACACTGGGATTTGATGAGGGAATTGGTTTCCAAGGATGGTTTGGGTATTCTGAAACCTTTCTCTAATGACATCTTGATTGAGAGATGATTGCAACCATTGGACACTTTGTCCTTCCAGGATCGATGTACCAATTTGAGAAGAGGGCGACAACTGGTTAGGAAAAATGGGGTCTTCAGTGTGGCTAATTCGAATTTTCATGGCCGTTTCTGATGTGTTCAGGAACCTGTTCTGTTTTCCCTCTCATGTTCACATTTTCTTTTGTTTCCCTTCGTTGCCGTATGGCCAGCAGGGGAGATGCTGCGACGTTGGGATGCGGGCCGCAAATGTATGCGATCAAATGTAGGGGGAATCAAACAAAATCGATACCTCATGAATTCATGTGGCTTGTTCATTGCCCAGCCTGTCATCATGGTGCGATTCGTTGTTTTTGGTAACATGATGGTGGTAGTGCATACCAGGTTATTAGATTAGTAGTAGTGTTAAACTACATGACAGGTTAGTTGCTGCGTTCCATGATTTCTATGATTAAACCATGACAATTCCAGGGTGGATACGCCCACAGTATTCATGGTCGTTAAAATCATCTGGACAAGCAAAACATGTTCTTCACATGAACCGCATTGTGCTGCCTGTTAGGACATCAACTACTGTCCATTAAGCTTGGATGGATATAACCCACATCCACATTTGTCTGTCCTGGTTCAAAAACCGACTAAAAAATCCCCAGTGAAACCAAAATGAACGGTGTTTGATAGACCATGACAATCCCATGCTTGATACATCTAATGTGATCATCCACTTTCGCAAATCATTGTGAACCATTATGTACCTGTATACCTTCAGCCACGATTGAAGAAAACCTGGCTTTATTGACCATTGTACAATATCTGTCAACCAATTATTAACCATTTTGACTCATTCATGAACCGCTGCGAACGGCCATCAAACAATCATTTTGAAGGATTAATCGTTCAGAACCACTGATCATCATGAAACATCTATGAAGTCTTGAAGTCCTATCATAAACCATCCCGAGCCATTTCTGAGTCGCCAATATCAACCATTGATGAGCCTATATCAACCCCAAAGCAGATATTCACACATATCTTGAACCAAAAAATCCTGATCAATCCTGAGCCCCAACAGTTCCCCATCCCTGGCTGACCCCCAGGTTGACCCACGCGGTGGTTGACTCACCCGCCGGTGCGCCGCTGTGCTTCCCCACTGCTGCTGTGCCCTGAGATCGATCATGGTCACAGGCTCCTTGGGCACTGGGTCCTGGCTCATGAGAATGGCGGGGGCGGCTTAACGACCTGGCTCCATGATGGCTCAGCTGCCTAGCTGAATAATAGGCTGATATTGATAGTTATTACTATAAACCATCACTAATATATCATCAATACTAGCTGATCATGATAGTTAGTGATGGTTTTTGATAGTTAGCTTGATAAAATACCATGGCTAATCAACCATCATCAACTAGTAGGTTAATTCGCTCATAACTTCATCACCATAGTAGATGGTTAACTATGGTTGATAGTGATAGTTGGTGAATGGTTTATGGATAATTAGTGATGATGGCTAGTAACGATAGGGTTGATGGTCAATAGTGGTTCAGAGTAATGATAGTAATGGTTGATAATGGTGAGCAATAATGGTTAAGTATGGTTACTAATGATAGTAAGTATAGCTCACAGTGGCTAATACTGGTTGATGATGGTTGATGATTGTTGGTCTGTTGTTGATAGTTGGTTGATAGTTTATGGTAGTTGGCAATGGTCAATAGAGGTTGAACAAGGGTTGAACAATGGTTGATAGTGAGTGAATAGTGGCTTAAACTGTGGGTCAAAACCCTGGTAGCATGAACGTCTATGATCAAAGTAGTAGTTTGTAGGTGATCTGTTCTTCATAGTTGGTTGATCATTTTTTACACCACCAATCACCAGCCTTAGTTGGTTTCAACTCAGTTGATAGTAATCAAATAATGGTTAAAACTGTGGGTTCAAAGCCTGGTATCATGAAAATGTATGATCAACAGTATCGTCATCATGAAGAAGCATGGTGGCTGAACTAGATCCCTTGCTAAAAGTCTAACTTTTAGCGGTTATATGGTAAATCAATCATAGCTAAGGTAGCAGCTATAATCCACCTAGGTAGATAAAATACCGAATTGGACCCAAATAGCCAAATGGTTTAAATTGTATATTGAACGTACGGGATATCTTATTTATTCCAGGATGGTTATAGTTGAATATTGCCTAGTGGTTGAATGATAATTCAAATATGCTAATAATGTCATGATGGCTTACTGCTGGATTATAAAATAATGGCTTCACACTGGTTTGAACATTGTTATAATTTCATGATGACTAAGGATGCTTTCAGCAAGGACTTGAACAGGAGAAAGCAGGAACCCCAGAATGGAACGGGAGAACAGGGAACGACTTGACCCTACCACGGGCTCTATGACAAACACCTGACCTAGAACTTAGCCCAACCGGACAGTAAATCCCAACAATTTTTACCATGGTGTCTGATGAGTATGAGGAGGTAGTCCCCTCTTGATGTAGTCCCCTCTTTAAAAAAAGTTGGTTTGTAAACAAGCAGTACCAATTATAGTAGGAATACTAGCCAATTTAAATGGATTTACTTCAACTCAACTTATCACATTCGTCACATTGGGACCTTGTGACCTTCTCATGGCCTCACGTGAACTCATCCATAGGCCCTCCATTACAAGCAATGAAACCCTGCTCAATCATCTTTATATCAACGGGCAAGCTCTGACCCAACCATCCACCTCAATGGCACAACCATGGTCACCAACAGCTGCAGGCCCCCCATCCCCAGCCGCCTGCGAATCGGGTCCGTAGACCGACCAAAGCATCGTCACCAACTCCTGAACCCAGCGGAGGGCGACCCGCGGGTCCAGACCCACGAATACCCACGAGGTTCCGGGGCCCACTTGGGGGCAACGAGGTGCTGGTGACTTGACCTACAATTTCTATATATGCTATCAACCTACATGTCTATAGTACTTAGTGAGTAACTCATCAACTCGCTTGTTACCTTTAACCTTGCCTAGTAATGAGTAGTTGACCAAATGAACAACTACAGTAGTGGTAGATGTAGCACAGTAACGAGTAGAAGGCTTGACCGAATGATCAACTCTCTGGGGGAATTCTTGGTAGCTACAACGTTACCATGCGCTGATCCTGTGGGCAATCGAAACGCAGCAAGGCCCTGTCAACCAGAGGGCTTCACTGATTGCACGGCATCAAGTGCTTGATGACTAAGAAGGTGGGCCCGCAAACATCTTGAAGTAGGACTAACTACCAGTGATATGGGGTTAACTCGCAGTACGTAGATAGGGATATGTAACTAAGGTTGTTTAACTGGGGTTCAAGCTACTAGGTTGGTTTATATATTGACTGGGGTGAACTATTAGTTGTGGGGATGAACCCACCTTAAAACTGCTGGGGGCCCCATGCCTTGTACCTGCAGAGATCACCATGAGGGGGAGGGTACTAGCACCCACTGTTGACCCATTTTGGCGATCATGGGGGATCCATAAGTCGAAAATCATATCATCAACTGTTGCTTCCCTATCTGGTTGAACCAGCCTCTGAAAGTCATATACCCAAGTTCAGCAACCACGCCTAAAACATATGGTGATATCTCAAAACAGGGAACCCTAGAGTTGTGGTTGGTTTCTTCTGGCAAATGCCAATGATTGGATGACGACTGAGGTGCCCCTATGACTTGAGAAACCACCAAATACTACATTAGGGATCATTAGGGCTTTTGCCTGGTTAATTCCTGATGGTTAACCCACCGTAAAGATCTTTGGCTGAACCCTCCGAAAGTCATATACCCAAATTAATCAAGCAATTATGGTGGTTCATTACAACAAATGTTTTTTCTGATTAATTGCTGGTTTTACATGCGTATAACATGGTTGGATTCTTACTATAAATGCTTGCTGACTTGGATCACAACTGGCGGTATAACTGGCGGTACCCCTATGATTTTAAAAACCACCAGAGGCGGGGAACAGTCGAAATCTTAAACCACCATAGGGGGGAAAAATCTTTCAAATGCCAACCAAACCATTGTTAACAATTATTACCAACTACTATTAAGCATTATCAACTACTATTAACCAACTGTTATTACCAACTATTATTAACCATTAACCATTGTTAACGATTATTACCAACCAAATTAACCAAATCAATGATGGTTAACTATGATGGTTAATATCAACCTATCATTAACCATTCCATGGTTCACCAACCACAGCCACCAGATCCCGATGGCCGTCGCCTCATAGGGCTGCAAGAAGAAGGCGGTGCTTCCCGCCTGTCCGCTGATCATCGTCAAGGTGCCTGGCCACGCAGCTGCGCTAAGGAGCGGCCCCCGCAGGTTGGGGGCCCCGGCTGCGGCCTTGAGAAACTGAGGGGAAGCTTCATTAAGTGACATGGGTTGAAGCATTTCAAGTTGAAACTTAGGCGAAAGAAACGATTCTTAATTATCATGAATTTAAATGAAACGATTGAATGTTGACTAAGTTGACTAACATCATTGAAATTCAATCAGTTATGTGTGGAAATTGGTTTCTGGTGATGGTTGATTATCCCGAATAGTGGCTTGACAAGGGGGAATGATGATGGTTGATGATGACTCTCGACCGTGAAAGATGGGCGAGAATCACCAGCGCAAGGAACAGGTGGTCATGATTTCTGAACAACAAGGATAGCTGATGGTGGTCAATGTTGGCTGCAATACCGACAACATCAGTTACCAAACAACAACGAATTTACATGGGTCAATTGCCATTTTCCACTCGCCAGAAAATGCAACTTTGCCGGCTATCTAACCTGGTGCTCTTCAGAAAATCAATCGTGGTTAAATAAGCCAAAACATGAAGAAAACACGCCACTGGTTGCCGGCGCCTCCATGAGGCATTCCAATGCTGCTGTTGGGAAAGGAACCGGATCTTCGCATGCGCCTCTGCCATGCGTCTGTTGAATTCGTGCTGATGAGCGATTCGAACTTCGTTCTGCTCCTGCTGTAAGAGTTCCCTCTCCTTTCCCTTCTTTGCTCTGAGCTCTAAATCTTTTTGTGTTTGATTGAAGCTCACAATCATTCTCCCACGAATCTCTGCAAACTCACCAGGTAGGTGGTGCGACGTGTCCTTGAAGAAAAGACCACGACTGTCTGGACAGAGCTATTACGCTGGGAATGATTCCAAATCTGAGTTAGGCGGCGCTCATGCGATTGCCTGACATTTCCGAGACGGCGAGAACACACTAATCCCGTCTCCCAGAACTCAAGCATTTCAAACACCGGCAACAAATTCCAACTTGTAGGGATTTTGAAACAAAACGTGAGGGTTATAACCAACTTTTCTTGGTTGGTATGCTCTCTACTGTTGGCCTTTGGTATGATGAAAGGTCCCAGCCAAAATGCATAATCAATCCCTAATTCATCAATCATCCTTAAGAGTGATCGATCATACCCACTACAACCCCTACTGCTCATTGCTGACCATGTTTGGCAGCATTCTTTCCATCATTCACTCTCAATCCAAAAAAGTTAAGTGGAGAGCCGACGATTTGCCAGAGCAATACTGCTGGAATTTCCCTCGGGATTTCCAGCATGGCTGGCGTAGAACTCATTTCCAGCCGATGTGCCAACGAGATCTGAATGGATGTAGTCGGTCTCAGCTGGTTTCGTCCAACCGTCCCTACGACGTGGAAGGTCTAGACACTAAGCAATAATATAATCACTCCACCTGCCACCTGACATCAACTAATACCACTGACCCTTCAGGAACAACCAACCAAGACTCAAAAACAAATAACTACATGTAACCAGCTGCAACCATACAACCATTAACTAAATGGTCAGTCTAAAACTAAATCACTAATATTGACAACTAGTTAAAACTGGCTGGTGGTTGATTTAGTTTTGCATTGGTGGTTCACCTCTAAGCATTTAATGGTCATAACCATATTACCAGTTGATTTAGGTATACCCAATTCAAACACAAAGACCAACAACCAACCATTTAGTTAAAACAATCTTTAAACCACCAGCTTGATTATTACAGTTAAACATTGGTTATAGCCAACTATACACTTCAACAATTTTATGACTAACTATACTATAACTATACATTACTGTACACTGTACATTGGTTACAGCAAACTACTATAACTATAAACATGGGTAACCAGTGTTTGAATTCAACCAGGTTACAACATAACCAATTGCTATAATCATAAACATTGGTTATAGCCAGTGTTTGAATTCAACCAGGTTACAACCTCATTACAGTTGATTTAGTTACAACCAAATATTTATAGTTTATGGTATCACGATTGGTTAAATCATCATAATTAATCAAATTAAATCATGATCATAAATCATGATCAACTTACCGTTATCATTGAGGTGGTGATAAATGATCATTATCAGGATCAGTTGAATCAATAAATCATGATCATAAATCTTAAATCATGATCAGATTAAATCATCATAACCACAGTTCATGGTCGGTGAATTCAAACACTTAAATTTGTTAATCCAACACTTAAATTCCTCTCAATAGTTAATTCCAACACTTAAATTCAAACAAATGATTGATGTTGTTTAATTCAAATAGTTGGTTAATAAATAGTTAATGTTGTTTAACAATAGTTAATAAATAGATAAACCACTAACCACCACACTTCAACCATTAACAATTAAACACTTCAAAGAATTTAATAAACCAACATTGACTATTTATTAATCAACTATTTGAACTAAAACAACCAATAGTCAATTTTAATTAAATAATTTACTGCTGATAGTCAATTCAAACACTTCAACCAACCACCACCAACCATTCACCCTCCGTTTTCCGTCCCACCGGCTCCGCCGGAAGCCCGCCTGCAGGATCACGGGTCACGGCCGCCTCGCAGGTTGGCGATAACGCACAACGGGGTGGTCATGGTGCAGCGCAAGCCGTGGTGAAGTAGTGGTTGGTTAGGTAGTTAGGTGGTTAAGGAGGGGTTCATGGGTGGTTGGTTAGGTGGTTTTTGTAGGGTTAAGTGATGATTAATGAGTATTCGATGAGTTAATGGTTAAGTGAGGGTTAGGTGATGGTTAGGTGATGGTTCAGTGAATGTTGATTGATGATTAAGTGATGGTGAATTGATGGTTTATGGTTGGATTCATGGGAGGCTGATGCTTAGTTGACGCAGAATTCATGGTTAGCTGATGGATAGTTGATGGTTATATGATGTGATGGTTATTATATCACCTACGATTATGGTTAAATGATGTTGAATGTTGGTTGATTACTGTAGCTAGCCAATCGGTAATAATGGTGCAGGGATGCTTTAGTTGGCTCATGGTGAATCAATATTTCACTGATGGTTGAGGAACATGGATGGGTGGTTATTGGGTGATTGGTGAATGATCAAGGCCAATAATGAGTAATTAGTCTTTATTGGTGGTTTTTGTCATATTGGCATGCCAATGAAAACAAGGTTTATTTTGAAGGTGTATCAACTATCAAAACATTGGTTAACTAATGGTTCATGATGGCTAATGATGGATGATGACCTGCAGCAACATCTATAGAGGCATATGGATGATTAGTTAATGCTTGGTCAGTGGTTCACGACAAGGACATTCCTAGAACAATACACACTCACTTACTCTGATTTGGCTCTGTGAATACATGTCAACTCTCCCGCCTGAAAAGGATGATTTTGGCAGGGACACATTGCACTCTTCCAGAGGTACCGCATCAATGGTCTTGGAGCACTGGGCTTTCGATTGCCAGCTATTTATGTGCCGAGATGTTTTGTTGAAAAAGCATACAGCATTTCGGGCTCCTCGACATCAGCTCCCCACAACAAGTACCATAAAGCAAAAAGCCACACAGCTTAGTGATGGTCAGCTGGTGAAGCACCACAGTGCACTATGATTGAAGTAGTCTGTATGTCATGCTACACCATAGGTCACCAATGCCAAATCATGGTATATACCTCCAAATAAAATAATGATAACTGGGAGATCCATTTTGGGGGGTTCTCAAGATAGGGAACCCCCCAAATCATTCTTATATAAAGCATTTATAGCAATAAACCAACCATTTTTTGGGGTTCCTATTTTGAGAAACATCCATATTGATGAAGCATTGCTTTTTCGTTGCTGGTGATTCACCGACCCAGGTCTTCAACTTTGATCGCTGATGATGTCCACCCCAGTTGCGAACAATCGCATGACCAAACCAGTCTGGGAGGTCTGGGATAGCCATCAATTTGTGGACTATTGGTAATGATCCAGCTCGCCATATTGAAAGCAAGTGACCATAATGGAAGATCTTGGGAAGATCCATAAGTCCACAAGTATAATAGTGACTATAATGAAAGATAGGGATTATACTTATAACGTTTAGAATTGCAAATCCAAAAATCATAAGCCTACTTGGGTGTGCAGTCAGGCTTGGTTCGCTAGCTCAGCATGGTAGTAAAGCCGAAGATCCGTTCCGTAGCTAGCCATCGTCAATGTCACCAGTTGCTGGGGATGCCTTGGCCTCCAAGTATGCTAACATAGAACATCCAGTTGACATAGTTCAATAGGATCCACTAATCTATCATGCTAGATCCATTTGTTCACAAAGCGCCCCCCAGCGTTAACCCAAGGTGGTGACATATCTCCAAGTATGCAGCCGGCTTCTTAAGAGCTGGAATTACCATTACCAACATAGCTGGTGTGTTCTCGGCAACCGTTTGTAGAACTCTAACTTTTAGTAGTTATACAAGAACCAACTACTCATCATTCTCAAAACACAATCAACCTTGTCATGTTCTCCTCTCCTATCATTAACCATCATTGACCAACTACATTAACCATCAATATATCAAACAGCTATGGTTCATATAGTTGGTTAACATATATGTCAATATTATATCAATAGTTGATGGTTAACCAACTATCTTAACCGTCAACATATTAAACAACTATGGCAACTATGGTTAATGGTTAATAAAATCACTCCCAGAAACGCGGAAAAAAATCCATGCAGGACCAACCGCTGGGAACAACCAACGCGCGCTGCAGTCCTGGTGGGACAAGACCAAGTATTTGGTGCGCACCTGCACGAGGATGGCTCCGCGCGACGGGAGTGGATAGGTGCGAATCACAGTTGTTGAATGGTTGATGAAGGCTTAGAGGGTTGGTTGATGGTTGGATCAATTGATGGTTGAGTGGTTGATTGAATCTAATTAGCTGCTTTTTGAAAGATTGATTGATGGTTAGATTAATTGATGGTTGGATCAATTGATGGTTGAGTGGTTGATTGAGTTAAGTGGTTGATGAAGGTTTGATTCACTGATTCACTTGGTGCTGATTCATGGCTGATTGACTTTAACTTGATGCTCATTCATGGCTTGAGTGATAGTTAGGATTGGGGTTTGTTGATGGCTTGATTAATGGTTAGCTTTCTTGATGGTTGGATTGATGATGGTTTATCATGGGGGATAATCCTGGATAGTTGACAATTGATTGTTAGTTGTAGTGGTTGCTTGATGGTTAGATGGCTAACACATGGATAATTCATTTTGAAGTGGTTGCGAATGTCTGGTGGTGCATGAATTCTTCAATCGGGATGACTCGATGGTTTATGGAGGGTGATGGTTAAAGGCTTGTACGTTCAGCGAACGGTTAGCTGCATAGTCAAATAATGGGTAAAGAATGGTTTATTGACAGTCAGTGACAAGTTGTTAGTGGTGAATGTCTGTGAGTTCGAAATTGGTAAGGACTAGTAGTTTTCGCACCGGTCATCGATAATGCTTCATTCATGATTCATGGTTAATGATTCCTGATAATCCTCAATGAATTGTTCACTACGTAAATAGTTGTCGGTCAGCACAGGTCAATATTGGTTGATGGGTAAGAATGGCAAATAGTCACTATGTAATGCTTCATGATCTGGATACGGCCGCTGCTTAACCATCAGCCGTCCAATGACCATCAATTGACCCCTAATAGGCGTCTAACCATCAGCTTACCGTGAATCCAACCATAAACCCTCAGTTCACCATCAGCATCAACTAATCACCAATCATCCACTGCTTACCCATCAACTAATCCACAACAAACATCCATTGGCCACTACTCAACCATCAATATCGAGCCTACAATCATGAACCACCTACCATTCATTCACCCCACAATGACCACCTCCCCAACCACCCATGACCCGCTCCTCAACCCACGGCGCAAGCGCCGGTTAACCCTCCCCACCTCCAGGACACGTTCGTAGGCGCCCGGGATGAAGACGCCGTTGGTCGTTTCCAAGCGTCGTTGGCCGGTGACCCTGGAGAACCGGCGGTGACCAGCGTGACAAGGCTGGATGGCTTGGAGAGCTTGGCCATGAGCCGCTCAATGGCGTTATTGTCATAGCAATAAGCAGCTTATAGTGACTTACCATGGTTGGTGACCATAAACTAGTTGGCTATGGGTCAATATTAAACGACCAACTAATGGGGGATTTCCACCAACAATAATAGGAAAAACAATGGTTAATGATAGGGGAACCAGGGGTACAGGGTTTTGACCCATAGCCAGTTAAACTGCTGTTTGTTATGGTTAAAACTTACGCCATAAACTATAGTTATGCTCAATGGTAGTTAATAGTGACTTACCATGCTTGGTAATGGTTGATAATGGTGGATAATGGTTAGCAATGGTTCATTAGTGGATGCCAGTGGCTGATAGTGGAGAATTGATAGTGGTTCACGATGCAGATAGACCTCATGGCTTTATGGTAATCAGAATACCTGGCTTGTATTGGTTGATGGTGGTTCATAATGGTTGGTGATGATTGGTTGATTGATAGTTGTTGACGATGGCTGATAATGGTTAACAATGGTTGATTCATAGTGGTGAGTAATAGAGAATAGGGACTATGAATGCATGGTCAAACTGTATGGGTTTGTCCGGTGGTGCTTCACCATGTTGTATGTTGAGATGTTGCAGGACACAACAACAAACACATAACATAGATACGTAGATCATAGAATATAGACAAATTACAAAATCATAAATTGTAAACTCAAAATTCAAAATTGTCCACATCACAATAAATTCAAACATATTAGATGATAGATATTTAGATATGAGATAAACTCAAAATATATATATACAATATATAGTTATCATGTTAGTAGTGAATATATCAATCAAAATTCAAAAGTCATACATCAATCAGCACACAATACATTCAATATCCAGGTCAAAGGCACCTTCATCATCCTCCATGTAGTAGCCACTCGCCTTGTTCTTCTTCTTGGTCGTAGAAGTGACAAACGAAGGATGGTCGTCAGTAGGTGGATGAGGTGGCGCCGCGGAGGCGGAGCTGCCAGAGACGTTTTCGAAGCTCCTCCACCATCTCCACCAGACCAAACTCCAGAAGGGGCAGAATCGTCGACAGGCGATTCCTCCACAGGCGACAACTCCCCCACCTTCCTCTTCAGCTCATCATGCCGCATTCGCGTTGGCACATGGACAAACGTGCTGCAAAGGTTTGACTGGGCATGCAGTTGTATGCTGTGTCATCTCAAGAACATTTGCCTCATAGACCATTGATATTGATGAAATCAAATACACACACAACAAATGAACGTAAATGATCTAACTATATCGAACTGATTGATGATATGTCCATAATTGCACATCGATCTGTGATTGATTTATCAATTGTTTTGAATGCTGTCAACCAATTTTGTTCCCAAATGTACACACATATAATCAATGAATTTGGGATATATTGAGTCTATGAAAAGAACCCAATAACATATGTATAATTTCTATCAATACTATGATAATTAAAAAAATGAGTTGATATTTGATATTTTGATATTATATACTTACACAAAAAACATAGATATAATGGAAACTAGTCTTCTATCTTCTAACCCTATTTGGGAGGGTCTATGTTAGTTCCGAGGAGCGTAATTCCAGCCCAAGCATCCACCTCCTTCCGAATTAGGAGCCCCTAAACCCACTCATTGATCATCTAAAGCAAAGTATGGCTGGGGATGATTTGAGGGTCCCGTGTGGCTTGATAAACACCGGAATTGCATATAGGTACTATGATTGTCTCGAATGACTATGATCCTGCTACGTGTATTTCTTGTTTGGGCCCAACATTCAATGAAAATAGTTGCCCTCGGGGACTATCCATGAATTGTCGTAATATCGAGAATGATAGACTTTACATGAATTGCTATGTCAATGGGATAACAAAACAGCGAACATCATTGATTTGTTCATTCGTTCATTCTTTCGTTTTTTTTGTTTGCTTGCTCGCTTGTTCGTTCGTTCGTCTGTGGCATACCAACCGCAGCATGGGCAAATTTTTAGTTGATATCAAAGTTACGAATGGTTAGACTGACGACTGGATTTCTCAGGCAAATCATGGTTCATGGCGGCAAGTGATGGTGTACTGGATAATTAATGGATAAAAAGTGGGCAAATTCTAGTATTCTAGTTTGCAATCATCTAAGCAAGGTGAAAATCCCAACAATCACAAGGACAAGGGATCTTGCAATCTCCCAAATTTTGGTGGTCTGAATCGCCAACATTCATTGTAAGCATTAGGATCAGGGGGGTCAACCATGATTGACCATTGGTCACGCTCAACCCCTGCTAAGAATGACCAGCGTTGACTTATAAACTTGTGAGTGGACTATAAGTGAGTCCCAGGGGAGAAGCAAATGGGTAGTTCCCATCCAAGTGACCACAAGGGACCGCCCGCAGTTCGAATTTGTTGGGCTTCCGAATTCACTGAAGAAAAACCCAGTGAATCACCAACAGCTCTAAACCCTTGGCCCCACCAAAGGAACAGCCACCTACCGTAGTTGGTTGCTTCCTACTCCCCCGCCTGTCCCCTGTTGGTCCATCCTGACGTGTCTCCGCGCTGCCGTCCTGTCGATGACCACCACGGCTTGCTGGTCGGTCAAGAAGACGGCCTTTTGAACCTTGGGGTGCTGGAGATCATGCAGAGAATAGTTGTGCAGAAGTTGGTTTATCATGCTCAAATTGTTGCAACCCTTGTCGCTGGTGGCTACGGACCCCTTCTTCAAACCCTTAGGCCGAGCATACCAACAACAATCATGCATACATTTGGGGGGAGTATCCCGCCATGATCGGTGGCAATTCTTTCCCCCAGTCTTGTTTCGCAGCTCGCTGACCGCCATGCTCCTACCGCGCTCGTGCCGGCATCATCGTGCCCACTACACTGCTGCTACAGGGTGATGGTGCATGACAGCTGCAACATGCTAACCATCATTCAGCATCAAACTGATCGATCAGGGTTGAACCGGGTGACTGCCCGGGGTAGGCGAGGAGATTTCCATCAGACATATCCATGCGACCTCCACAACTTGTTGATCTTCAAAACATTGCATGGTTTATGAATAGTTGGATCTCCCCGTCAATTTAAACCATATTCTCTGGGGCTTCTGAAAATAGGGAACCCCAATGGTTGGTATGCTACCATAGATGGTTAATGACTTGGATGATTTGGGGGTACCCCATTTCTAAGAAACCACCATAACCAACTGTGGTTGACGACCACTGAGCTGCTTTGCTGCTATCATTGCTCTTACCGTTGAGTCAATCATGCAAAGAACCTAACCTACAGTTCAAATAGTAAGGTCATGAACGGTCCACAGAACAAAACAACAAACAAACAAACATAAACATCATGAACACAACATCAACCCTCCAAACAACATGGTGGTTTCTCAAAATAGCGAACCCCAAAAATGGCTGATTTATGACTATAAATTGTTAATAGTGAATGATTTGGGGGTCCCCTATGACTTGAGAAACCACCACATCATTGACCCACCACAGTGACATGGCTGTGGGTCAAAACCCCGTACCCCTGGTTCCCCATCATTTACCATTGTTTTCCCTTATTATTGTTGGTCATTATCCCCCACTATTGGTTGCTTCATATTGACCCATAGCCACATCCGTTGAAACTGCCCATTCCCCAGGCTTCACGTCCTGCCAACCCGTTGGTAGAACAACCGCTTCGTTTCGAGAAACGCCGGCTTCGGCGACTTCACTTGGTTCCGGCACCACCTGATCCGGTCCTGCCGGTGATCTGCAGAACCACTGCGGCCGGTCAGTAACAATACGGGCTAAACATATGGTTCTCAATTTAGTAAGAATTGGTTAATAGTAATAGTAATAATGAGAATACCAATGAGAAAAATATTTCATGATAATGGTAAAAAAATAATGGTTGATACTGGTTCTGATAACATTACTGGTCAATAATGGTGGTTGATTACTGGTGACTAATAATACTGATCTACTATTAATGGCTCATGATAACGGTTGATAATAATGTATGTTTTAATGGTTAACATTAATAACAGTTAATAATTTATGAATGTTGGTAATGTTCGTAATTGTGGTTAAAAATGATGTTTATGGTTTTATCTAATCTTGATGGTTCATGAAACACCATACTTACCATTGTCAGTAATGGTTCATAATAATAGTTGGTAACGTTGATAATGCTAAATAATGATGTTTAATCATGGTTAATAAAAAATATTTCCAATCGCTATTAGCAATCAAAATTTTGTGAACTATATTGATTTGCTACTGGTCATTGCTGACGGCAAATGAATATTGACAAGGGCTAAACATATGTGTTACCAATAGTCGTACTGGCTACGAACGCTTATTAACAATTGATGTCGAGTCTATGTATCGTTCAGGGTCAATGTTGGGCATAGCGGGATAACCATGGTTAACCATGGTTGATTATGCTTTACAAATTTGGCATTTTGGGTAGCAACATGGCTATTGAAACTTAACATGTTTCAATTATTTTGGTACTGCCCCATCAATAACTGTTATCGTTATAATCGTTCATGGTGGTTAAAAAGATGCAACAGCAGGCGTCAATAATGAAGATTTTCGAACTACTCCTTGAGCAGTTATTACTGGTTTCTAGCAATTACCTGTTCACATGGGCTAAATCAGTAAGGATAGCGGATACCAATCACTACAATAATAAAATAATTACAGTTGACCAAACAATGTGGTTTCACATCTTCATCATGGACCATGCTGTGAGCAACGTCAGGACGAAGGAGCCTCGGCTCATGGCTCACATACGGAGCTGGAGCTTGGTCGCGCTCTTCGTCGGAACTCACGGTCAATGTTTCTTTTTCTTTGTGGGCGAAACGTCGGCGCTGCCCGAGCATAGCAGGGCTCTCGGCCCGGTGGCTGCAGTGCTCGCACTGGTACGGGAAACAAAACTCCACGGGAGGGCTGCCAACTCTCTCTGTTGGCAGTTGGTTGTTGGCTGTTTGGCAGCATCCAGATTCCAGATATGCCTTGAGTGCCTGCTCGTCCCATGTGTGGAATCCGCTCACGTATGCAAAAGCGCGCGTGTCTGTGTCCACGTGGGCCGCTCCCGTGGCAACGGCGCTCGCGACCTGTGAAGATGATCAGTTCCCCTACAAACATGCCCATTTGGCTATGGCTCAATATTAACCAACCAAAAATGGTGTATAATAACCAACAATTCAAAGGGAAAACAATGGTTAATGATAGGGGAACCAGGGGTACAGGGTTTTGACCCACTGCCATTTCAGTTTTTGTTTAGATGTATATCAAAGATCACTGGCCTTGTAAAAATCACGATCCTTGGGGAGGCCAAGGGGGGTGCTCTTGCATTTATGGACGCACCAACAGGAGTTAGTCGGTTGCCACTCCACAACCACAAAATGTCATCACATCCCACAATCACAACACATTATAACTGGCTGAATTTACTAAGAAGGCGGTTAACCACCATAGACCAACCACTATCACTCAGTTGCCAATCTTTCTTTACCAGCCAACCATATTCCCGATTTGTAACACTAGAAACATTATGTGTTTTTTACCAACATATATCAACCATATTCGGCTGGCGACATGTAATGTGGAGAGGCAAACAGTTTTCCAAGATTCTCAAAACTGACTTTCACCAACCATGATCTTGTAAACCATATGGCTGTGGGTCAAATCCCCGTACTCCTGGTCCCCCTATTATTAACCATTGTTTCTTTTGTTATAGTTGGTCATTATTCCCATTATTGGTTGGTTGATATTGACCCATAGCAATATGATCACATATTTACCAACCATTAATGGTCCGAAAACCTTGATCCAACGCGCAGTTTTCCAAACTCCCCACGTGGTTCCGACCAGTTTCCCGTAACGAGCCAAATGTCGTTGTGATTGGCTCAGGTGCAGAGAATTTACATCATTAAATATTAATCATTGAGTATGATGATATTGGCTGATTCATTGATCAGTTGATGATTATGTCGGTGGCTAATAATAAATATCCATAATTAGGTATGGACCGGATTCATAATCGTTGATCACTTAATGGACTAGTGTTCATAACTAATTCTTTCAGGGCTCTACAATGATCAAATTGTCAATCGATACTTGTGGATGATAAGTGACTGGGTGCTGTGATGGTATTGGTTTGTAGCAATGGTTTACAAGTATCACGAAGTATTGTTCTTATTGATCGGTAGGAGTATTTCTACACAAATGACAGATTCGTGAACGATGAAATGATCATTCACCAGCATTTGTGCATTAACCCATTGTGATGATTATTTTTTTCGGCCCTGTTCAAGTTCTCCGATATCCCATCGGTGTTCGAAAAGAAACACCTGCATGAGATTGGCCAATTCGGCGGTTGGGGACATGATTTATTGACCCATCTCAACCATCCATGAAAATCTCAAGCATCAATCAATACTATACGTACTAACATCTACCTACCATCACCAACCACCATCATCATCACCCGGTGCAACTTAAAGGTTTGGGTGTCCACGTTCGCCCCCCCACGATGTTTGGGAACCTGCCCAAGGCCGCTGCGGAGCCCGTCCTTGCAGCACTCGTTCAATGCCCGTCTTCTTGTCCAAGAGCTGAATGTATTCGTCCTACTTGGATGTGCACCCCCACTTAGAAAGTGGTCACTAACCATGATTTTTAGGGGTTACAAGCTACCTTTCAGGGCTTATAACCATGGTTATTACCCCAGCTGCACATCCAAGTAGTCCATGGCTGGTTGGTGTTTTGTAGTTTCCGTGGCAATTATTAGTATGATCACTATTCATAGTTGGGTTGCTTATGAATATTATTGATGATTAGTATTCTACTTGGTGGTTGAACGATCCCTATGAAAAATATGCTGGTCAAGCAACCATTGGTTAAGAATTACGATTGGGAAAATAAAGAATGTTTAAAACCACCAATCAGCATGGTTTCGTAACGAAAAAACAACTGACGTCATTTCACACATGCCAAGGATCCTAATTCTTCACATGGGTTGACAAAACGTTTTAAACACGATTGGTAAGAATGTACTGATGTAATTGGTTGCCATCACACCTTTTAATTCCTTTTCACATGTGCAGCTGCGTTACATGTTGCTTCCTTTTTTGCAATAGCATCGTTTCCGGTTGGCGTTTTTTAATCGTATGAACATCAAAACCTTTGTCGATGTCCCAGCCAAGACAAAAACATCAACCAAAATAAAAAACACGTTGTAAGCCAGCAGGTTCACTCTCGGGAAAGGCTTCCTCTTCCTTGGGAGCCCCCCACTACTGACCACCATGCCTGTACTACCCCGGCGGTTGGTCGTTGAGGCCCAGCTGTGCCACCCCAGCCATTGCTACGGTGCCACAACGGTGCCACAACGGTGGACCATTGGCTTCAGCCTGGACCATTCCACAACGGAATTTCGAGGGAACCAGCCAGGTATTACCCGGTAGGCAAGTTGATCTGGAAGGCGAACAACATCATCTTTTAATAGGTAAACCATCGAAAAAATCGTTGATTTTTCCAGGTAAATTTGCCAGAAAATAATTGGTCTACCCCAATCGTTGATGGTCTCCAAGGGGTGCAACAAACACATTTTGATGTCCAAATAATGTCCTCCTTCACGATGCAGGCGCATGTGCCGCCACAAATCGGCACGATGACTTCCACGTGGAAAACCTACAGAGAAATAAAAACCACCTCCGACTCCCATACACCCCCAACCTCCAATGACTTGGCTTCACCAACCGGGCCCTGGACCTCCAAACCTCACCCAACTGCCGACACCACACAGGATACCAATGGCCACCAGAGGCAGGGATCATCTCCTGGTGCACTGAGCTCCACACTTCATGCACCAAATCTCCATGACATATGGTTTCGTGATGACCTTTTTATACTCCCTTGGCCTGCCACCCCCCCTCGCTGCCGCTCCAACAGCGGCTGTCCTCCCAGTGCCAACACATCCGCCGAGCATCCAGCATCGTCAACGAAAACACGCTCTCACTGCGAAGCAAACCTTTCCTTGTTTTCGCCAGCTCCCGCGTGGTCAGATACATGTGTTTGAAGCAACTTCTGCGGCGCCGGCTTCAAGGATGGACTCACCCTGCTCCAAACCATCGAAATATCGTGAACTTTTCCAGGTAAATTTGCCAGAAAATAATTGGTCTACCCCAATCGTTGATGGTTTCCGATCAAAACCTGGAGATGCATTCACCCGGGCATCAATATACCAGGATTATCCAGCAACAATTGTTGCTTGTTCGTCTCTACAAGGTAGGTCCCCAACGATTCATAGATGGGTTAAAAACTAAGTTGACTGGGGTTAACTACCAATTATAGGGGGTCATAGACCCAACTTACAACTGTTGGGGGCCCACCTTGCATATATAGCACTCAGCCCTGCTTCATTTGCATGGCACACTGGTTCCAGTGGAATGCTGCAAGTGATCAACAGCTTAGCAACGAAAAGATCAATGTCGACAATCGTTGATAACAATTCATAAATGAACTCATTGTGGCTGGTAGTGGTTGGTAAAGCTTGTCTTTTTTGTTGAATGCAGTAGTACTGGTTCTAGTCATGGCCAGTCCCACTGGTCCATGGCGTAGCCCCAAATGCCGAAAAGCGACATGATCATCTTCGTAGCGCCAATAGGTGGTTTCTCAGAATTGGGAGCCCAAAGCTATGGTTGGTTTATTGCTCCAAATGCTTTATAAACTGGATGATTTGGGGGTCCCCCATTCTGAGAAACACCCAATTCTCACCAACAAGACTGGTTGGTGGTTGAGCCACCACCATGCAAAATATGAAAAATATTAGACAACCAACCAATTGTAAATGATTACTAAGAAAAATAACATATGTTTTAAACCACCAGCCAGATTTTTCACAACCAACTGCCACCACAGGTGGGCTCTTTTTTTGTAACTCCCAAACCATGAACCCTCGAGCACCCTGGTGAAGATGTTGGGTGCCAGTGATAGTATAGCTGCAACACTCAACGGTTGATTTACTAGAGCACCTCCCTCCATCTGTGGCAAGACTAATCCAAACAGGTAAGAATTCATTTCACTTCATGTAACTAAGAGATCCAACTGGCAGGTCACCAGACTTCGTTAAATCCCATGATCCTCCCTAGCCGCTGCGTTACCAATTCGCCTAGACCCGGCGTCCCGGTGCCCACGTCCTTCTCCAAGACCAGCTTGCGAGTCGTGGACAAAATCTCCTCACAGTCGTGGTGCCAATGTCACCGGAGTTGACCCTCAACTGGCAAGGGAAAATCACCTGGGTTTCCCATGATATAGTAATCCCAATCCTTCCAGTTACCTCTATGGTAAGCAGGAAAGCACTGGCGTAGGGATCGGTATACTTGTAGGCAACTGCAAGGCTCTGGAATGGTTTAATGATGGTTTAATGATACTTAAGGCACGATTAAAATCATGGTGGTTGATAATGGTTCGTTACCCGGCAATGCTGAGAAGGTTGCGGTCACCAGCTGAAAAATCATCGGTTTACAGATGGGGGGAACCCAGGATTTCCCTGTAGAATATGGTGATTCTCCATATGTCAGATGCTAATCCACGAAATCGCACCTGCTGAAAATTTGCTCAAATCATCTATCATCTCATGTTTATGGGCTGGTTCGGGAGGGAGCCAGCAAGTTTTTGGACAGACTCAGTCTGCATGTTTTTCGATCAACAAATGAGTCTTCCACACTTCTTAGATGCGCAGATGGGGATAACTGAGATACAACCATTGCTAGAAACCCTATCAGGTGGCAACCTCTCTAACCATGGTCAGCTATCAGCTGATTCGTCGGGCTTCACCACGGCTAGGTTGGCTCCCTGGTGCAGGGAGTTACAACTGCCATTCCTGGAACTGGTTGCGATCATTGAGAACGACCAACTGAAGAATTGGAGCCAATGGTTGGTGGACTTTATATTGTGGTGGCAAATTGCTGTTTGCTGTGGATCATATTTGTTGACTCGCATTTACCATCGGGTTGGCTCTATTTATATGTCGCATTTAGAATTGGGTTGGCTCTTTCCATAGGTTGTTGACTGTTCTTTTCGCTGGCTCCAAAACAAAAATCACTTTTATCACATCAGGACTGTTCAACGTTGCTTTTGCAAGTTACGCGTTGGCCATACACTTGTCCGATCCTTTTAAGGAAGCCCTTCCCCAAAATATGACCACTTGGATGTGCACCCGCAAACTTAGTAAGTGGGTCACTAAGCATCGTTGCAAGGGATTATAAGCTACCTTATAGGGCTTACTGGTTACAACCCCAGCTGCACATCCAAGCATTCAAAAAGGTAATTTTCAGCGCAGAATCAAGTCATCTTAGTGTTTATCCCTAGCTAACAGTGGGATGATCATCCCAAATTGGTCACCTGGGGTTCTAGCAGCGGCTTCCCAACCCGGCCCTCAATGGCTTTCCTCATAGGGACCTTGCTGAAGCAACTTCGGGCCCACCTCATTTCGAGCCTGAGGCGAGGAGAGGGCTTCATAACGATCTGCTTGTGGGTTACCATGTACCCTGGCTGTTTACATGCCATGAATGACTGAACCAGTCGAGGTGTTGGGATGTGAACTGCTACCATCTTGATGGTTGGCCCAAAGCAATATAATAGTCACCTGGGGAGTCAGCAGAATGGCTTTACAGAACCCTCTTGGATAATTTGTACAGATCCTATGATTCATATGATTGAGAGTCAGTTGGATGGTTTACAGGATAATCAAATAAAATCATCAGGAAAAAAGCGTAATTGATGGTACATCAACCCCTTTTTAGCAGGTATGCGTCCGCCAGATTTTCTCGGTGGCTTATAGATCCCTTGCTGCAAGTATTTAAAAGTGGAACTTTTTAGTGGGTATAAATTTAAAAAACCAAGCAGCATTAAAAGTCTAAGTTCATTGCTGCAAGTCACCAAGATAATTTCAATGTTGCGGGAACAGCTGACCCCACAGCCCGGTCGGTACAATCGAGAATTGCTTGGTGGTTGAAGGGCCCGGGCCCCTATGAAAAACATGAGTCAACCAACCAGCCGTTCCAAATACCAGGGAAAATCAAACATGTTAAAAAAGCACCAAGTAAGCAGTAGTTGTTTGACCATTATTGTTGCTTATCATCCCCCGTCATCAAGATAGGGGAAAAACGAAACTGTGGCGAAGGCTTCAAGGACTACCTGAAGGAACTACCGGCAATGATGGGAAGTCTATGGCATGCAATCATGGCGACATCACCAGGGTTGAATTTACGGCTTCACAGGTGTGTGGAAAGCATTGGTCAATGACAACTTTATCATTCTTTTCAGTGAGTTTGGACTTTTTTGAGTCTGCAAATACCCCTTCAAGCAATTGTGCAGCATGTAAGGTCACTAGTTTTGCCATAGAGTCAACACAGGTTGGGGAAACAATGGTTCATGCAGCATTGACCAATTAAAAATCACCCAGTTGGATCCCAGTTGGTATCATTGTGTAATATAGGCTGATGGTGGCATTGAACTAGTGATTGGTTAATGTACACAGTCATAGACTTATGCTTATCAATTCATTGTATTGTCCATGGTTAAGTTACGCACTTAATTGTACATTCAACTGGTCACTATAGCCTTAGAATGATGATCTTCAACTGGTCAATTAATCAATGAACGTTTGAACGTCACCAATGACTTTTCAACCACTGGACTTCAACCAGTGGACTTGAACCAGTCTTCACCAGTTCACCTCCAATGGTTTGCACGCAAATTCCGGTCCGATAGAATTTTGGCTTCCTTGATTCGATGGCCTTGTTCTATAATGATTCATCCATGGTTACTCCGTGGGTAATCAAAATACATCAACCATAAAATAACCACTATATATTATCTTGGGGTGGCGAAAGGGGAGATGCTTGTTAGAGGGTATTCTTGTAGTGAATTCCAGCCCAAAGAAACCCTTCAAAATACAATTGTAAAAGAGCAATAAAAAATACATATCCATCCCAGGGAAATCCTGGGATTCTTCTAGGCTTTGTTGGGATTCAGTCGGGAATTTCTTCGATTCTTCTGGTGCTCATGCCTCTGGTGCAGGGTCCTATTTAAGTATTCAAACAATTCAAATGGAAATGTGATTTCGTACGTTTTTTTTGTTTTTTTTTTGGAATTGCTGGGATTATGGTGGGGTTCTATGGTGGTCAGCATGGCCCATTTCTGGGATTTTTGTTGGATTGTTCTGGGATCATGGTGGGGTTCTATGAGAAAATAATGTTAGCATGACCCTGCAAGCAGCCTGAAGCTGAGATTTTTCTGGGATGACGGGGTCCGAATGTATTTGGTTGGAGAAAACCAGTCAGCCAGCAGCTGTGAAGTTGTTACTGCTGATGTGGGATTTGGTTGAATTCTTCAGGGATTTATTGGGAATTTATCAGACACGTTGAAGAAATATTAAGTATTCTTGCGCAAATTACTCACATGTACCTGGTAGGGGCAACCATGGTA
Organism: Symbiodinium kawagutii; assembly: GCA_009767595.1. NCBI lineage: Eukaryota > Dinophyceae > Suessiales > Symbiodiniaceae > Symbiodinium > Symbiodinium kawagutii. The sequence continues at coordinate 399,801 of VSDK01003304.1, read as the reverse complement.
GTCCACCCAAACAGAAATACCAACAGAACTGGGCTCTAAGCCGCTGATACCACGAATTTTTGATCCAATGATCCATCCATGAATATTGACCATCATAAGCCATTCATCAACCATCATTAACTATTCATTAACAATCCTCTCTGGTTGGTGGTTTCAACACCTATGAAAAATAGTAGTCAACCAAACAGTTGTTTATAATCAAGAGGGAAAATAACAAATGTGAATCAAACCACCAAACAATAGTTGTTTAACCACAAGTTTGTTGCGATAAATTATCCCCTATTATTAGCCACTATCAGCCATTGCTTAGTATTAGCTATTCATCAACAAGTGTTATGAAGATCATTAATCATTGATCATTCATCATTAACCACTAGTCATTGGTCAACCATCCCTAACTATTCATAAACAATCTTAACCAACAGGTGTTCTACCTACCCCTGTGAAGCACCCAGCAGGCACCACCGCCCACCTCGCCCGTAAGCAAGTTTTTGACCACGGCATACTCCAAGGGTTCCAACAAGCGCGCCTTGCGCGGAGGCGCGCCAGGCATCACCACCACCACCACCACCACCACCACCACCACCACGGGAGGTGAACAAAAACATGGTAAATGGTCGGTGTTGCTGGGATTCTCAAACAAAGACTAAGGATTTTCTACCAGAAAATAAGGATTGCTCAACGAACATTTTGGATTTTCTAATCAAAACTAAGGATTTTCGAACAAAAACAAGGGGATTGTGGTTTGCAAAGAGAATCATGTTGGGGGCTTGGCTATGATCAAACAATAAATTATCATAGTGAAGGGGCTCCGTGTGAGTATTTTATAGTAAATTCTGGTTGATGGTTGACCCATGTGAACATGACCATAGATTCTAATAGATGGTGCCAAAGCAAAAACATGCAAAAACCATTTACTCCGCAACCCAAACTAGTTATGATTGATTTTCGTGTTTGGGGGGTCCCATGCATGATCGTGGTTCATCTCCCAACCCAGAAAAAGCCGTGCGAGGACCAAAATTGGGTTTTGTGCCGGTCAACTATGCGCGGCTGCGTCCCTGTGATTATTATTTTTTGCCACTGTATCTCCATAGATATCCATAAATAGAACCAGTTCAGTGATATTGATAGATACAAATATCCTAAATAATCCATAGACAAACATGCAACGAGTATAACATAGCTATTTGAATCCACTATCATAATTTATACGAACATATTACACCACCACACTCGAGCCCGTCTCAGGCCAGGTGACATGAGTCTTAAAATCACCAATTTAGATATACATATCTATTCTATGTTCTAGTGACATGAGTGTTAAAATCAGGGTGAGCTGGGATGCGAAGAGTCAGGGGTAGATATGTATATCTAGATTGGTACAAAGATGGTACATAGAACATAATATGTTTGTTTGTAAAATTTATTCTATGGTTGCGCGTCAACGTCCCCGTACCCCTGACTCTTCGCATCCCAGCTCGCCATGACGCTGGTCGATCTGTTGGGATGGGTGAAACCTACCACCCAAATTGTGGCTATAGCTGGCTATGACCCATAGGGTGGTTTCTCAATCACCATGAGAGGCTGGTTTGGGGGTTGGTTGTCCATACTTTTTCTGTCGCTGGGTCAGGTTGATGTCTAAGGCAATGGCGTAGTTCAATCTAGGCCTGAGGCCAAAATCTTCACGTAGCCTTTACACATGCAAAAAAATCAGCAAAAATGATGACAAACACGCAATTTTTGCTGATGATGATGATGATGATGATGATGATGATGATGATGATGATGATGATGATGATGATGATACTGACCATGCTGGTGCTAGGGGACCCACCGAATGGTTGCTATATTAGCAAACAATGATTCATGTTGGATGATTTGGGGGTACCCCTGAGAAAGACCCACAAGGATAGTAGTGAACCATGACAAGTGCATACCAAAAAAATCCAAAAAATGGTTCTCACTAGATGGTGATGTTCTATGCCCTTACAAGTTCATGATGGTTGTAGTGATTATCAGTTTCATGAAACCACAGGAAGTTCGTTGTTCAGGACAAATGAGTTTCTTAGTGTGCACAAAATCATGATTTGAAATAGCTTTTGATACACAAACAATAAACACGAACAATCACTACTAGCATTCATTAATTAAGCATGATCAATTTGATACACTACACCAGAATTATCTACCATGATCAAAAAATAACGCTGAACAACCAGTGACCATGATTTCTTGATCAGTTTCAGCCATACCCGGGGGCAGCAGCGTTTGGCCAGCCCATCTGCACCATCCACATTTGCAGCACTGCCTCCCTTGAGCTGTCGATTCAGCTTGGTTTCTGCGTCCGCTAGCGCTGCTCGCAAGGCACTACTTCCACCTGCAGTGCCATGGGGCACCTGGCTGCGCCGCACATTGTTGATGTGGAAACGGGGCGTGCGCGCAGGACCTTGCGCCATTCCTCCCCATCGGCCGGTGCCTCGCTGAGCGAAGAAGGGACTTCAAGCGCTGGACTATGATGTCCATGGACCTAAGGACATTGCCACTCATGAGGTTGTCCCTTACCACGCTGTCTGCATCTCGCGATCCCTTGGAAGAACCGTCTGGTGGAAGTATCTGTTTTGAAAGATCCTGGCGCTTTGCCCAGCATCGAGCCATGAAAACACTTCCCAGGTATCGCTTCGAATCATTTTCATCGCCAAGCGTGCTGTTCTGGCGACACCCAGGTACTCAGCCATTTGGTGAACCCTCCAAAACAGTAGCGCCACTTGCGGAGAGATGCCCTTCTGGTCCAAGATGTCCTGCAGCGCAGCATCACGGTTCCCAGATTCAATCCGGAGAACAGCATTCATTGCATCGGCCCTTGCTTGCGGCGCCTACTGCTCCTCATCCACATCCACATCGACAAGCGTCTCACCACTACGATTTGGTGGAGGGAAGACCAAAGCCGCCCAGGCACATGAAAGGAGCTGTGCCGAAGAAGGGGCACTACGGTACATGAAAAGCATTGGACCCAGGAAAAGGCCGCTTGGGTAGTAATTATAAATATGAACTTAGCCATGATCAACTTCTCAACTCTCAACTTATCCATGACTATCAATCCCAATCAATTTTTCGAACGTTATTAACGGACCCATCGTATTCTCAAAGCCTTCTGTAACCGATTCAAACCTGGTCCGTTCTCAGCAACCGGTTGGTAGAACTCGACTGCAACTGGTTTAGCAATTCATAACCCCAACCGGTTTAATAGTTACATCATCATATCTGATAGCCATTAGTGCCTTTAGAATCAAACATACCCATCATCATTCCCAAAAAATGCCCAAATCTGGGCTGGGCCTTGCAGGAAACAACCGGCTGAAACCTCATGTGACCTGTCTCGGCTCCCCCCGGGCCACCTGTTGCTCCATTTGAATTTCTTCATAGGGCGCTGGTACAAACGGTCCAGCCTAAGCACTGAGCGTGGTGGGGCTCGAGGTACGTGAGGGGTACCTGGATCTTGGTGGCCTATAGATATCAAAAACACCATGGTTAATGGATCTATAGGTACCACATGGTTAATGGATGGCTAATGGCTTTTGATGATTAGTGGCCACCAAGATACCGAGCTCTAGGGGCACCTAGATCTTGGTGGCCATCCATTGGCCGAACGATGATTAGGAATGGGTCACCAACGGTGCACTCAAGCAACATCTAAGGGCTATACATTACAACCATTGCACTGCTGATGTGCTGTTTTCTCTGGTGAGCTCTTGTTGGCTGTTGGTCTGCTAACATGGATGATGGCTAATGCTCAATCGTAGCTATTACAATGGTTGATTGCGGTTCTTCCTGGTTGGTGTTTTCAACCCCTATGAAAAATATTAGTCAGCCAACCAATCATTTGTTAAAAATGGGGGAAACATGTTTAAAACCACCAGTCAGATTCTCATGGTTCATTGTGGTTATACGAGTGGTTCACCGTCCTCGATCGCCACAACCCTGGTTGGTTCCTAGGGATGCCCAGCTGGCTTGTGATTGCATCACCAGCAACGATCAGGGGCAGCGAAGCCGCTGCTGTCACGAAGGCAGCGTGACAACATGACATGGCAGCAGCTATTCATGTCTTTGGGTGTTTCTCGAAATGGGGAACCCCCAGTTATCTTCCATGATTGAACATTTATATTCATAAACAAACCGCAACTTTGGGGTCCCCTATCCAGCATTTACTTCACCCAGGAGCAAAAACTCCTTGTTGGTCTATCAACCACTGATCAGGAGCCACTAAAGTTCAACAAATACGTCTTGACAGGGCCAAATGGGTAAGCCATCAGGAAAAAAACAACCTGGTGTTGGTTTCTCAAAATATGGGACCCCAACCAAAAATGGTTGGTTTATTACTAACCATTGTTCTGTAAGGATGATTTGGAGGTACCCCTATTTTGAGAAACCACCACTGGTAACAACGAAATCCGGTTGATTTGGCACTCATGGAAACCAGGGAATCCCTTAGATCAACACCTGAAACGTTGAACAACCACTGTAACCGACGTCGTTTAGCGACCCAGTGCTACACCGGATCCTAGCCCAACCCGCAACAAATCACCGAACTCAAAAACTCCGCTGGGCGACGGTGGTGATCAAACTCTTCAAGCCGGAGGTCTTGTTGTACACCTAAAGCGGAGCGGAGCGAAGCGGCCAACCGGTGGTGGAGCTGCCGTTGTGAGCGGGGCAGCTGTTGTGGCTGATGAAACTTACACCCGGATTGATGATTGGCGATCATTGATGATTGGTATTTATGCTTGATATTTGGATGCTTCATGATTTTTTCACATCGACTCTCCATCCGTGCCGGTCCAAAAAAAGTGCCATGGTTCGAAGCAAAACTGTCCGAGAGCCGCCCATCAGGATCGTTTTTGATCGCTGGTGAACCATGATCCATAGCGGGAGTTTAGGCCTAGTTCAGGGCCCACGAGCATTTAGAAAATGGTTTGTCACTCATTGAAGTGGGGTTAACTACCAGTTCTAGGGGGTGACCCAATTTTAACCGCTGAGGGCCCACCTTATAACCGCTTGCTGCCTTTTGTCGCTGAGTGGCCCTTCAAACTTGGACACCTGAAGTTGAACGCTATCATTAGACGATGTCGTGGAAATTCATGGCTGGAAATTATCTGGGGATCGTGGGGGCTCAGAGGGTTACACAAACCAGGATCGATCATCATGATCAACCATCAATGAATCATCATGAATCATGAAACTACCATGTCGCCATGACTAGCCAGCCATCATTTAGCCATCACTCATTATTGGCAAACATTGACCGGTATAAAACCATCACATACCATCACTACAACGTTTTTTCTAAATTATCTTATCACCGTAATTGTTTGATCAGTTGGTATCACCTTTCATGGGAGATTCAGTCATTGAGCAAATATTAACTTGTTTCACCATTAAATCAATATTAAAACACATCACTGAACCATCGTGAAAATCATAGCCAACCATCATCCTTTTGCCATCATTAAGCTGCAATCATCCACTACTGAGCCATCTTCAAGCCATCATTTACAAACATGACAAATCCTCACTAATCGTAATGTAGCCATCCTTCATCATGATTAGGAACATAGAACAATGAAATGCAAATCATCCTTCAGCTAAGTGAACATTACTCCATCATTTACCATAACTTCAAACCATCATTTGACTCCATTTCAGCATCATCAAGCCGTCTGAAAATCAAAACTAACCATCATCCACCAATCATTGACAAATCATTGACCAATCATTAACCCATCATTTCACCATGATTCGGCCATGATTTCACCAGGGGAACCCACTGCCTGCAGCCCCCACCAGCGGACCCCCGGCCGTTTACGGTTCGCCAGGGCGCCAGCACGGCGTTCTGTGCACCGATGACGATGGCTTTCTCCACCCCCACGGGTGACTGAGGCGCGCGCGGCCCGGAATGGTGGTGAGAACGGCCGTGGGATGAAGGTAGGCCTTGTGGTAGCTATGTTAACCTAATGGTAATATGGGGGTTTCTCAAAATAGGGAACCCCAAAAAATAGTTGGTTTATTGCTAAGAATGATTAATAATGGATGATTTGGGTACCCTAGGTGGTAATGACTAATAACTAGCTTATAACCAGCCTTGTTAACTTATGGTGAAGAAACTATAACCAGCCTTGAATAACTAATGGTAATAAGTAGTAACTAGCTGGTTGAGGAATCGTACTATAAGTAAACAAGTAACTAATGGTTAGGCCTTTGTGACCTATAATTTTCACAACTTACCATTTATACCATACTTGGTATAATTTATGAATTGATACTTGTGGTATACTTAGCCCTGTTAACTGATGGTGAAGAATTGCTGGTGATAACAAGCTGGTTCATGATTTATACATTTCCCCAGTATCCATTGGTGATTCTCAAAAGATGGGGAACCCCACATTATCCGATAGGAGTCATTAAAGTAAAAAGACACAAATTGGTGTTGTACTTTGGCCTCGTTCAACGATTCTTGTTGGAATGGCAGTCATCAATAATCACTAGGATTCGTCGATAGGACACAGAAATGCGTATTTAATGTTGGTTATTCATCCACGAGTTTGAAAAAAATAGCACTAGATCACATGAGAACTGAGTGGTACAGTAGCACGCTGAGTCATAAGTCGGTTAAGACTCGCCATTTGATTTCGTAAAAGTGATTGGTGGTTTAAACCTATCCCAAAACATTAGTTAATCAGCTGACCATCCAAAAGATAGGGGAACATAAAACATGTTCAACCATCTTTAGAAACACCAGCTAGACAACTGTATCGATCATATTTGGTAGTCACGCTTGTTGTGAACCAACTGAGTTTAGCTTCCAGGTACCAGTCTGTCTATATCCAAATGTCGTTTTACACCCCCATGGCTCGGTTTGTTTGTCAAACACTAGTCCTTGGTGGGTGATTGGTGCACAATCTTCGTGGACAACCCCACAAAACTTCGCTGCAAACTGCACGTGAGTGAATCAAATTGGGTCCGTCATGCAAAGATTATGCGTGAACAAAGGAAGAACATTTCTGAAACAGTCTAGCGAGGTGTTGGAAGATCATGCCATCCTCAGGGTGCTGTTGGTTGTACATCCTTAATGCATGGTCCATCAGTCTGGACGCTTCCTTCCCCCAATCCAAGACTTGTCTCATGTTCATGAGGGAGATGGGGCTCTCGAATGGCATTCCTCCGAAGCATACATAGTTCAACCCCCTATGCATCGCGTCCTTCCAGAGATCACCACGGGTCAAACTAAGCACGGTTGCCCGATTTCCTGCATGTCGCAATCCATCGTTGCCTTCATACTGTCTGGCCGATTTTCTTTTTCACACTCAATTCAGTTGCTCAACAGTTGTCCATCCAGGGATGTTTTGGCTGAGGTTGTTGATACCCATGTCGCGATTGTGCATGATCTTCCTCGCGGCAACATCCAGCTGTGTCTTGCTCCCGAAAGGGATAGGGACGTAATGTTTCAGGATCGTGTCCGGTAGTTCAGCCATTCTGAGCAACACATTGTGGAAAGTAATGAACTAAAGGTTGCTCCTTCATCGCTAACGGCTGCTCTCTTGTATATCTCTGGTAGCGTCTTCATCTTGTTCAGGCCTGGCACTTTGTGACGGTTGAAGTCATCATCCATCTTGTGGATCATGAACACCAGTGCCTCCAACAGCATTCTGCCGCACGTTTCCATCCGGCCTGAGTATCCGTGCGGCGACGCTTTGCAAGCGCCTGACCTTCAGCATCTAATGCTAAATCCGGTTTAGCAGAGTCAGCCCGCATGCTTCCAAAACAAAAACAGCTGCGGATGCAAACCCTGTATGCTTGTGGTATGGTGACATGAGGAGCCTGCTGTTTAATGGTGATGCCAGGGCTGCGCTGGCGGCGGGGGCGTTCTGCGGCTCAGTGCCTCTTAGGCACTCTTGCAGATACATTCGGATTGTGATGCCATCCTTGTAGACGTCAACCCATCTTGCGGCATCGAGGTCATTTGCCATAGAGGCAGCCCTTCCTTCAACGACTTCGCTGTCCAGGGCAAAAGCCCTTGGCTCCCGGGACCTCGCAGCTTCGGTGGCACCCACCTTCCTCAAGATGGGGACGATGTCATTTCCCTCGACGGTATCCATGGTCCATCGGACCAGTGGGTCATTTCCAGCTGCCGTTTCAATATACTTCATGTTGAACTCGGCAAGGTATGGGGAGCAAACAATTAGATGAAATCTCAAAGATGGTTTCACCCAATTATAACCCCCGCTATATCCCTAGCTGGGCTAAGTTGTCGCTCTTCAACCATCAACTGCCCATGATTCAACTGTGGCCTTACCATCAAGAAAAAAACATAACAAACCATCAATTGCCCAGGATTTAAATGACCCGCATTCCACCATCATTAGCAATCATCTAATACTCATTTAGCCATCATCCAACCATCCAACCAGGCATCAATTGCCCATCACAGAGTGTTGAACCATCCAACCCAGTCACCATCCAAGTGAACCATCATAACCATCCAATTTTCCATGGGATCTAACCCTCCTTAACCATGGATGACCCGGCCGGGCTCCAAGCGCCTCACCATGGATGGCCCCCATGGAGGATCCCTCAATGCCACGGCACCTCCTCCAAGGGCATGGGCACCACCACGCCGGTGTCGCTGCCTTTCACCACGCGTTCTTCCCTGCGCCCGCCATGAGCCCATCGTGAAGCAAGCGGTGAAGCAGCGAAGCTCTGGTGAAGCAAGTTGTGAAGAGAGCTCTCAAGTTTGAGACCTGACCTTTATAGTTTGATGAACATGTATAGTTTGATAAATATTTATAGTTTGATACACCTTTATAATGGTGATATTTTTTGAAAAATAGTTCATGAAACTGTTTGATTTGCTGTTTAGCCATCAAAATTAGGAACAGGGTGATATTCGTTGAACCATGACTGAACAATGGTTAGACCGTGCTATTAACTCCGACATGGTTACGGCTGCTGGTTGCTTCATTGTGGTCAAACACAATTACGTTTGATAAACATGGCTGAAACGACGATCTTTAATCATTTTGAGCGCCTGTTGTTGTGCAGCTAGCATCGTACAGAAAGGACAACAGCATTGTGCAGCCTCTATGAAAAAGACGTTTGTCAACCAACCGACCATGTAAGTAAATAGAGTGAACAAAAACAATCACACCACCCACACTGGTAGTTGTTTAACCATTGTTGCTGGATAATCATTCTCACCTATTACAAAACATGTTTTGCCCGTATGAACCAACCATTCTCAACCAGCATTATAAACACATTCATCCGCCGCTCCCGCCCTTGATGAAAGCATGTTTCGCGATCACATGCATATTCACTTGTGACAAGACAATGCTTCAATCAATGTCATGCTTGTTGACCGTGAATCATGAACATCATGCACCTCTTTCAAATCAGAAGATACTGGAGTGCTTAGGTGTGGGTTGGATATTGCAGGCAGCACAACTAGTAAACAAACAATGAACGAACCTGAGTCAAGGTGACAAGGGGTGAATCAAAAAATGTCTTCGTTACATGCATGGTATGTGAAAGTACATAAAAAATCAAGCGAAACATGCCAAATGATGAGACAGCAGTAGAGGAGCAAGAGCGTTTTCTGAGCAGCACTCCTTGGGCGAGAACTCGAAGGATCCTGCTACCGGCTATGGTCAGTCAGTTCGGGTGGAGTGGTAGCCAGAAATGCCTGGTGCATAACTGAGACTGAGCCAGTCGCAACTTGGAGCCAGCTGCGACCTCGCCCATCTAGCACATTGAGATGAGCTTTGTACGTGATCAGCAGGTGGACTGTGTGGAGGTGTCCTCGTCCTGAGGCAAAGTGAAGAGCTGTTTCCTGTCCAGCCCACCAGGGGTCTCGGTGTTCATCAGGTGAGACCATCCACGACCTGGGGAGTGGCGGGGCCTGGGAGTTCAGGTCAGCGCCGAATTCAATGAGTCGACAAGTAACTTTGCTTTCCCGGCTTATGGTGGCGAAAGTCCGAAGATTGTCACAAGACACTTTGGCGGGACGAAGATATCGGGCAAAGACACCAGACTTCGGCAGCTCTCCGGTCAGGTCGAATCCCTTGGTGAGGTCTCCTATCAAGGTCGTGTCTAAATGGTCTGATTCAGAAAGCAGTTGTTCAAACAAAGCGAGCTTCTTATCTCGCAGCACTTCATTCCTCCTGTCGCTCATTTCAGATCTCAAATGAGACTCTCTGTCTTTTAGGTCCGTTACAAGACATGCCCATCTACGAAGTTCGGCTGTTCTTTCTTTGGCTAAAGATTCTTTTGGCTGGGATAGTGCGTGTTCACACACATCAGCTCAACCAATCTAGTTGCCTTTAGCCTATCATACCAATAATCAAAATTCATTACTTGTCATTGACGATCATTATAAACCACTATTCAGCAACTATATAGAACACTATTGAACAATAGTGGTTTATTATAAACTATGTTTCATATATTGAACGCCATGAAACACTATTGAACACGACTAAACACAATCACCTCAACGATCAGACAAAAACTCCAGCGGCGCCCCATGGAATGCACCCTGTCAACTTGTCGATGAGGCGGATGTACTCAGATTTCTGCAGAATGATCTTGTTCGCAATGCCCTGCAGGGGGATGGCACAGGCGTTGGGGGATCAAAGCATTCTTTCTCTCCCCAGGAGTGGCCCTAGAACGCTGAAACCAGCGAATCTTTTTTAGATGTAAATGTGTGGGTAAATATCCACCACATCCTTGGAGAATCTGGTTTCAGATTCCATTTCAACAACCATGATCATCCACTGCTCATGATGCCACTATCAACAATCATATCAACTAACAGGATCTGAAGCACCGCTGTCCAGCAATCATATCATGTTCATTTCATACCATCCAATACAATGGATGACCATGCTGCATGCTGATGCCACCATAATCATATCGATAATCATCCAATCACGTAGTTGTTCTCCAGTGCCAAGTTGGGAACTTCACTCCTGGTAGCTCCAAGTCGCTCCTCCACTAGAAAGGTATAGGGCCCCGAAACAGCTCCTAGGTCCTCCCAACACCATGATCCACTCCCCGTTTCGGCGACCTCTAAGCTCTCATAGGCGCCCATGAAAACAAACTCCTTGGAGGTGCTGCTCGCAGCCAGTTCCGGCGTTTTTCCCATCCCCAGCAGTGACACCGGTGCCAGGGTGAGCTGGGCATAGCTGGCAACATGGCTACCCCAACATGCAGCTGTAGCAAGCTATGAGATATGCCTTGCACAAACACCAATCAAATGGGTAAAGATTTACCTTACAGGGGAGCACATTCGACGTTAATCCATGTTGAACACTGCCAGGAAACCCCTGGTGTGGGTTGGCATCGGGGCCGCTTGGCTTCATGGCAGGGTTGGCACTTTCAATCAACCAAACAACTTCAAACATCCTTCATCATTGTTCCTATCAAACATCAATCCGTGGTAATCTGGCCGTCTCCATGGTACTGCCGAGAATTACCATCATTGGCCATGATCTGCCATCATCAACTGCAATTTGACATCATCAACAATCACCAACCATGACTAGGTATCATGATCACTATAGCCATTATTTTACCATCATTAGCACGATGTCACAAGGATTCAAACATCGATGATCCTCTAGAAGCAAGAACTTTACCAAATGGCTGTGTCGCTTCTGCGTCGTTTCTAACTCTTAGGTTGTCCGTGTATTGCCCATGTATCCATGGAATGGGTAAGGATCATTTTCCAACAAAGCTTTCGACTGGAAAACCATCAGCTCGAACTCACTCCCATCAACCATCAACGGTTAATGTTTAATCACTTAAGAATCAAAAACCAGCTTATCAACTCTTAACCATTAAGCAAGTAAGCTTCTAACTATCAACCATTCACCAGCTTAATCAACCATTAACCAGCCTAATTATCAACCATCAACCAGCCCAATCCAGCTTACTAACCAACCACTGAACGACCCCAGGCTCCATCCCCGCGCCGGACGCGCCGAGGTGCAGGGCCGGGGACGTGGCGCAGCTCCTGTGTTCGCTCGTGCTTCAAGATGGCGTACTCACCTCTTCACTGAGCGGCTCCGGGAAAACGGAGAGGAACTTCAGTGGTAAATTGCCATGGTAAATGATGGCTAAACTCAACTCATGACGGTCAAATTGTTTTTGGGAATGGTACTCGAACGAACAATGATGGCTATTCTAATGCCTAAGTAATGACTAAGCAAGGGCTAAGAAAGTGTAAATTGTGATTTATTGACATGGGTTAGAAACCCGCAATGATAAGTCATGGAGTTGGATTGTGATTCTAATAGCCAATCAACAAAAAGGGTAAATGATGCTTCATGATGGTTGATGTCAGTTTTACTCTAAATGTCTCTAAATGATGGTAGTTGTATTAGTTATTGGTGGCTAATAGCTCAAGCGCCTGTGGCATCATCCGCCAGAACGGCCAAACCGAGCCCTTGGTTGGTGAGCCCTCAGCGGTGGTTGGTTGATGATTTTTTTCGGCAATGGTGCTGGCAGGTGATGAGTTGCTAATGGGTGAGTAGTAGATGATTTTGGTAGATGAGGTGCAATCACATAGTGTGATGTTGATGAAAAATGGTCAAGTTGTGATGTTGGGTGGTTGGTTGATGATTTGGTTGATGACTTGTACTTCTGCTTGATGAATTTGGTAGGTGAATTGGTGGTAATGCTGAACGGAAATGGTGAATAGTGAATTGACGGTCAGTTGATGTTCAATTTTATGGTTAATTGATAATTAGTCCAAGTGATTGTTTATTCAAATTCACTGTTAGCTGCGGTGGGTTAATAGATTAGAAAGTAACGCAATTGTCAGTCAATTGGTATTTACTTATCAATTCTGTAGTGGCTAAATTCAAACGTGATGAATAATTGACAGCGTCCAACAACGAACCACTAGGTTTTAGCAAGAATGACCATCCAAATCAAGCAATCCAACTGTATCCAACGAACCCTTGATTGGTTCTACTAGTTTGGTTCTATTCACACCTGTCAAACTAAACAACTATTTACTTTCAACAAATCCTTCAACCAATCCACCCAAAGTCTGACCATTCAACACGCCACCGAGACAACACTGCCAGGCACTGAATAGAACGAGATCCTACTGTACGGCAGCGTGGAGGCTCATCGCTCCTGTTGCGTCGAAGCCTAGACACACGCGGCCAAAAGTTGTCTTCACGCTTCTCCAACTCAGAAGCGGAGATGGCTCGCTTGAGCTTCGATGGATCAAGTTTGTAGTCAAGCTTGAAGATGGCAGGAACGGGAATGGCTTCACCGTTGACCATGAAGGGGTCGCAACCCAAGTAGGACTGCCCCGAAATGTCAGAAACAGTCTGTTGGATCGTGTTGAAGAAGTCAGGGATGTCACCACGAGTCCTCACAGAGACTCCAAGCTTGGCCATCTTGTGTCGCATGACCATGCCAGTAGATGAAGATCCAGAGAAACTTCAACGAGGCCAAATGAGATCTGGCCATCCCACGCCTCGAGTTCCTACCCGTCTACCAACCACTGCCATTCAGTAATTGCCAAAGACTAACGTTAATGTATCGATTATCCACCAATCATCCCACAATAAATGACCATGCATAAAACCATTCCAAATCAATTCACAAAAAACACTTCAACATTCCACACAATACTAATCAACATTCATGCTTCTTACTTAATAGACAATCCTTAGCCACTGCACCACCAAATCAACACATTCTATCACCATGTTCTAAGCAATAATTCACCATGATGCCATCAACCCTTCACCCAAACCCTCATTTTTCCAAGAACTTGTGATCATCGCCATGACTGATCAACCATTTCAGTTTCATCAACCAATATTAGCCAGGAATTGACCATGAATTGACCATCAGGTCATCAGCCATGTGGTCATCAGCCATGTTTTGAGCCACGTGGTAATCAGGTCATCAGCCACCTAACTGGTCATCAGGTCATCAGGAAGCCATTTGGCTGTTTCTCAAAATAGGGGTACCCCCAATCATCCTTTAGCCAGTTATAGTAAGAAACCACCATTTTTGGGGCCCCCTATTCTAGGCAACCACCATTACCCTGGTTCCCCTACTATTAACCATTGTTTTCCCAGTTATTTGTTGGTTATTATCCACCATTAATTGGTTTGTGAATATTGACCCATGGCCATTTATAACTTGTGGTCTTCAGGTCATCAGCCACGGTGGCGGAACGCGGCGGCCAAGGCGCTGGTGGTGACTTGCACAGCGTCGCGCACCGTGTGGTTGGTGTGCGGCCAAACGATGTCGGTGAAGGGTCCGTCCTTCACCTGGATGACGGGGATGGTTGGTTGGTCATCCCCAAACTGTGTTGGTTGATTCGATGGTTAATATAGGAATTGAAAGGGATTCTAATGGTTGGTTGGTTGGTGATTTTTGATTTAATGGTTAGTAAAGGAATTGATAGGAATTATAATGGTTAATAGGTTGATAGGTGGTTGAACAAAACAATGATTGTTGGCGATTTTAATGAGGTTGTGATGATTCTGGGGGTTGATTTAAGGATTATACAACCTATTATTTTGGGGGGCTTTAGTTGTTGATACAACCTTAAATCAACGACCATGGTTGAATGCCCCTCATGACTTGGTTGATCTAAGCCTTGACCCAACTCGAAGAGGGATCAAAGGGGATTATCACCAACAAGAAGGGTTAAACAACTACTATTGGTGGTTTCTCAAAATAGGGATACCCTTGAATCATCCTTTATTACCCCCATTAGAGCAATAGCTAATCAACCATTTATTAACCGTTTTGCGGTTTATCATGACAACCATCCATTTTCCACCATTTACAATAATGAACCAATCATTCTTTTAGTTTCCCTTTTTGATATTAATTAGCCATTCATGACTAGTTCCCTAAACAACCATTGGTTGTAAGTTCATGGAATTAGACAATACCTATTCATTCATTGGAGTTGCAACTATAACTTCATTGGTCTCCAATATGGGATTGATTCATGAATTAAAGCTATCTACCACACTGATGATATTCTATGATATTCTGATGATTTGTTCAAACAAACTTAGAATAATGTTTGGCCGTGATGGCTTGATTATATCTATCTCGTAGATTAGCTAGCAGTAGCATGGTGGTTAGCTGAGTTTTTCTGATCATGGGAAAACTAACCTACCAGTATTAGCTTCCACTTTCTTGAGGGATTATGATGAATAATTGGTTGGCGGGTTTCGCCCACAGACCTCTAGCAATGGGAATGGTTTCCCAGGATTAATAAACCCCTGGTTGATTGACTAGGGGGGTTCCCATTTTAATGGAAAAACCAAGGCTTTTAGGGGATACCCCCTATTAATCAACCAGGGGTTTGGCTTCATCCTGGGTAGCCATTAAAAACATGAATTGGTAATCTAACCAACACTCCTTGTAGCTCCAAGTCGCTCGCCCCTTCTGTTCCAAGGACAGGTACGTCCCCTGCCCGAACAAATGCACTTTGCGCATGCATTTTTTTCCGGAAAATCCCCGAGATCAGTTGGTTCATTGAATGCTATATCAACAGTCCATTACATAAAAATGAAGATACGGTTTCCACTAAATCAATTGTATGCAAAAGGAGGAGGTATTTGTGGCTGACGGGCTGGCGGCTTTCAGCAAGAATCTTGCACCAGTGATCATTGCAAGCCAAGCTTCATGCCAAATCAAATGGCCAGGGATCAGAAATGGCCTTTATTCTGCAGCCGCAACCTTGGCTCAAAATTTGTCGAGACTTGGCACTGCGTTCGTTGGCCGTACGTAAAAGTGCCAAAGGCCATGAGGAAGTCAGCTTCCTATAGCTGCGGTGGCAGGCATGCCAAATGCCCAAACATACCGGGCCCACGCGGGCATAGCACAAGGCACGTCACCCTCGAGAAGAGTCCGGTGGCCAAGAAGACCAATGGCCGAAAAATCCATCAACGGTGAAGCCACAACATGGACTGTTTGGCAGTTGATCGCACGGGTTTATTTGAAACCAGGATGACCTAAAGCTAAATAGCTGGGATGATCATCCGAGTCTACCCACAGGTGCATCCCCCTGAGCAATTGGTTCGCCTATATAATCGGATTATTTACCCCTGTTGTATCCAGGGAACGAACCCCCTTTCTGCACATCCAAGTCTAGGTATGATGCGTAAGGAAACGTCATTCCTAAACGGCATCGTTCATATCGCTAGGCGGAGGGTACCGCTTGAATCGATTGCTTGCCAAATGAACAACGCAATTCATACCCTCACGTCCTAAACCGATCAAGTGTTGTCCTTGGTCAATGGCCGATCCAGTTCATGGGTTGAATCCCAGCTATTAAGATCAAGAAACCCATGTCAACAATCAGTTGCTGATATTTGCTGAACATGTTTCCTCACTGTGAACAGGTATCACTGGGTTGTTGACCGTCAGCGTAGGATTGTTTGTTGACTGCTATTGATTGCCGTAATTCTTGCAACCATGCTTAACCAAGGCATTGGCTGCTGTTGATAACCATCATTCTTGACCCTGAACCATTGTTGACCAATGCCTTGGGCATGGTAACGGTTTCGCATCAACTCACCGAAAACCACCAAATTGGAAAACATAAACAGGTACTGAAATCGAAGATTAATGACCATTGTCATCGATCATTGGCCACTATAAAACCCTTATCACCCTTGCAAGTAACCATCATTGGCCATAATTCACCACCACTACTCGCCATTTCATCATCAAATAAACACAATACAAACCACTATTAACCATCAACCAACCACCACGAACCACTTCAACCGGTGGTGCAGTCCCATGATCATCCAGCGCTGACTTGACTCACCGGAATGCCTCCTTGGTGGTGGGAAAGGTGTAGAGAATCCTGGGCGGGCTCTGGACTTCCCTGTTGGTTGAAAGGCCCCAGGGTGGCAACTGTGGGCACTGGAGGTGGATTTTTAGATGGGAAATTCATAGTCCCGAGGGCCAATCACCCATCCAATTCAGGGGTAAGTTGATTAAGTTGAAATGATTATGGTATAACATGGTATAACCATCTATTTCGGTATAACATTGATGATGAAGAGTTATACCACAATCATTCAGAATCATGACCACGGCTAATCACCCATCAAATTCAGGGGTAAGTTGAGGCATGGTAATCATTACCAGTAAACTACCAGGGAACCTGACAAATGATAATCATTACCAGTCGATTGCTGAACATGTAGAATCATTTGGAGAGATCGCAAAAGAGGGAACTCTATAAAATATGTTTTTGTTTGCCAAAAGTCATTTCATAATAAAGATGTTATGTTTTGTTCAGCGTGTTTGAAGTGCTTAGAGTGATCATTCAACCGTAAAAAGAAACCATGATGGGCAGGCAAATGACTCCACTTTGGCTATAGCTATAATGGGTATAAACTACATCTAATGACCAAACAAATGGCTAATTCATAAATGAATCACTAAATTCACTAAATACACAATATGGCCAACTGCGTCATAGCCAATCGAAATGCCCATGGTTGATACTAGCTGGTACCACCAGGAGTTTACGCTGCGCAGTCCCAAGTTTTGTTTCATGCATGTGGTTGTGGGTCAGTTCACCCTTAGTCCCTCTGGTTCCCCTATCATTGAACAGGCTGTTTTCCCTATTAGTGTTGGTGGTGATTATCCCCCATTCGTTGGCTAAGTGACCCAACTCGCCATGTCACCGTCCACGGCGAGGTCGGAGAAGTACACCAACATGGCCTTCGTGGGATTTCGTGGATGTTGGAATCTGGGTGACGTGAGACCTTCGCTCCAGGTGCCCGTCGGGTCAGGCCAAGCACACCAACATGGCCAACGATGACATGTCATGCTTCCGCAAGCCTGCGTCAAAGCCTCCAGTTTGTAGAGGCTAGTGCTCAATGGCTTGTTTTTCCTCAGGAGCTCTTCTTCAAGTCTCCAAGCATTTTCTTCGTGCATTTTGGTGTTCTCTGCAGCAGCTTGTTCCTCAGGCTGTCAGCCCTTCTGCCATTTCCTTCTGCGCGTCCGTATCCAGGGTCTGGCGGCCTCGAAGTAGTGGTAAACCGTGGGTAACTAACAGTTGAAACATGGTTCATTCATGGTTTTAACTGTGGTTAATCAATAGTTATAAATGATGATTATTAGTTGATGGTCAATCACTAATAGTTAAGAACAAATTATGGCTCATTCATGGTTGGCCTGCGGATAATTCATGGTCAATGGAGAATCACTGTTAAGAAATTACCCAATACTTCCTAGGTTCAAATTCTTGTATACCCTTTTTGCATTCTACCACAAGTGAATACAAGTGAGTGGTAGTTATCCCACAGTGACGTTCACCAACGAAATGCGGTTCAAAGTTGGGGACCCCATATCCAATGGTAAGCTGGTGACGATGGCTGGAACACAGCTGCATAGAGCTGCGTTGCTATCACCAAACAAGCAATCATTGCAGCTAACAACAGTCACTAGGTTGGTTCTGCTGGTAAAAAGATACGTCGGGAAGCCTTGTTTTAAGCAGCACATTTCTTCAGGGGGAGTTCCTGTAGGTTTTTTTCAGTGACCATGTGGGTTTGTCTCGAAATAGGGGTACCTCGAATCATCCCATATCAATCATTGTTCATTAATGAAAAATCCATTTTTGGATGCAGTACCCCTATTTTGAGAAACCACCATTTCTGGGGAACCACCAACACTGGGAGCTGTTAGGGTCAGTTCAAGCCCCTTTTCGCTGCTGAGTTCACCAATCCCAGAGTCATGACCAGCCATGGGTGGAGCCGTTGAGATGAGTGAGGCCTACAGTACTATCCATTTGTTGCTTGGTTGATATGACCAAGCTCAGCACATCCAGCAACCCGACTGTTGTTACATCCAACATGACTCTTACGTTTCAGTTCTTCAAAACATCATGACCCATTATGAATCACGATTAGCTTTACCACCCTTAATCATCAATCAAACATTCTTGACAATGAATTCAAGCCTCATTTACCACCATATGCACCAGGAACTAAACAAATATCAATCATAAACCACCATATCAATCTATCAACCCCACTTTTTCACCATCATTACTCCGCTGGTTTTGGAGGCCCTAGACAGCATCGTGGATCCCCATGACAGCAGCATCGCGTCCCAGCATCTGTTGCTTTTCGTTGACCACCTGGAGGGGGGGTCCCGCGCTGCCCAGGGTAACGACGAATGGTGTGTCACCGTCAGCCATTGGGCCATGGGGTCCCCGTGCTGACGGTCGTGATCATCTCTGGCAGTCGAAACACGGGGAAACTGGGCATTGCAACAGCTATGAATGATTTTAACAACCAACTCAAGGGCCTAGTCATTATGAAATTTCCATTGCTGTTGAATGGCATTGCAATAGTTCAATTCATTAGTTCAATGACCATCGCAATTTCAATGACCATTGCAACTTCATGATGAACTTTCAGGCATCATTGAAAACTTCATCGAACAAGCATTGTTCGACTGATGGGTCAATGATTGTCGATCATCAACCCTTACAAGTATGACAACGGTTGGTTGAGAATTAGCACGGACACTGCGCTTCCATGGCTGATTCAGCAACCCAACTACTTTTGAACGGTTGTGGATAGATAGCCGCAACACCATCACCACGACTGTCGCGTGCGCACCGTAATGGACGCCAGCATCACGATGATGAAGATCAAGAGGCCCAAACAAATCAAGGCACATCCCCTGAGATGCACTGCAGCTGGGGTTGGTTTTGTGGGGCCCCCACGTGCGGTCTTTACGGGTTGTAGCCGCCGATACCAGGTAGGTCACCCTAGAGCCATCAGCCATGCCGCGTTCGGACGAATCTTATGCCCCTTAAGACTCGGGATCTTCAAATGGGGGTATTTCCAGGCGGAGTGGGAACACTTTGGGCAGCTCAGGGGCAAACTACAAGGCTCGCCGTCATGTTTGACAACCCTAACGAGAGGTTGCCAACAGTAACATCCCAGAAAAACGCACTGGTGTGGTTCTAGGGGAGGCTAGTTGAAGGCTGGTTGATAAGCAAATAAATCATTTTACTCTAGTTGTATCTACCAAGAATGTCACTTCACAGCACCCTGGGCTGGCTTGTTGGAAAGCTGGGATATCAGAATATCCCGTTAATGAAATGGTTGACAATGGTTAATGATGCTTACACATGGGAATCAATCAACTGAAAAAAAGGTTGATCTGATGGTCAACTGACAATTGATCAACATTTCTGGATGGTGGACGGTTGGTTGGTGATGTACTTCTGACGGAATCACAAACACAAAATTCTGATGACCAGCCACTCTCTATCACAATCACTTACGGTCATTCAAAAAAAAAGGGATCGAATACACTCTTGTTATCAACATCATTGATCGTAATTGATGAGGATCCATACAATGATCCCCTTGCTGACAAGAATGCCGCCATAGTTGTTATAGCTATATATTTTGATATGATGCAAGCTAATTAATGATCACTACCAGTAGTACCGCACAAGGCGGTGGCAGAAGTTTCCAAGATAGGAGCACTATAGGAGTCTGCAGTTGTGGTTGCGACGATTGATTGTCCGAGGGATCCGAGAACTGAACATCACTTGGGCCTGACTTCCTACCAATGTGAGCATCGATCTGGCCACTTGACTGGCAGCCTATCTGTCTAGCTATCTTTCTATCAGTGGATCAGTTTTCTTTCTGTCTGTCTGACTGTCTATCTATCTATCTATCTATCCATCTGATGATCTATTCGTTTATCTATCTGCCTATGTACTTGTCTTTCTATCTACCTCACTATCTATCTCGTCATCTTTCTGTCTATGTATCTATCTATCTACCTGTCCATCTATCTATTTATCTATCTGCCTATCTATCTATCTGTCTATCTATCTACCGAATTATTTGTCTGATCATCTATGCGTCCATCTGTCTATCTTTCTGTCTATCTACCTGACTATCTATCGACTTATCTATCTGACTATCGTTTCGTCTATCTATCTGTCTATCTATCGACCCATCTAGCCATCTGGCCATCCAATTGTCTGTCTGTTCTATATATCTATTCTATCTATCTATCTATCTATCTATCCATCTATCTATCTATCTATCTAGCTAGCTATCTATCTATCTATCTATCGATGCATCTATGTCTCTGTCTATCCATCTAGCCACCCATGGATCTGACTATCTGCTTGTCCATCTATCTGGCTACCTCTTTGTCTAGCCATCTTTCGTCTATCTATTCATTTACCTTCCAAATGTGCTTCGATCATGAAGTGTTTTGCATCTAGGTGTTTGGCCACTTTTGATAATTGGACCTTGCAAAGGTGTTCCGATCATCAAGTGTTTTGCTACTTTTGACCTGCAAATGTGCTTGGCGCGCAAGCGTTGTGCACATTTTGGCCACATAAATCACGAAAAGTGACGCGAAACGCAAGTGTTTTCCTACTTTTGTCTCCTGTGTTCAAAAAGTGTCAAAACGTGCTGTGTTTTGACACATTTGCTTCAAAATGTTCTTCTCGCCCTGGCCGCGTGCACTTTTTCGGACATGCAACTTTCAAAACTTGTTAAAAACCACGAGTTTTTGCGACTTCGGACTTGAGAATGTGCTTCGCGCGCAGGCGGCGTGCCAATTTTCATGATCATATGACATCTCCGAAAAGTGGCCCGAAACGCTAGTAAAATTGCAGTTTTTATTTTGGTACAAGATTTTATCTTAAAAATTTGCTTCCCGCGCAGGCAGCGTGCCAGTTTTGAGAATCATGAGTCATCAAAAGTGCTCCGAACATGTAGTGTTTTTACGATTTTGACTTCCAAATGTGCTCGGCGCCTAAGTTTTTTAACGATTTTGAACGTGGAATCCTCTAAAAGTGCTCCGAGCATGCAGTGTTTTTACGATTTTGACTTCCAAATGCGCTTCGCGCCTAGGTTTTTGAACGATTTTGGAAGTTGCATCTCCCAAAAGTGCTCCGGTGCTGACATGTTTTTACGGTTTTGACTTCCAAATGTGCTTCGCGCCTAGGTTTTTTAACGAATTTTGCACACACCTTCCGCCACAGTGGTCCGCACCCGCCGCTTTAGCGAGGTACCCTTCTGGCCCCTCATGATGCACAAAACCTTGCAAAACACAGCATTTCGCGACTTTCCTAACATTTTGGCGCACTCGCACTCTCATCTTTCTCACATCTCTTCTTTCTCACATCTGCATAGGCGATCTACCCTAGCTGAGTTGTCCATATTGTCGGAAGTTAGACTTCTAAACTTCCTTCGATTATCAATATAATTAATCACTATACTACGATACTCTTAGTGTCATCAAGAATCATCATTGTACTACTACTAGAGTTAAACTAAGTATCTGTTATGTGTTGCATTAGCACCAATCTCATCATACGATCATGAAGGACCATTACTGTTGACGATTGCTGGGTGTGGGCCCGCTGTGAAACCATCAACGACCAGTTACAGGTCCAGCTGTTAGAATGTGAACAGGTCTAACCCTGGCTGATGGATGGTTGGTGTTTGGTTGGTGTATGTCCCTGTTGCAGTTGGCTGGCATTCCCTGTTACCAAACATTATTCATTTGTGACCCCCCGGGCCTTCATCAACCTGGGCCTTCATTGGGTTATGTAGTAAGACCCTTAAAATTCCATAAACTTGTGTACAATACCATAAAATACCAAAAAAATAAAACTAGTCAGAAACATTCAAAAACATTCTGAACAAATTCTGAATCATTCCCTGGCTAGACTTGTGAAAGCTGTGACAGTGGGCTGCTGCTGCAGCTGCTGTTGCTGTTATTTTTCCCTCACTAGTTCCGAAAAAGTTCCAAAATGTTCCAAAAAATTCCAAAAAAATCCAAAACATTCCAAAAAATTTCCACAACATTCCAATACATTCTAAAAACTTCCACAACATTCCAAAAAAATCCAAAACAGTCAAAAAAATACAAAACATTCCAAAACATTCCAAAAAAATCCAAAACATTCCAAAACATTCCAAAAAAAATCCAAAACATTCCAAAAAAAATCCAAAACATTCCAAAACATTCCAAGCAAATCCAAAACATTCCAAAAAAAGTCAAAAAAAACAAAAAACATCCCCAAAATTATTGAATGATTTCGAATGATTTGAAATGATTTGGAATGATCTGGAATGTTGGCTGAACTGTTTTTTTTGGTCAATGAAGGCCTGCCTTTGTGAACGTCCACTTCCCCAGAGATAGAATTATGAACCATCATGAAGCTACAACAGTTGTGGTACTAGTGAGATTGGCTGGATCAATATCAAATAGACGACTACTTGGATTATCAGCCCACAGCAAGCTGGTAAACGTGACCATGGTGAGCCACGAGTATATATGTAGATGGTACAATCCCCAAAAATGGCGGTTACATTCACCATGCGAACCCGAACTCACCAGTTACCAGCCGATCAAATGATAGCACAATCGCATTCTGCCAGCCTTTCTTGCAGCATGAGCCAACTGATCCGCAAATATCTGGGCAAATTAAATTACTGTATTTCGCGGGTCGTCCTTTAATTTGGTAATTCAAAAACTGAAATTAATGAGGTCGTTGGAAATTACGAAATTATTTGGGGGTCGAGAGGGTTGCTGGTGTGAAGCTGGCGTAGGCATCCTCCACGAAACGTTCAGGTAATCCGGGGCTTTTTGATCAATAGCTGTACCAAATCACTCAGTTTTTACCCCCTACACATACACCCTGCACATCCCACCTGCAACTGCCAAACTTGTCGAAAATAAAGTTTTGCCAGCAAAAAAAATCTTACGGAACCCCGGAACCTAAGTTTCACCCCTCCAGAACCCCCAACCACGTCGAAAACAGTTTTTCCTAACGCGATGCTGTAGGAAAGTTTTTGCCACCAATTACTGCCCCACCCCACGCAGTCAAGAGACCCAAATACCAGCAGTGCCGACAGTGCTATTGGGAGTTTCCGCGGCCAAACTCCTACTGCCAAACTTGCCTGCCGCACGGTTTTGCTAGCGCAAGAATCTTTACGGAGCCCGGGAACGCAAGTTTTGACCAACCAAATGCCCCAACTGCGCCAAAAACGGTTTTTCCTACAGCGGTGCCGTAGGAAGATTTTTGCCGCCGCTTGCCTCTCAATGCAAAGCGCGCCTGTTTTTCCACGAAAGCTGCCGATATCGCTGTTCTTCCCATGCCTTCCCGCCCCCCGTTTCCCGTCCAATTTTTTTTTCGGCAGGCCTCTCAACCTCCCAGTCGGTCAGCCCGTGAGGTTTCAATTCCCCCTCCTCCCTGTCAACCCCGGAGCGGCCATATGCAAAACAATAACTACCCACAGAAAACGCATTTTTTTCTAGCCATCTTTCGATCCCTCTATTTATTTATCCATCTCATAAATAAACTTGCGTTGGCACAAAACGCGTTACATATCTACATTGTAGATATAAACAAATCGGCAATATTAAAACTGCTTTTTTACAAAAATAAATATGTATACATATATCTAAATATCAAGAACGAAATATATATATATATATACATAAATATAATCATATTTAAATCTATATATATATATGTATTTCGAACAAACAAATGTTCAATATATAGTCTGTATGTGACCCTACCTCTGTGCTCCTATGCAAACAAAAGCCGTCATATGTCTCTGTTGGTATGTGTATATGGAAATGCGTATATGATATGCTTAGTTGAATTTAATTTCTGAAGGCTAGGTCGTTAATTTCAAGTGAGGTCGGGTGACCTCGTGTTAAGTTGCTTGGGCAGGGTTCTTCAGGGGCTGCTTGAATTTTGGTACACAAGAAGTGTTTTTCACCTTCGTGGGAAGTGGTAAAACGCTTGTTGGGTTTTGCCCATCAAAACAATGAGAAAAACACTTCTTGAGAATTCCAGCTTGCAAGGTTTCGGCAGCAGTCTGGCATTTCTTGTTCAAATAATGGGTTCCTGGTTCCATTCGCACAGGAAGGGTTCAAACCAATGAGATATTCATGCCAAGGCAGGCACAAATGATGCCACGGGTAAGTTAAAATCATGGCATTCATTCACCTAGAAGTTGTCCAAGAGCCATAGCCAGTTCCACACTCGGTTCGCTGATGGGTCTGGCATGGTCTGGCTATGGGTGTCTATGCTTCTTTGGCAGGCGTGGTTCTGGGAAAGCTGGGGAGTGGTAAATGTGTCAAACCTGAAGAGCAGAAATTATTCATTGATACATTAGAGTCGTGACAAGTTGATTGACGTTCCAGCGTTGTGCCAGCCATACTACTTGAGGGGTGTGTTCATGACCAAATTGGACAGGCTTAGGTTTTGTCTGGCTGTGGCGAATCCTGGGTTGGACCCTGGCCCTGGCCCTCTCCCAATCACTGTCACTTTGCAGGCGGTGGGCATGTGGCTTGATGCGGCTGCGGAAGCTGGCAGGGCCATTCAGGCGGGGCCATTCAGGTGGTTGGGTTCAATGCGTTTGTTGGGCGAAGATGAGCAGGTAGCTCCACCAATGACGGATGATGATGAGCAGTTTATAAAACTCTTCAAGACTTTGTATTGTATTGTATTGTATTGTATTGCATTGCATTGCATTGCATTGCATTGTATTGTATTGTATTGTATTGTATTGTTGTAGGTGTGAGTTTTGAAAAAAAACAGATGCAGAGTACATGACTGGCAGCAGCTCTTGGCTCTTGTCGTGTGCATGCTGCATCAAAACACTTTCCGGACAACACCACAGAAAATTCGTGTGACAGGGTGTAGTAGTCCAAACAGCTTCATACTCATATAAGGGAGACATGGTACAACATCAAAACCGTTCCCAAGTTTCACACAACTCTCACAACATGGATTCCTCATCGATTCAGTGACACAGAGGAGAGGTTGCAAATGCAAGCCGGTTTATTTGGTTTTTTTTGAAAGAAACACACTATCGACGTTCACCTTTGCCGCAATGCCCAACGCCATGGAAGCCCCAAAGATTGTACCTCGCAAAAAAAAGTGCACACTTGAAGTCACTGCGAATCAACGGCGCATCATTGTACTTGAGACACAGATGAAGCTCGTGAAGAAATGCGATTCAAAACGCTTGCTGAAGCATTGCGAGCACTTGCGCCTCAGTGTTCCTTGTATGCATGCTAATCCCATGTTGATTTGTCCTGACTGACTGTGCTGTGCACCGCGCTGTGCTGTGTGAGAGTGAGAATGGCTGCTTTATGCTGTTTATGCTTTCCATTCGAAACGTTTCCAAACAATCACTAAGACCTACGACGAAGACAATAACCTTCTGGACGAAATTACTGGAGAGCTGCGAAAGCGAGGTGTTAAAATTACTTTTCAGTATGCACAAGTGCATTGAAATTCAGCTCACACTCTGTGTGATGCATGGGCCTTGAGCGAACGTGAGCGCACAAGTTTAAAAAGCGCTGTTGTCTGCTGAAAGCGGGTGTGTTTGTTTCGCCAGGAGTTTCCCTCCATTCCCACATCCACCCCACCAGCACTAGCACTGCTGCCAGTTGCCTCCAGTGTCCCGGAACTTAACGTGAACAGTAGTGTTGAGTTTGTTTCAAACAGAGACACTATAAAGAAATAAGTAAGTTAAGTAAGCAAGTAAGTAAGTAAACCATGACCCCTGACCCAGAAAGTAAGAACGTAAGATGACTAAAATTCAAACCGAATGAACACAATTCCGTCACTCATGAACACATAAAACTAGTATGGCTCACAGCACTACTTAGCATGGTGAATGAAAGCACACATGATGACATGCTTCGCAATGCAGGTGGGACCATTGGTGCCGCTGCTGGCAGCGCTATGGACGCGCAGGCATGGCAGGTTGCGCTCTTTTGACACTAGGGGACAGTATGGATGTTTACGGCTACGGCATTGTATCCGCCAGGTATCTTTCATTGATTGGGTACCACTTGTTCCATATGGGTTTTGAATGTTGACCTATATCTTCAATCAAGCAACGGCATACCACACAAGTTTGTGATCTTTGACACTTCCCTGATGTTCAGTGGTTGTTTGATCTGACGACACCCGACACCAACTGGGAAGTTAATGCAATCAACCAAAAACAACAGTCTTTTGGGGGGAAATCGGAATAAATTCATTTTATCACGGGAACATCCATCAATCATCAGATATTTGCCGTTGGCATGATTGAAAACTGAGATTGTATGATCGAGACTGAAGCCATCAGCACGGTCAGCGCATTGGATGGAGACTCCACTGCCAACACTGATTGCTTGGAGGTGTTGCGATTGTGGTCAACCCATGAGGTTGTTCAGAGTGCCCCTTCGACGAGAACATCAGGGCAAAGCAAATGCTACGATGCCTAGCATCCCAAACAAATGGTTGGGAATATTGCGCATGGGATCTTGATAGTCCCAAACGAGTGCGTCTATTGCTAATTGCTACGTGACTTTCTGGCTTTGGCCGTCACAGTTGTTAAACCGACAATGGTGTGGCCATCAGACTGCCAAGACTATTGTGGCAACACGTTCAAAGCACCTCCGCAAGGATATCGCGACACTTGAGTGTCAGCCAACCGCAGGAGACAGGAGACCTCTAGGAAATAGGAGACAGGAATCTAGGACAGCCTACTATGTAGTCTAGTAACAAAACCTTTGAGCCTTATCAACGGTTTTGGACTCGGTTTACATTTCGTTGGCTACTGGGGCTAGAAAGCAAATGATATGTGGGCCTGGAAAGCAAATGATATCTTGTTCACTGCTCTGATGGTAGGCCTTCTGGCTTGATAAGTTTGTGCACGATTTGTTTCATCGGAATCGTACACTTGAACCTGTATGGGAGGATTTATGGGTTGGATTTGTGATCAGTTTGTGATCTGTTGTGGGGGTTTGCTCAGGTTTATGTATAGAAGTATGTTGCTACCATCCATATCTCGGCTTGGTCCATTTTAGGTCACTGTATCTTGGCCGCTGGGACAGAATGAGTTTGATGAAAACTTAGATGTGTGCGGGGTTTCTTTGTCATTGGATTGGGTCCTGGTCTGGCAGCGTAGTATTGGGGTACCTAATACCTAGTGCGTTTATTTCAATAAACCACCACATCGGAAGAACATATTAGAATGACAATGTCAAAGGTATGTCCATCTTGTGGGTGGAAACCAGTAGTGTTGACGAGCTGCACATTTGCCTAGATAAGACCTGGAAATATCTAGACAAACTGACCCAAAGTCAGCTGGCCGGTCAGTCCGCAGGTGATACATTGCGTGTCCGACGATGATGCCCCGCCGAACCCACGGCCAAGGAAACAGGGACCAGGGTCAGATGGGACAGGTGTGGGAGGCCCCTTTGCATCCGCAGCCTGACCAAAACAGAAGGTGCCGCTATCTAAGTATACACACATCCATGCATCCATACATCCATACATCTATACATCTATACATCCATCCATCCATCCATTCATTCATACATCCCTACATCCATAAAAGATAAACATGTTACAGTTTTACTTGTACAAGATCATATAATGGTCAAGCCAGTCAAGCTTTCGTAAAGCCACTTAAAACCTCAGTTGTTTCAGTTCTATGCATGAGCGCTATGTGGGCTTTACAATGCTGTGTGCTATATTTCATTAAGCACAGTAAAACCAAAAGATGAGGGACCTCACATTCCTCAGATGTTTCAATTTGGTTTGTTTGAGCATAAAATTTTTGTGACTTATTGACTTAAACCTTTTGTTGTAGATACATTTGTTTTTACTTCGCAAGCTCCGGCTGCGAAGGAGCAAAGCACCACCGTTTCGGTTGGCAAAACTACTGGAAGCCTTGCTGATTGCAAGACTTACAAAATCGGAGGACACCCTGAATGAGGTGCTGATCAGGAGCATGAGCTTCCTGGTGGGCCCTGATGCAGCGATGACACTGGCTTTGGTTTGAGAATACATCGCTTTTAGTCGCTACTTGTTACTTATATGTATATATTGCTGATTATCATCTACTGATGTTTATATATATGTATGTTTGGTGGCTTGTGAAAACTAGCTTATTGACAATAAATTAAACCAACAATGTTTTGGGTCACCCTTTTTGAGAAAGTTTCGTTAATGAGATACTTGTGTGAGTCTCGTCTCATTGGCATTGGTAATTACCCAAGAAGTTAATTGCTGGGGGGCCCGGGGGTTGATAATGATAATAATTGATAATATGATAAATGATAATAATGATAATGATAATATCGGGGTATCGTTGATTCAGCCAGCCGAGGTTCCACTTCCTTCTCAGTTCCTCTTTCCACCAAGCAATAATTTAGTTTGACATCAAATCCTACCAGAACAATCACCGTCGCCACCACGTAATTGTTGCTAGTGTTCAACCCATACACCCCCCAACACACACACACACACTGAGTAAATGCAAGTTGCATAGGTGATATGATGATGAAATGATTATCTGGATATGGGATCCATTGGTTGATTCTTTGACGAAGTACATCTCAACATGAAAATGCAGTGGCGGCTGACGGCTTTGCAGTTGACTTCAAGGAACCACTGATCATACACAGCTTGATTCAACCACTAGTTCAAACAGTCCATCGCAAGTACACACATTGGCGTCCCAATTCACCAGATCAAATGGGCGTCTTCGTTGGTAGCGGTCCCCAGTGATCTGCCACTACCCCCTGCGTTTAGTACCTCTTTCAATCTCAATTCTCAAATGGTGCATGTTGACCATTGGAAACAGGGTTTCTCACACACACACACCAACACACATACACACTGCTTTGGTGGGCTGATTGGGCTGGGGCTGGGCCCGGCTGGGCCCAGGCTGGGTTAATCAGATCATAGATTAGGCGTTCCGTTCTGTCCCATTCCGATTGATCTGATCCCATTGACCCATTCAAGTCCAACTCAATCAACCATTCAACCATGATCATTGACCCCTGCCATTGCCCAAGGAAAATCTACGAAGATATCAAATCGAAACAACTTTTCATACCTCACAAGACTCAGCTTAGCAGAACTCGAGTGAAACTGGATATGCTTCTTATGCAGCTTCGACAAGCGGAGTTTGGCCGGGGAACGTTACCATCCTTCCTTTATATATCTGCGGATGCTTCTCCGCAAGGAAGCTTGGAATTCTACATAGTACTTGAAGACAAGATCCATTGTGATCTTGCAGGTGCCATTGTGGAAGCGACCGCACAAGAACGAGAGCACTGGTGCAACAGTTCTTACATCAAGACAACGACATTGCCGCTTTCGATTTTAGGCAGTGGGAAAGCAACTGGAGCTGCCAAGTTCGAGGCATTGACACATGCAGTGGTTTTAGATGCCATGTGCGAGGGGGATGCTAGCAGCCTCTCCCGGTATGCTGCCAATGTCATATCATTTTGCTCTGATTATGGACCAGAAGCAAACCTGGCAAATCTTCCATGTGTATGCGTGCAAGACGTTCTGAGTAACAATGTGTCAAATAGTGGTGGGCTTTTGGCATTTAAGTCTGATATCGCGAAACGTCACCTCGAACCTGTCGGCCATGATCAAGGCATCATTGAGGAAGATGTCATTGTCATGGAAGATGTCGTGGTTAGCGATCCCCCGCCACCTCCAGAGCCCAAGTGCTACTTTGGGATGTTGTCTGGCTTGATGATTCCTGGTGTCAAACATATGTTCGACAATATCCATAAAGATCTTCTTGGAGTGCTTCAACACTATAGCACGTTCTTGGACACTAGGCATGGACAATATTTGTATGTTTCATTTTTGTTTCTGTATGTGTCAGTTTCATTTTTTTATGGGAAGGGTCAGAAGGGTCAACAACCAATTGCCATCGACTATTTGTGTTCGTAAAAGAAAAATGTTGTTTCATTTCAACGTTCTTTCATCATCAGCATCATCATTATTTTTATTTCTACTGGCCACCCTATTGCTGTTGTCATCTCATCACTATCATCGAACAAAGCCGCGCCAATGATACAACGCAGTTTGACTTTCAAAAACAACAATTGTTCACTACTGCCGATAAGCCCATCAAACCTTGAAAGGAATCATTGAACGCAGTGGTTGCAATGATGCACATGAAAATATACAGAGACAGGTTGGTGGAGCTTTGGAATGCTATTAGAAAGTTTTGTCGCGTTCGCTATTTTTGGTCGTTGTGTCCTGTTCACCTTTGCTTGTGCATAGTTTATCCAAAGTCAAGACTTTGGGAAATCGGTGTTGAATGATGAATGAACAAGTAAGTGAGTGTTGGCCCCGAAGTAGTGGTAACACCAGCAACATTCACCAGGAGACTTGCTATGCAAATCCGGGGCCGTTTTCCCAGTATCGACGATTAATGGAACATTGGGAAGGTGGACAACCAAGACAGTGGCGTTGGAGCTCATTAGTTCAGGTCCTCAGGTCTTTGCTGAAGAGGGAAAAAGCTCTCAGACTTGGGTGGAACCGAGATCTTTTCGGGGAGATGGCGACAACCAACACCATCCATCAAGCTGTGCAGTCGGAATTCTTTTGGAAATATGCACACTTTTTGAATTGTGTGGCTGGGTGTCTTGACATCCAATCAAGCTTTTGTGAGGGGTGTAGTTGCCATGAAGGGGAGGCCTTGAAACACAATGGTTATCAAGCCAGACGACGGGAGATTGAGAAGCGGTTGCGAAGTGCCATCAATGCTGACAACAGTGATGAACAGCTACCCTATCCTCCATCGTGTCCACTGAAGAATCGTCGATCAGCTGAGTTGGCTTCCGGCGCTTTCAAACAGTTCACTCAGGAGGCTATGACGTTGACTCGAGAGATGATCTTTGGTTTTCGGGGATCATTGAATGATTCGGACTGGCAAATCATTCTAGCAGATTGGATGTCGGCCAGAGATTCTTGCACGAAGATATGAAACTAAAACAATGTTTTTTTTTTTGGGTTGTTATCAGGTACCATTATCACCCCGTGTTTTTTGGGTTTGCAGCGAACATGTCTCGCAAGATCGCAGGGCCTGGACGGCTCAGAGGCGGCCGGCGGATCAAATTTTTGTACCCAGGGCTAGGGCCAGGAACAATTATAAAGGAGTCAGGACTCAGTGACAAGTCTGACAAGATACAATCATGGCAATTCACAAACAAAAAGACAAAAGATAACAGATAACTGTGACAAGTGACAAGTCAGATGAATAACATAACAAAAGAGTACCCATTCCCATTCCCATGCATCAAATGCCATCATCATTCATTGACCATCACTAGAGTAGACCTGCGTCAGGAGTTAGTGGTCAGACATACAAAGCTAAATTCAATTCACGCCTTTGGCACGACCCATGGCAGACAATAGAGAGAGGAGCAGGGACAGGCGCAGGCGCAGACGCACACCTCGACCTCCAGTTCAACCAAGCTCAAGCGCAAAGGCAGTTCGACCAAATCCCCGTCCAGTGCGTCCAGCGCTTCCACCAGGGCCGCAACATTATCGTGCGCAGAATCGTTCTCCTCCAGGTGGAGAAGTTTTGCCAGATCCCGTAGTTGAGCCGCATCCAGCAGGATCACCAGATGCAGTTGCTGCAGCCCCAGAGCAAGCAACAAGTTCAGCAGATACATGCACGTGGTGGAGATTTTGTCCGGCGCAAGGTTCAACAGAACTACCAAGGGTTGAATTTGAAGAGCCCCCCCAAGTTTCAGTGATGACTATGACCGAAGGAAGTGGAGAAGAAGCGCGGCCTCATCAAGTGATTATCCCACCGCAATCCTTTGACGTTGACATGTCTGAGGCAGAGCAGGGCCAGGTGGTGGGACAGGTTTCGTTGCTGGACCTGGGTGGCACTTCAGTTCCGATGAGGTGTTTCAAGCTTTCTGCTGCACAAAAAGCAGGATTGCAGGGGATGCTTAGCAGTTTTGCCCAAAGGCTTGCTCAGCTTCAAGCTCAATATAACGCTAACCACCCAGAGCAATCCCAGAGTTTTCCATTCGACGACAAGTCTGCCAGGAAGGCGGCGATGGGGCTTTGTGTTGCCCAATTCCTCTTGTGGTTGAGGCAGATGGAAGGAGGTACAGTTGATAATGGAGAAATTTCCAGACGTGGGGCGACCAATTTCTTCAATGATCTCAATGATTTGAAGCGACAGCTGGCTGAACTGGCAATTCATTGCAGTCCAGAACTTTTTGCGGCCAGGATGTCCTTTTGATCCAAACTCAACCCGCGACAAAGCTGGAAAATATGTGTTTGCTTCAGGCTTCAGGGTTTTTTGTCGCAATGATGATGATGGTGATGATGATGATGATGATGATGATGATGATGATGATGATGGCGTTGATGATGATGTTGATGATGATGATGTTGATGATGATGATGATGGTGATGGTGATGGCGTTGATGGTGATGGTGTTGATGGTGATGGTGACGGTGTTGATGGTGATGATGGTGGTCATGATGATGATGATGATGATGATGGTGGTCATGATGATGATGATGATGATGATGATGATGGTGGTGGTGGTGGTGGTGATGATGATGATGATGATGATGTTTCTGGTTTGGTAAACATGCGAAACATGTGTCAATTTGTTTTCTCATACATATTGACTATCAACATCAACGATAGGTTTTGTTGTAATCATTGCAATTTGTATCAATCAACCAAGTCGTTGATTAAATGACCAAACCCTATTAGATGGTTGAAGTTAAATAGTAAATATTCAGTTTTAGCTTTAATGCGACAATTCGTGTTTGGTGAGTGTTTAAATGGCTTGGTATTTACGCTAACATGGCCTTTCCATTTCCCTTCCTACCATTTCACTACCTTCCCGCTGTAAGACTTTACCACCACACCGACCTACCACCATGAAACCTTTCCACCTTTACCGTGACCATCTCCACGACCGCCATAACTATAGCATGGCATATCCAAACATACCCGTACACTGATCTGAATCCCCGGGGTCCTAGGATATCATCGCTACGAGCTTGGTGCTGAAGACAAGTCACTGGAGCACGCTGCCGTGGAAGCTCTGCGGGTTGGCTTCAGACAACATTGATGAAGCACGGTCGTCTGGCCGTGAGTGCATACGTCTTTTTAACAGTATGAGCACAACAAATGGGGGAGCTGGTCACCATCACCATCCCATGTCAAAGAGATTTCTGGACCCTGTTACTTGGATACACTAATACATTTTGAAGTTTGAAGTGCAAGGTATCAAGTAGTTCTTCTTCGTTACCAAATCGAAGGCTAACAATAACTAATCAATTAGTAACTAGTAACCAAGTAAGGGCCTTAAGGGACCTCAACTTGTAGAATGAACCACCACCAAAACGCATGATCCGGGCAGGCTTATGATGGACCAGGGCCCTCCTTACGGGCCGATTTGGATGAGTATTTGAATGGCGTTTCGATGAGGGAACTCCCAGCACTTCGGCAGTGGGTGGGCGGTCTCAAGCTCATACGGCTAGCAGAAAGAGAAACAGAGGACAGCCAACAGGGCCAGTCAGCATTGTTTTCCCTAATTCACAGCCAATCAATTGGGTTATGTAGAATGAATGTAGATGGGGTTGAGGTTGAATTGATTTGAAGATCACAACATGCAGTATTACAAAATTTGTCAATAATTTGGGCCAAACCTGACCCACCTGACAGACCGACCTGACTCTGACCAAACCAAACCCGAATCAACCTGTTCCCTGACAGGGACAGCACCGCACCATTACCCAAGTGTTCAATGCTGCACCCGGCGCTTCGGAGAGCTTTGTGTCAACTGAACTCAGACATCGACTGATCCCGCATTATTTTTCTTCGCCAGAGGACAGATTGGCTAATGTTGTGGTGTTACTGCTATTGTTTCAGCCAAACACCAAATTCAATTAAAGGTAGCCCGTATACCGGTCACCATGACACATGCTGTGCATTGATGACAGGAATTGGCCAAAGCCGCCAATGACTTCGACATGCTTGCAGGGGTCAGTGGATCTTCTCAAATGGTGGCACGCCTTGTCGGCGGACGTGATTGTGTGCACTGGCTTGATTCAATTGAAAAAAATATTTTTCAAAGAATGTTTTTGTTGATTCCAAAATTATTGTTGGAATTAATCATTGGCAACTTAAAGGAGTATTATGTCAAAAAACAAAAAGTAAGTGACAGAAAGTGAGTAAGGACAGGAAGTATCTAATAAGTAAGTAACAGAAACATGCAACAACAATTTGTCTAAAAGATTTGAGATCCTCAGGGGATTATATAGGGTTCAGAGCTTCAAGGAGTTGATTTCGATTGGTTCTGTTCAGATTCAGACAACCAATCGGTTTGGGTGAACGGCCAGCAAGGTAGCTACACGGGATCTTTCTGACCGTGAGCAAAAGCAGCTGTTATACAGAAGGAAACTCCAGTTTGGCACTGGAGATGCAATGAAAGAGTTGGTCTCTTCTAGTCAAGCAGCCAAATTGGCTGAACAGAAGAAACGAGTGACCCAAGCTTTGAAAGATGTTCAAGCAAGAACGTCTCAAGGACCTCTACAACAAATGATGATGAACCATTTCAAAGAAACTACGAATCATCTTTCCTTCTGCAGTCTTCCAACCGAGGTTGTCAAGATGCTGCCCATCAAACAAATGTCAGTCGCCTTGACGACCATGCTAGCTGTCAAAGGAAAACCTGCTCAACCAACAGGAACATTGCCACTGGCAAACGATGCGCTGTCAAAACCATTGGAAGATCGGATGAAAGCAGTTGCTGACAGGCAACTGGAGTTCTTGGAACCTTTGCACAGTGATGTTCAGGATGCGGATCCAAAGATACTTGTTCCTGATGAGGTCGAGATCAACCTCGACCTCGAACAATTGATTGACTTTTGTCAACTTGACGGGCTCTTGGTATTCAAGGTGGCAGACAAATCCCCACACTTGAAGAGGCGTCCTTTGCATAGTGTAGACAATGTAATTTTCTCAGATATGGCGATCCGGCTCTACAAACTGAACCGAAACATTCGTGGTGATGCACGAGAACTGTGGGTTTCCCCAACATCCAACACAGAATGCCCTCTGGTTCAGTTCTTTGCAGGGAAGGATCCGAAGAAACTCATTGATCACATGGAAAGTTGGAGATTGGCAAACGGGTATGATGAGATTGAGGGCAGTTTCTGTTTGAAACCATCACAGCGTACTTTTGCGCCACGGCCGACATGCCCTCTTTCACTTGAGGCCGTGAACATCCAAAATCATATCAAACCAACTACGTTCGAGATGTTCTTGCATCTCTCAGACAAAGGTTGGACATTCCAGTCATGGAGTGGCAAAGCAACTGACCTCAAGCGGGTGCCAATCAACATTGACCCATCGGCTGACACATTGGTCTTTTACAGCAGCACATTCTACTACCTTTTGTGCTTGGTGACTTTCCCAGCCATTGCCGCAAAGTTTTCCAACAAGACATTTTTGATGCATGGCCAACTGGAAGCTTACTACGCAACGGCATTTCAACTTGCGCAAGAGGGGCGGTTTGACGAGCTTGAACAATTGAAACCCAACCAATCTGCCAGTTTCTACAGGACCCAGCAGCAGAGACCCGCTGCTTTCAATGAGTTGAAGTATAAAGAAACACCAAAGGCAGTAACAGGTTGAGTACATGTGTTGATTCAATCAAAACATTTTGGACAATGGGAATGGGTGGAGACATGTATTTTGAAAACATTTATCAAAGCATCGTAACATTAATCCGAACGGTTTCCTAAAGTTGATTCGATGTCCACACATAAAATATTTCGGAATCAATTCAAAATTCATCAAAGCACAGCTGTGCTTCATGTTTGATTCTCCTATAGCACAGTACAAATTGTGTGTGTTGTATTAGGCTATGCACACTATCAAATTGCATCATTGTTCAGAATAGTTCAGATACTTCAATCATGGCATGGTAAAACATTCCCTACTATCTAGCCCTTTGTCTACCAAGCCCTTCGTGAACATTGATTGCCCGGATGCCGCAGGAGGATGATTGCACGTGATGACTTTCATGAATCAGATCTCGATGAGAAGGCCTGTTTTTTGGGACTGGTTTGGGCGTTGGGGTAGCTGGAGCAGAACATGATATGACATGACATGACAGGTGAATTGAAACACATCACACTAGAACGATGACCTAATGTGTCACATCACAGTTGCGGTAAGACATCACACTAGTAATGGCTCTTAAGACTTAAGACATTGCCTATTCTCATCCACCATCTGGGCGGAACCTGTCAAAGTGCACCCACAGATGTTGCTTTGTGCAACCACGTGCAACATTTCATCCTACGCAGACTGCAGACTGCCTGTCCATCGATTCAATTCTTTTTTTGGGTTCAAGATTTATCGAACTGTCTTCCAGC
Source organism: Symbiodinium kawagutii (assembly GCA_009767595.1). Lineage (NCBI taxonomy): Eukaryota > Dinophyceae > Suessiales > Symbiodiniaceae > Symbiodinium > Symbiodinium kawagutii. Next base: position 362,477 of record VSDK01003304.1, on the reverse strand, counting down.
CACTTTTTGCATTTCCACATTTGGATTTGCAATGTTGAATTCTGCTTCCGCGCTTGTGTCCTATTTCCGTAACATGGTAGCAGAGGGAAGGCTTGAGCCCGAGTCAGAGACAGAGGCGTTTGATGTGGAAGGAGAGCCCATGGATGAGAGCGGGGAACCAGTGAACGCAGAATCGTTTACCTTGGATGTTCATGATCCGGGGTCAAGGGCAAGATTCCTCTCAAGCTTGGGATTTGAACCAGATCCAGTTCGGGAAGTCGGTGCCATTGTGGACGAGTACACCACCTTGCCATCGGTGCCGCCAAACCCTGCTGACACTCATTCAGATCCTACTACATTGGCATTGCTTGAGACAGGTGATGCTATCATCCACAGAGTGGAACACACCACGGATCATACCGGGGAATCCATGGTGACATCAGTGACATCAGTGACATCGTCTGTGTCACCAACTCATGCTGTGGTTACCAGGACCAGCAGTGATGCTACAGGTACTACAGGTGCTGGTGCAGCTCGGGCACCAAAGCTCACTCCAAAGCAAAGGGCGGCCAAGGGACACAAAAAGATTGGCATTTTCACTCGCCACCAGATTGTATGCCCACAGCAGCCCAATGGCTTCATGGAGGTGTGGTTGCCACAGCACGGACCACATGGTGAAGATTTCAAGAGAGACATGTCAAATACTTTGACTTTGTTCCGAGAATGTGGCTTCAAGCAAGAGGAAGGGTTCAGGGTTCTCAAGACTCAAATGCGTCGCAGGGGCTGGAAACTGCTGGACCATGAGAACATGCCTGGTCCTGGCTTTGTCCGCATGTTGCCGGCAGAGTGGGGAAAGGTCGACTTTCCTTTGCAGCCTAGTGTCCAGCGACGATTGAAGATGAGGGGTTCCCTTGTTCAGACTTCAACAAGGAGCCGGCGAACTTCTTGAGTGAGAGTACCGTGAGCCCATTGGAATATTTGTTCCAAGAACATTTTGTTCAAAATTCATTTTGGCCTATCAGCCAAGCTGCATTCGATGAACAGCATGGCTTTGGCATTTGACATTTCCAGTATTAATTACATTTGCATCGCCAGAAGATGGCAACACGCAAGGGGAAAACAATCCTGCAGTTGGATCGCAACATGCTGTAGCCAGGAACTTTTCTACTTCCTATTTTCCAGAGTGTCATAGTCACTCACTCAGAGAAATCAAACGAATCTAGCAGAATAAAGAGAACATGTTTCATCATAACCCCGATAGGCTGAATGGTCCCATGATGATTTTGACATGCATTGCTGTTGGTGCAGGCTGGTGGTGATGGTCCTGCACGAGCACAACCCTTGACCCAGCCCTACGACGAGGGAATGTCTGCGCGAGAACTTGCTCGACTCCTTGAGGACTGAGGACTTAGATTCACGGTTGGAAGGAAATGAACAAAGGTTCCTGACACAAAAATGAAACAGTAACAGTATTACATCGTGGTAACAATGATGGTTACTGAACCACAATATGAATATGTGTCCTTCATAAATAACGATATCTATGTTGGGATTATGCATATAGCCTCATATAGCTTTGAAACATCTTATCATGATAGGTTGTATGTTATGTATTTACCTGTATGATGTATGATGTATTGTATTGTGTTGTATTGTGTTGTATTGTATTGTATTGTATTGTTTTGTATTGTAATGTATTGTATTGTATTGTATTGTGTTGTATCGTTTTTGTATTATATTATATTATATTATGTTGTGCTATATTGTATTGTATTGTATTGAATTGTGTTGAATTGTATTGATTTGTATTGGGTTGTATTGTATTTGTGGTGCACTATTGGATGAGTATAGAAAGGCAATCATCATAATTAGTCAAAGACCAAGTCAAGTCTAGCTGAATGACACAACTGGAAAAAAGTGATATCATCTACAGCCAAGTTGTTGGATTCGATTTGTTGTCATTAGCGCTCATCTTGGTCTTGGGGTTTTATGATCTTCTATGATATCAGTGTAACTTGATTCTTAAAACAATGATTCGGTCCAGAGTACAAACACCGGTTGTAGTCCACCAAATGACCCATTCATCCACCCAGACCAACCAGGGCCATACAGTCAACCATATCAATCATATACAAAAACTTGCACATCATATAGAAACCATTGATATCACACAAAAACAATATGTATCATTCGCTACCATCCGCACCAAAGACATACTATTGGATGCCAGCCAGCTTTCCACTGTCAGGACCACAACGAAGGTGAGGTCATTGTATCAGAAGATGTCTCTCGGACATCCGTGAAGGGTGTGATGTGGTGATGAGTGGTGAGGGGAGCTTCGTCACACGGAAGTGACATACAGCGCATGTACTCTACTTTTGCGCTTGATGTTTGCAATGTTCAATTCAACGTGTGTGTAGGTAAGGAACATGCAACATATACAAAACACATGAATCAATTTGCGGATGTGTTCGGATTTGCGGCAGCAGATGGAAGCCACCACTCGGTTCAGCC
>VSDK01003304.1:341156-358440 GCA_009767595.1 Symbiodinium kawagutii | reverse complement strand
CCCGGTTAAATTCACCAGGTTTTCACCGAGTTTAGGTGAATTCACCAAACTCGGTGAAAACTCGGTGAATTCACCTAAACTCGGTGAAAACTCGGTGAATTCACCAGGTTTCTGAAATTCTGAATGCAACAAGTGTTTTGCACCTCCAAAATTCACCAAAAGAAGTGTTTTTACCTTTTTTTTGGTGAAAATTAAGTGTTTTTCTCTTTCAATTTGCTGAAAAAAATAAACTCGGTGAAAACTCGGTGAATTCACCAGGTTTTCACCGAGTTTAGGTGAATTCACCAAACTCGGCGAAAACCTGGTGAATTCAACTAAATTTGGTGAATTCACCTGAATTTGGTGAAAACCTGATGAATTTCCAAAAGTTGGTGAAAACCTGGTGAATTTTCACAACTTGGTGAAAATTCGATCAATTCACCTAAACTCGGTGAAAACTCGGTGAATTCACCAGGTTTTCACCGAGTTTAGGTGAATTCACCAAACTTGGTGAAAATTTGGTGAATTCAACGAAACTTGGTGAAAACCTAGTGAATTTTCAAAACTTAGTGAAAACCTAGTGAAGTCACTGGGTTTTCACTGAGTTTAAGTAAATTCACCAAACCTGGTGAAAACTTGGTGAATTCAATTAAACTTGGTGAAAACCTGGTGAATTTCCAAAACCTGGTGAAAACCTGGTGAATTTATCTAACTTTGGTGAACACTCAGCGTTTTCACCCAAACTTTGTGAAAACTTGGTGAATTCTTTATCTCGGTGAAAACTTGGTGAATTCATTCAAAATTGGTGAAAACTTAGTGAATTAGCCTGAGCTCGGTGAAAACCTTGTGAAGTCACTTAGAATGAACCCATATAGCGGTGGCAATAGCACCAACAACCCAATACTCTATCATTTTCTTGGGTGAATCATTAACCATTTCTTTGTGGCATGTATACCGTATACCTCACATTTGTGATTCATCAGGTAGCGAATTTACCGGCTTCATCGAGCTCAAGGGCCCCGAGAACGAAGCCGGAAGTGGCACCTATGCCAACCTCATCTACTCCTGTGGCATTGAGATCCTTAATTCCTGGGAAAGGATCTTTGCGTGGTGTCTATTTGAAACGGATAGCTTCATCACATCTATATCAAGGTTTCTACCCCAGTGCCTTGGTCTACTACAGTATCACATTTCATCATCATCATCATCATCATCATCATCATCATCACCATCACCATCACCACCATCACCATCACCATCACCATCATCACCATCACCACAAACATCATCATCATCATCATCATCATCGTCATCGTCATCGTCATCGCCATCGCCATCGCCATCGCCATCGTCATCGTCATCGTCGTCATCGTCATCATCATCATCATCATCATCATCATCATCATCCTTCTCTTAGAACCGCCATTTTAGAAGGCGACCTTTTGGTAGCTTTTTGGGACCCAAACAACCTTAAAAAGGTCGCCTTTTAAAATGGTGTTTTTAAAGGGTTTCATCATCATCATCGTCATCAACATCATCATCATCATCATCATCATCATCATCATCATCATCATCATCATTACCATCACCATCACCATCACCATCACCATCACCATCACCACCATCACCATCACCATCATCATCATCACCATCACCATCACCATCACCATCACCATCACCATCACCACCATCACCACCATCATCATCATCATCATCATCATCGTCATCGTCATCGTCATCGCCATCGCCATCGCCATCGCCATCGCCATCGCCATCGCCATCGTCATCATCATCATCATCATCATCATCATCATCATCATCATCATCATCATCATCATCATCATCATCATCATCATCATCATCATCATCATCATATATATACGTATCAACCTACCTATCATATCCAAGGGTTGAAGTTCTACTTTAGCATATACTCTAATGAATTTGTCCGAGTAATGATTGCAACACAAAGGTTGTTCACCTTCTTACTATACATGTTTTATTTTTACCATTCAAGTGAATGACTACTGGGCCCTTTCATACTGAACGATAACTTAGGTGACCAAGGATGCAGAAAATCATCATCATCCACTTGGAAGGGTGCTCGCACTTTAAGAAGCGAGAAGGATGCACTGCTCGATGTATTGGGATTCTTATGGTCTGCCCATGCGAGTCGACGACCTGAACACCCAGATCAGCAAAAGCCAATGAGATGCAATATCATTTCACATGATCATTTTCTGGCGTTGAAGTATCAGATTATATATCATATATAGAATGTCCAACTTGTTCTGATTCCAGTGTTTGGCCAACCGACACTTAAGGTGTTTCCTACAATCGAAACGAATGTTATATCATGTCGCACGACCAATTTCTTGTGTTGAAGTATCAGGTTATATATCATATATAGACTGTCCAACTTGCTCTGGTGTTTGGCCAACCGACACTCGCGTTGTTTCCTACAATCGAAACGAATATGATATCATGTCACACGATCAGTTTCTCGTGTTGAAGTATCAGGTTATATATCATATATAGACTGTCCAACTGTCCAACTTGCTCTGAATCCAGTGTTTGGCCAACCGACACTCGCGTTGTTTCCTACAATCGAAACAATTGTTATATCATGTCACACGACGTTTTTTTTGCGTTGAAGTATCAGATTATATATCATATATAAAGATTTTCCAACTTGCTCTGAATCCAGTGTCTTTGTTCCAATGGGACTTGAGGTAGAGCATTAAACCATCGTATAATATATCTATTGCTTTTGTGACCAGACCAATTGTCAAAAGGCAATGAGCAGAGCCACTAAGGCCAACCACCTCAGAGGTGGAAGCGGCAATGCGTACTTTTCAGAACAGCTTAGATCCAGATGTGCCTGAACCAGCGAGTAGTAGCAGTAGCAGAAAACGAAAAACCACAGCCACGTGACAGGAAAAACAAATTGTTGTGAGGGATGCGATGTGGGTGTTGACTCGTAACTTTTCTGGATGTGTGCTGTTCTGTCTTGGATGGTTCAACTCTGAATATATCTTATTTGTTGATGCTGGTGATGTGACGATGTGATTCAATCACCGTGAGATGAAGGGCAGTGCAGTGCAAACATTGAACATATATCCGAAATTTTGATTTTTGATTGCTTGTTTTGACTGCCAATATGCCAATATGCATTTACCATGTATGGCTCTAACAAGTGAAGCTACTGGCAGCCAATCAATTTGTGAATTGATCATATGTTTTTTTCGCTTCCAAACAATATAACAACTGACTATATGTTGTAATATGAATGTGAATGTTTGACAAAGCGCCAAAAAATCGTTTACATATTCAACTAGGTTCTCAGGGCCTGCTGCCATGCCACCTCGGAAACGTCCTGCCGCCACGACCAATGTTCACGTTGGTGAGAATGGTGGGGATGAGACAACGAATGTTGAGAATCATGCTAGTGAAGCTGAACCTGGCTCACTTTCAAAGAAACCTGCCACTGCAATGAGCAGTGGTGGGAATGCAGACTCGACAGAGGTCAACGTAGAAGAATGTATTGCAAAGGATGCAGATACTGACAACAGGAGTAAGAAACGAACGAGGAAAGCAACAGCCACACCAAAAGGAAATTCCAAAGCGAAACCAAAACCAAAGCCGAGCCAGAAGGCAAATCGAAAAGGAAAATCAGGTGAGAAGTCAGGTGAAAGGCCGGAATCAAATCCATTTGACCAGCCTCCTGACGAAGATCAAAGAAAAGTTCCAGAGTTTTTTGTCAGTCAGGGTATGCAACAGAACAAAGAAGATGAGAATGTTGAAATGGAGGAAAATGAAGATGTTGACAAACCTGCACCGAAAGAGTCTTCATCTTCATCAACCAGCTCTTCCAGCACTACGTCTGATCATCATGCAGAAAATGCCTTGGGCGCCCTTCAGGATGAGACCGAGATGTCTTTGCTGAACAGTCCATGCGTTGTTTTACCCGAGCAAACCCGGAGTCGAAGTCAACTGTTTTCGTTTCCAACCAGGACTGTTGGTCGCTTGGCCAAACACTGGGGAAGTGAGGTTTTGAGCTCTTTGGAGCAACGCCTGAAGAAGGCAACAGTTGTGAGCTTGTATTCCGGTCTAGGAGGAGCAGAAATTGCTACTCACCTCTTAGCTACTGCGGTGGCATCAGTGAAAGCAGAAGTTGATCAGCTTCCAACAGCAGCACCTACTCCGGAGTATCTCCTTGCTTGCGACTGTGCTAGTGACTGTCAGAAAATCTTACGGTCCCATCATGATGCTTAGTCGGCGTTTATCAATTTGTTTTTCTTGCAAGAAACATGTTTGACTCTAATTAAATGAGTGTCTCAGCCAATCTGTTTTGAATTGACCGCCACAGACTGACAGACTGAACGTCGAGGTTTGAGGTGGGAGGTAGAAAGACACGTAAGGAACTAAAACCAATTAATAAAGATACATATCAAGACACATTTCTCTCGTGCATGTTTGATTTCATTATTTCCAGAATTGTGATACAATCACATATTAGAGATTCAATCATCTATAATTGAGTCACCATCTTGATTGAGCAACACAATTTCTAAGGAAAATACAAAGCCCCGCTACATCGTTGACAGCTTGGAGGAGTTTTTGATGCCTGGTGCTGCTGAGAAATTGTTGGGAACGATCGACGGGGTCAAAGAAAAGTGTTCAAAACTGGCCCAGAAGGCTAGGAATCCGAAACGCAAAGCCAAAAAAAAAGGTGATACCGAGGAAGAGGCTCAAGCCAAGTTCGCTCAAGCACAAACCGAAGCTAGAGATGCCAAGGAAGAGCTTACTCGATTGTCCCAGCAGTTGGTTGCCGATCTAGTGAAAATGGTTGAGGAACACAAGATGTTGAAGCAGGCTTTAACATTGCGCCCAACACGTGGAACAAGTGGCCTTCCTGATGTTGTTACTAGTTGGCAAATTCATTTGTTTGGGGGTGATAGTGCTAGTGACTAGTGACGGTTGTAGCAGCTGTTATTATCGCAGGATTTTCGAATTTGAATTTACTAGTCCACATCATCATCATCATCATCATCATCATCATCATCATCATCATAATCGATCCTCGTTGATCATCATTGATCATCACTGATCATCATTGATCACCACCAGAATCAAGGCTTCATCGTTTACTCGTTCATTCAATCACATCAATATTCTCAATGAAATTCAACTGGTTGAAATCATTGATGGTTCACACCCCAGGTTGGAATGTCAACAATTGAAAACCTGGAGTTCTTGCTGCTCGTCGCTGGCAGCACTTGCACCGACTGGACCGAATGGAGAACATTGATGGAGTTTTGTCATGTGGCAGTCAAGCTTAGAAGTAGAAATCGCTGTTGGTACATTCACAATTATTCATTTTCATTCAGCTCTGCTCAGGAAGTAACTTTGCTGAAAGACACCTTGGTAATCCTTAGCTAGTTGGTTCTGAATGATGACTGACTTGACTTGACTCTTCACTCGATTTGACTGTAGCTGGAATCGCTTCTGAAACTCGTGGCTGTGTGGTGCCTATGGTGATTCATTGTTGGTAGGAGCTCCATGGGGACGCAGCGGGGTTTCCTCGGAAAGTCTCTCCTCGCTTTTGTGATTCTGGTATGCCTAGTCAGACGATGGAGGCCCTCTGTATTCGTCCACGAATGTACCCGTTTATTCAAATGGGATGCGGTCGAAGAGCACGATTTGCTTCCGGGCTATGTGGTGCACACAACACTCGTAGACCCCACCGAATTCGGCTTTCCCATACGACGTTCAAGATCCTACTCAGCCATTATCAGGAGCGATTGGATGCTTGGAGTTGGGCTTGAACATCTTTTCAGGTTGCATATCAGTACTGCCTTGGATGCTGGAATCTTTTTTGCAGCAACTCAAGATGAGGCCCACGGTGGGCATGTGGGCGGAAATTTGAGTAAATGGATATAAGCAATTGATAATAATCAGATATCAGTTGCCATTGCCATTGCTGAGCTGTTGCAGAGCAGTTTCTGCTGTTGGAATAGTAGAGAGGTTGTTGAACTCATTGATGCTCATAGCCACAGTGGAACTGCAAGGCATTTGCATGTTATGTAGTATGTTGATGGGTATCAAATATAGTACGCTACTCAATTCAATGCAATAGGAGTTTTATGTTTGCCATCGTTGGTATCTGAGTACCCTTACCTGACCTTTTGATCCTTGACCCTCCCACTGAATAAGAACAAACCTTGGCCACTCTTTCAGGTGGAAGCTTTGCGTCACCACATGGCATTCAACGAAGCTTTTATGCATTGTAAGTGGTGATCGGTGGCCGGTCGGTTCTGCTGACGATATCTTGTGGATGGACACACTTGAAGCTAGTGAAATGGAAAAAGTTGGATTTTGGCAAGTGGTTCAGGTTGAAGCAAAATCTACAGTAGACGTGAGGTCAACATGTTGAGAACTCAGACCATTGCGGGACATACTTAGGCTCTAGATTAAAGCCTTCTCGAGCCAAGGCGAAGAAACCTCAGCAGACATCCTTTGAAGAGCTGCTGCCTGTGGCAGCAAGAATGAACCTCCAGGCGGCAAAGCAGATTCCACGGATGCGTAAGCTCTTGCAATCCAAAGCACTGGACGTTGCAATCAATTTAGATCAAGACGTGGGAGTGCAGGCCAGCCGAGGGGTTGAAGTTGTACAATCAAACATTCAAACTTTTTTTGTAGATCAAAACAGGGGTTGTGTGGAATCATGGAAGGGGTAGGGGACGGGGGTTATGCTCAAGTTTAGCAACAAAGTTTTCTGTTATGTCGTTGAGTTTTTAGTGACTGTGACTGAGACTGAGACTCTAGACTGAGACTCTTAACTGAACTCTTGACTTAACCTTTGCGAACTGGATTGAATTGCTGTACTTGTCCTGGGCCTCAGGAACACTTCGGTGCCATAGCTCCAGTGCTGCTGGCGTCGCTTACCCACCTTTGGGGAGTGGCTCGCGGCCGTCCATATGTACCGACTGTTACTTGGACTGCTTTCAGGTGGCTCATCCATGAAAACCGATCACTCATCAAGCAAATCATACATACTATTTGAGTTGATACATCTTCTAGGAAATGCTATCAGTTGTTCCTTCTCCCTGACTCCCTGACTTCCTACTCATTGACGTCTAACTTTTCAAGTCGTAACTTAAGTCCAATTGATGGTACTTTCCCAGTTAGAGTCCCATGCCAGATGAAATGATTCAATATTATATTTGATTCGATATTGAGATCGGACTCTCCCAGGAGCTCCTCGAGATGCAAGGCATCCCAATCTATCCTGATGCACTCTACGCTTGTGGAGTGGACAAGTTGTTTGACTGCGATGGAATTTCTGGGGCCTCCTTGAGAAAGATGGCTGGAAATAGCTTCAGCCAACCATGCATGTGTGCGTTTATTGGTTTTGTCCTTGCCCACCTGCAGATCTCTACAGACCATGCCGATCGACGTAGCAATGCCCGGCACAAACATATCGTCTACACAACGATCGAACCTGAGGATTCCAAAACGTCAGAGGAGGATCTGGATGCAAACATCGAGTGAGAGGGTTCGCAATTTTATACTCAACCGACTATTCCTGCCACTTGTTTGTTTATGCGATCGTTTTGTTCAAGCTACAGCTACATCGTATTTTATCAAATATCTTTCAAAGTCATATTCCATCCCACGAATGTTATAGTGGTTAAAGCAATTCGCTAGTTGAATAGTTGATTGGTTCCAATTGGTTGACATGACGGGACGGGATGGTCGACTGCTATGGCCAGCTTTGCTGATCTGACTGACATGGCGCAAACAAATACACACCTGCATTGCTGACGGCACAAAACGTGGGTTGTGGAACAAGTCTGATTGTCGAACTCTCCAGTAGAAAAGCAGAGGCTGTGTATTGTATGGGAAGCTGTGGTTGAAGGTCAATATGGGCTAGTTGATTGATGATTGATTGATTGACAATGGATGATGATGATGATGATGATGATGATGATGATGATGATGATGATGATGATGTGGCAGGGCAGGTTGCAGCTTTACTTGTCGCCATCACTGGTGAAACTGAATAAGTTATCAATTTACATGCTCTGGGGTCCAGTGGTCCAGTTCGAAGTTCTCAGATTGTTTCCTCTTTGGTGACGTGTCCATGTCCATATCCAAGCAAACACCTTATCATTTTTATCAAGATGTGCTAGATGCGACATTGGCCGGTGAAGATGTTCACATAATAGTTTAGAACTCAAATCAATCAAATAAATTTCAATCTCAAATTACAACATGTGATATGTTCCTTGTACAAATTGTTCTCCCAATGGGAAACTGTTGGGCCTGGAGCACATCACCTTCAGTTGACCCTGACTGAATCGTTGCGCCATGGAGCCTGAGGGACAGCCACCCGCTTTGCAGCTTGCGCCTAAACAACCGGAATCCAATCCTCCTAATCACAAGGCCCTTGTGATCTTCCTTTGTGTGGTCTGTGGCTGTGAGTCTAGGACCTTATTTAGTGTTGTTGTTGTTTCCGATGACATTGCCATTCCAGACGTTCGGATAATATTTGTTTCTTTGTAGGCCACCTCACCACCTTGTGACCCATCTAGGACCTTATTTAGTGGTGTCGTTGTTTCCGATGAAATTGCCATTCCAAAAGTTCAGATCATATTTGTTTCTTAGGCTACCTCATCACCTTGTGACCCTCTTGACATTCCTGCCTTGGTTTCATCCGAGGAGTATTCAGACTCTGACTTTTCAACTCGGGGTGACAAACGTGTGACAAAGTACCAGGATCATTGTCCGACTTGCTCATTAGATTTGCGCAAGATCATCAATGCAGTGAAATCAGATGATGGTGATGCGGCTGCAGGGGCACCTTCATCCTCCACAAATGAACCTGGGACTTATTTGAGTGGCCAAATATTGAAGTATTCCTTACTGTATCCAGAAAAAAAGAACAACAAGTATTTAAGATACAATCATGTAAATATACGATGTTTGATGGTTGGTTTCAAAAGGTTGTTTCTCAATGAATTTAAGGTGTGAATGTGTGCTGATTTGCTTGTTGATGTTGTTGACTTCCAATTGATTTTGAAAAGACAAATGGAGACGAAGTTAAGTTGTTGAATGTTCTCTCTAACTCTAACTTGAACTAAATTGCAACCCTAGTCTTGACTACTATGTGAATAAAAAAAAACTTTCGGAAGCACAGTTGTCAAACACAAGTTGAACATCAAGTTCTTGAGTGGGTATTCACAAGTCAGATTGGTTCAGGAATCCCTCCAGACCACGCAGTGGCTTCGGAAACTTCAGAAAGAGGATCCCGAACAGTACAAGTCGGTGTTTGCTGACTTCCGTTCCAATGTGCCCTCTTCACTTGGAGGACGCAGCAAACGACGTCAACCATGGAAGCCAGCGCAATTGGTTAGCAGCAGAAGCACCGAAGCCACTTCTCAGAGCCGCATGAGTGGCAATTTTGAGGAGATGAAGTTTGGACGTTTCCTCGCTTACTTTACCTCCGACCAGTGCTGTCCGGAGGACCGCATGACAACGTCAGAGGCTCGGATTGCCTGGATGAAAGAGCCCAAGCATAAGACCAAATTTTGGAGTCACAAACTTCAGAAGCACGTCGATACGGAGGTTGTCTCGGTGGAGGTGTCCCGAACACGTCACCAGGAGCAGATAGCAGCCGAGAAACGATGTGCGACTGTTGTGGATGAGTCCGTGGCCAATGCATCAGAGCAACAGGTGGCAGCTGCAGCTTCGAAAGCGTTGAGCATGTTATCGGAGAGCTTCGATGATGACTTGTTTGCGGTGCCTTTGGTGCAAGCTTGAAATGGTTGTGTGCTTATACGGGTATTTCTTTTAATGATCAGCCCCCGAAACATACCCGTTTGCATGTTCGACTGGTGCGAAACATACCCCGAACCATCCACAAAACATACCCCGAAACATACCCCACAAATCTGTGACCGACAGTCCCAATGATTGTGACTATCATTCATTCAGTCCCTTCCGTCTTCAGTCTTCAGTGTTCAGTTTTGCATGGGTATGCCAAATGTTGTTGTCATTGCATGCTGTTACATTTTCATTGTTTGTCTATAAAAGGTATTCTTATTATGTCACTTGTTCTTATTTGTTGTTGATGGGGCGTTGCTGCAGTTGTTGTCACTTTTGTTGTTCTTCCCGGATGCAGTGGTTTGCGTTTGCCGTACTTCCCCAGGAACCTTCGATGAAATGGATGGGAAAGCTGATGCAGGATGTGACCTCTTTGGAGACTGGACAAGATTCAGCAAGGACTTCAAGGGGAACACAGGAACACAGTGCATCATAGCATCAAGATCTTGAAATTGGCTAATGATACTGGAACTGGCACAGGAAATAGTAAATGGTAATGGGCAGAAGTGAACAGATTGTAAATTCAGGAGACACTTGACTTAGCAGTAGCAGGAGTACTAAGTAGCAAGCTAGCAAATGTTGTGTTTGTTTGGGGCATGGATTGGTGTTCAAACACCACAATGCACAGGAAAAAGAAGGGATCAGGAGCAGGCGGAGCAAAGCCCAAGACGAAGAAGAATGCAGACATGTCGACGGTCAAGCTTCGAGCAGCTACGAAGCTGCTGAATCAACGCAAGACTCTGGCTGCACTTTTCAAGGATGTGTTGGACAAACTTCAGGCACATTTGATTGATTGCTTTAGATTGAATTGATTTGATTTGATTTGATTCAAATCAAGCAGGTTGTACACATTAAACCATACACACACAGACTTGATGGTGTTTACTACATTGCTGTGAAGGGAGTAGTTGTTTCTGTTGCGAGTTGAGGTGTGGAACATATTTCAATTCTGTTGCTGGGCTAGCCTACAGTACATACCATCTAGTTTGCTATGTTGTTGGTGAAAACTTTCAAACCCTTACCAATTGTTGTTTTGAGTCCTTCCTTTCGGCTCCGTCGTCAGGCTTGGATGGATCAAAATCGGGAGATGGTGGATAAAACAAACAGCTTGGTTGCGCAGGGCGTAACAGAAGATCGGCTGTTTGCGATGACCGATGTGACTCACTGGCATGAAAGAGCTTGTTTGAACAATTTGTTTGGGTGTGAACACTCATGGTTGTAGAGAACCTTGTATTGTTTCAAGCTTCTTGCAATTTGTAATGTAGACTACCTATATGCATGTGAACAGTTATATGTTACATGATGTACACAAGACAACAATATTTACTGCATACGTGTTGGTTTCAACTGTTTGGCATTCAGTAATGTTTAGCTTTTCCGAAATTGTTTGGCCGACTCAACTCAATATAGCTGGACAGGACATGATTCTAGATCGTCCCTCAACCTGCAATCTCAGGTCATGGGCTTGGAAGACAATGTCAGCGTGGTCAAGATGATCTATTCAATTCTGGCCCGGAAGAAGTTGATCATTTTGCTTGCACATGGATCGCCTGGAGTTGGACCATGCGATGCTGATGGTGATGCTACGACGATGTCTACTCAAGAGCTCCAGAAAAACATCAGGTCGGTAGTCACCGAGGATCCCTACATGACCGAACAAGCTTCCAACCCGATTTGCTTAAGAGAGTTGGACGATCCAGAAGGTATCTACTCTACCATGTGTACTGCTGAAGATGTCGCAGAAGCAGAAACAGAGTTCTTGAAACGCATCGCCCACTCGAAAACGGCAGTGTCAGTGCTCCGCAAAAGCATGAAGGACCACACCATCATTGAGCATGTTAAATGTTCCAGTTTCTAGTTTTACTAATACCAAATTCTAGACATTGTAATTTGTAATTTGCAACCTGGTTGGTACGAGTTACGAGTTGTATTGAAATTGTGTCATTAACTATTAGAATTACCACTTACTATTTGAAACTAACCCCAGTCAATTCAACTATGCCTGCAATGCTTAGCCAACTTGAATGTGAACAAAGGCGTTAGAACTTAATCAATAAATCACGTTTGAACAGGGTTTTTTCTAGACAATGAACACTTCGGCCGAGCAAACCACTCACATGACCAGGACTGTTCTCAAATGGTGAAATCGGTGGCCAAAGCCAGGCAACGATACCAGGAGCAGCTGCACAGAAACTTGATGTACCATTCTGTTGTATTTTTTTGTTTTCATTTGACTCAATGTACTAAGGGGTCTATCTGGTTATCACCAGTCTATGTGGGATATTCATTGGTTGAATCATTTGGTCATTTGGACGTCAGTGGTAACCGCTGCGCCTGGACAGGCACAGTCGGACATGACTCTGACATGACATCGGAGATGCAAACACTATACATGTATATATATATATTTATATATATATATTATACACGTACATTTACATTATGTTCTAGAAGATCTGGATCCCTGATGACATTCACCATTTGTATCATGACATGACTTGACACCTGAGGAAGCCAGGCGATGCCCAAAGGACAGGCCGCAAACCTTTCTGGTCGGCCGAACCTCAACAACTTGGACAGAGATGATCCGGAAGTGCTGAGAGCATGGAGGCATCTTGGAATTCAGGGGTCAGGGATCGGCACTGGTTTCTGCTTTGACTGATGTGTGGGATCAGGTAATGATATCCATTCATGAGTCACTGGTATTTGATCCACATATACCTTCCCAAATACCAGATATTTCAACCGACAACGAGAGCGGGCGCCGCTGTGAGGCAAATCAATGCGACACAGCCGATCCAGGTGGTCACGGAAGCCACTGATGAAATTCTCCCGGAATTCCCTTTGATCATCCGAAAGGGCCGGAACACTCTGGCAATGTTGTGTGGCAACAAACCTGATGTCAAGAAGTTCTTTACAACCATCAATGATGCATTTCTGGAGTCAGTTCAATCTCAGACAATTCCTCGGCCAACGAAGCTAAGTTTCATTTCAGCATTTTTCATTTTCTGTGATGTCGATGTTTTTGCTTTCGTGCGACGTGGAAACTAGAGTTGTAACAGTTTCTTCAACTTTTCACTTCCCACTTGCATGGGTTTTTTGACGGTAGAACGACGGCATTCCCAGTTGAGGTCAGCTCTGAAGGCTCGTGATAGCAAGGGTGATGAAGATCCTGTTTCCGCTGCAGCTATTTCTGAGATGAGAAAGAACCTGTTGGGACTCTTACCAGGCTCATGGAAGCAGGACTCCTAACCAAACAACGGTGTTTCAATACAGAGGGATGTGTCCTCGTTGTTCCCTACATGTTTATGCAAGCGGCTTGTTTTCCGCGCTGATAGTCGTACTCATTTTTACATATCTCCCAAGTGTGAGTCTTGACGTGCGCTGTTGTTTTTGTCTGGTCGTTGTGTTGGGACAGGGTCGATGGTCGTGTGACTGATGGGGTGGGGGGGGGTGGGGGGGGGGTGGGGTGGGGGGGGGGTGTTGGTGTTGGAGGTTGATGTCAGTGCTTGGGCAAAGCTTTGGCACACTTTTGAGAAGCGCACGTCGCGCATCCAAAAAGTGCTTCTCGCTGTGGCGCCGGCACACGGAGTAGCAAAATTGGTGACCAATTTTGAGACACATATGGCTTGTTTGAAACGAATGAACTTAAGAAGAATGATCGTTTCGCCTCAGTGGCAAACACATTTTTTCCACCAGTGAAAACTTGCTGATCCATTTCGTGCGTCACTATAGGCGCGGTTTTCAACCCGCCGGGATGTTTATGCTCTCATGCATTGATTTCAATTTCATGCAATTCAATGTAAAGGTTATTAACTTATTTTTATATTTATTTCTTTTAAATTGAATCAATGGTTAAATAATAAAATTAAAATTGATGAATAAATCTGTTAAATCAAACTTAGTAAGTGAGTGAGTGAGAGTGAGAGTGAGAGTGAGAGAGAGTGACAGTGAGAGTGAGAGTCAGAGTATGAGTGAGAGTGACTGTGCTGTGTTGTGCCACTGCCATCTGGACATCCAGGACAGAAATTTCATTGATGATGAGAGACTCGATGTGCATGCAAAGAGGAACGGCCTCGAGCATGGCAGAGACGAAGTACTGGCACTCAACGTGTGCGGCACAAAGCTCAATATGTCATACTGTGGGATTGAACATTGTGCTTTGCCAACCATCCGATTGCAGGCTACTTGACTAAGATCTCCGATGCTATTTTGAGGTTTTCAGGGATTTAGCCAACAAAGGAGGCCAGGGTTGTTTGGAAGGTTTTTACCCCTTGGCTTTCTCACCAAGATAGACCAAAGACATTCTCTCACATTGAGTCTCAGGTGTGTGGAAACAAAATGATCGTGGCAGTGTCTATCTTTGAGATCATGGAGTACTTTGGAGTGAACAGTCTTTCCGACGCACGTGACAGGTTCCAAGCTTTGGCAGCAGCTGATCTACCACCGCCAAACTCAGGATTGCGAGCCAGAGATCACTGTCATGCTATCATGATGTTTGATGATGATGCTGAAGATGTTGATTGATTGATGGATGCTCGGACTCTAGATTCTGGATGATGTAAGGGTTGATTCTTGGCAATCCAGAGCCTCAGAGGTTATGTAAACAAAGGCTTTACTTAATGTTTGTGATTGTTGATGAGTTATTTGTTGTTTAAAATCAAAGTATGCGTCATGCGTCTGACTCTACTGAATCTATGGGGGGCAACTGACTCATCATCAACGACCCAAATACAGAATAATACAGAATATGGTTTCTGAAAAAAGCACAATCGATGGGTTGGCAAATTGTCATGGCAGGCACGCTGGTCTCTTTGATGGCTGGGTTCTTGCGCACTGGAGACGTGTATTTTCAGCCAATGGGGTATATCTTTGCCGAAAAGTGCATGGTGGATACCAGTCTGAGTATCAGGTGGGGCTGCACATTTGCATCAACGCATGGGCACGAAACATACTAGGTTGCAATGTACGTTATTGCTATTTTTTTCTGATATGTTTCATATTATTTTTGAAATGCTTATTGTGAGTGTGTTTTTTCTTTTTTCTTTCTTCTTTCTTTGTAGGAGTCTAAAATGGTAAAACATGTTTCTTTACTCTTCATGAACATTTTTTTGCTGGATTCTTTGTTCCAACCAACCGCATGGCAGGGCGACAGCGCTGAGTTACACTCAGCTGACCACTCAAGCTATGGAGTTGACCATGTCCCAAGCCAAGATGACTCCAGGTGCAGAATTGGTCTGCGACATTTTGCCGTGCGGAGACGAGTTGCCAGATTTTGAGAAGCTGGCCAAATCCCGAGTTGGTTGTGTTGTGCTCCCAGGGGTGAAGATCGAGAATGCACAAGAGGAACATGATCAGGAGACTGAAAAGGCCGATGCTGAGGAGTTGGGTCAGGTGGAGAAGTTGTTGGGAGATGCCACCATTTTTGGTGACTCAGACCCTCCTGGAGGTTGTGCAGATCCTGTGAGTCCAAATGTTCTGGTTTCTGCGAAGGAGAATCATGATCAGAGCGAGGATACTCCCGCGAAGGAACCGACAAAGACCACAGTTGAAACTCCATGTGATGCGCTTCCAACCACACCTCTTCCAACCACACCTGAGCAAGACGAAGAACCAGTTGAAACTAAAGATGAGCACAAATTGCCAGAGACAAATGTGGCAGAGACGCAAGAGGCCCCTTCTGTTGCAACGGAGATGGCTGCAGAGGATGAGAAGAAGCATGCCGCTGTTGCAGATGAGAAGGATGAGGAGTCTTGCAAGTCACCGTGCGCCCAAGTTCCTGGTGACCAAGTTTCTTCAGTTCAGATGGAAACTGTTGAGTCACCATGCACCCAGGATCCTGGTGCAGAAGGCTCTGCCAGAGAGATGGAAGCTGTGGAGCCACCGTGTGCCCAAGAACCTGGTACACAAGGGCCTACCACTGAGATGGAAACTGACGATGGAGTTGATCATGGTGAAAAACGAAAACTCAGGAACATCGTTTCTTCGCCCAAGCAGCCGGGCAAAAAGCAAGAGAAGAAAGCCAAAGAGGACAAAGAGAAAAAGGACAAATCCAAAAAGAAAAACGATGATAAACATGAAAAGAAGAAGCAGGAGGCTGCAGAAGATGCCAAGAGACAACGCACTCTGGCGTCGTGGAGGGTGAACTCATGAGATCTAGAGAACTTTTGAAAGCCATTTGTTTGGCTGAAACTTTCCAACCTTTGCCATTGCTGGCATTTACGCTGTGGGGCAGCGCGAGAAAAAAAGTGATTTGTGTGTTCCTGTGTGATTTTGGAAGAAGCGTTTTTCACATGCAACGGTAGGTGCAAAACACTTGTTGCAATCAAGTCTCAAAAAGTATGATGAAAACACTTATTTCAGCTCTAAAGCTAACAACCTAGCAACTCAACATGACCTCGTTTTAAATTGTACAGAAATATGCGACATCTGCCGAAAAACACCTCGCGTTTCAGCTGGTTCTAAGGCCCCTGGCCCCCCCAGCAATTGGAACTTCAGGTCGCCCATGACTGCGAGACGTGTGGAGCTGCGCCCAGCGAATTTGATGGGCAAACCAGAAACGCAGAAAGCGCTTGAAACGAAACGCCTGCGGAACCTGCGGAACCTGCAGAACCAGTCGGGCAACTCCCAGGCGGTTGAGATGGCGAACTGTCCGCCATGGTGCACCCCCAAGTCTCTGGTGGTTTCCCTATCAGCAGTGTCTATGAACTTGGACAGGTATTACCATGGTTGCATCTACCAAACTTTCAAGTGTGAACAACAATGTAATAATGACTTTGAATTTGGATGGCTTGTAGGTACCACCATTAATGGACCAACCCATATGGGTGTTCCCCAAAATAGCTGCCAAATCACATACCAGTTATCCCCTGTGGCTAAAGCAGGGCTCACGAAATATCCAGTTCTCCTAGTGGATGTTGCCCTCCAAAAAATGCGGTCGTGGGATGGCAAATGGCGTCACACTTGGATGATGAAGCTGTCCCCACGAGAATATGACACGTGAATCCGATCAAGCAATAGAACAGGGCTTATGGCAAACATGTGGCTATGGGTCAATATCAATCAACCAACTAATTAATCTCCAAGAATAGTAGGGAAGACAATGGTTAATGATAGGGGAACCAGCGGTACAGGGTTTTGACCCACGGCCATGTGCCTATACACAAATACAGTTTTAGCATGTGTAAATGCGTCAATACATGTTCCACAGACTTCACGTCATACATACGCATACGTGTGCATTGATGCATGAAGCAAACATGTGTACAGATCTCAACCATATAACACACATGAAAAATGTGTATAAACATCAAGCATACAACACACATGCATATATGAGATAATATATCGTCTATGCATATATGGTGACCCTGGCATTTATAATACTACCTCTATACCTCCATCCTGTCTGCTGAAC
>VSDK01003304.1:266695-341122 GCA_009767595.1 Symbiodinium kawagutii | reverse complement strand
CTCCCCCCCCCCCCTCCCCCCCCCCCCCCCCCCAGCCACTGGCATGGCATACCAAGCTAGGTACTGTAGATCGCGCACCATATCGGTGAGGCCACAAAGGACCCCCAAATTATCATCCCCAGCCATAGTATGATTTAGATGATCCTTGGGTGATTTTAGGGATCCCCCGATGTGAGAAACAACCATTTATATGGGAGAGTCTTTCTATTTTTGGGGGTTCGTCTTCCTCATCAGTAAGCACAATCATCTCCTGCAAGTATTGCTATCAGCCGATCGATAGCAGCCATGATTATACAATATCCAGAAACACACAGGGCTTGTGGACCAGCCATATACATCAGCATCAGCGGATGGGTAGCAACAAAAGTTGTAGGTTGGTGAACAAGCCCTTCAACTACATAGATCTATCTGCCCTAACCTTAATGAGCCATTTTACCATAGTTTATCTAAGCCAAGTTCAATGACTGCGGGTACCACAAGCAGCAACTCTCCTCCAGTTGTCACCTGGCACTGCACTACCTTTTTCTCCGAAAATCGGGTGCATTCGTCAAAAAAAATACGCATCCTTCAAGACGGTGGCGCCCCCCTGTTCTCAGTTGACAAGCCACTGAACTATACTGTAGCTAAGCCTAGTGAAGTAGCCAAGCTTAAGCAACTCAGAAGTTCAACAGGTGGGCAACAGGTTACATCCTTCAACAGGGTTGTGGTGTACAGTGCACTGTAGTTATATCTACCATTTGCTTCGTCGCTTACTCGGCTTACCCTAGTAACTGACTGACTGGGGGGAGCCACTTTGAAGTTGATGGTCAGGAGCTAATGGCTACAGCCAAACTATTTCAGTCCAAAGTGCGAATCTGAGAGCGGGTCTTTGGCGAAGGACCGGTGAACACAACAACGGGGCACCAGTGAACCGAACTTGGCCTACCCAGGACGACCAGGACTTCTTACAATGCCAGGGTTCCGACTGAAAGGACTTCCAGTAGGCGAGCTATCACCAGCGACTAGGTATCATGAGAAGTAAAGATGATACAAAAACCAGCTGGTAGACCTGGTTGGTATCATACACCAGCTATGTTCACCCCCGCTGGGAGCAACAGGCTGGAAATGCACTTGGAAGGCTGGGGTCACTGTTTCGTGCTGGGGAAACCTGGATGATGCTTGCGGAAACCTGGAACTGGTGCTGGCAAGGGAACTTGCTGGTGCATCTAAGTGACGAGTTCCTAGAAGCTATGGACCCGTCCGGTTGCCAGTACCCAAGCCATGGACTTGCAAGAAATGGTGGCATCTCCCCTCAACCGCCATGGATATACCGGTAAACTAGTCAACCATTGTTTTCCCTATGATTGTTGGGCATCATCCCCCCTTATTGGTTGGTTAACTGCTTGACCCATAGCCATGTGAATGACAGTTCAGTGTTGCAAGGCAAGGACCTACGGGCAGCACTCATTGATCCAGTTTTTTAAAAGATTAGTTTACTAAACCAAGCATGGATACCGAATATCATCCAGGGGGTGAGTTTACCCCATGATCGGTTGACGACCAGTGGGTCTTTGCTGACCAAAGTAGCAGCGGACCCGGCGGTCCAAAATCGCTGAATTTTTTTTCCAGGCTACAAACAGATCCTGGCCCCTAAATGTTGCTTAATTGTGAGAAAACATATGCTAGATTTCTTGATACCCTCTTGCAAACTAACCAGGCAATAGAAGATCACCATACATTACAGGGAAATCCTAGGAGACCACGAATAAAAAACAAACATTAAAACAGGTAGATTC
This sequence comes from Symbiodinium kawagutii, assembly GCA_009767595.1. NCBI lineage: Eukaryota > Dinophyceae > Suessiales > Symbiodiniaceae > Symbiodinium > Symbiodinium kawagutii. The sequence goes on along the minus strand of VSDK01003304.1, from coordinate 339,347 downwards.
TCCAATGCCATGTTCGTTCACCTGAGGGAAACATATGTAAACATGAAAAACATCTGATGAATGACTGTGAACAACATAATTGGAAAAAGGCTTGGTTCCCCATTCAGAACAGCCCACGTATGCAAATTGTATTTCTTCTTTACTCGGATATGATAGGGATCTGTATATGGGCATTACTGATAAGGAACAAAAGGTATGATGTATCCATATATGACTTTGTGCAATACAATTCAATGTAGTCATCCATAATTGTACATTTACATATCTCTTTGTGAAACCCAGAACCACTCTTCATCTTGAAGGAAATCCAGTCACTGGATCGCTTTGAATACTTCTGGTCATATCCAAACCCATCTCTGATGTAATCGTAACAAATGATATGAATGATTTCTAGTTGGTTGGTTTAGTACTATATAGATCTACCGTTCTGAGAAATGATATGAATTATTGCCCGCTGGTTGGTTTAGTTTATCACTATGGTTCTATTCTGAGCAACTACTGGCTGTTCAGCATGGCACCTTTTGGCATGGCTGAAAATGGATGGACGACAGCAGAGAAGCAAATTTAAACCCGAAAACAAACAGCAACCAGGAACTATTTAAGCTATATACTTATTAATTATCAAAATCTGTTTAAGATATTGGCTGCTGATTGTCAAACACTATTTGAAACAAAATCAGCGACTGACTGACTATCAAAAACTAATCGAACTCTTAGCCATCGATTGATTACCAATAACTATTGAATAGTCCTTGGTCTGTACAACAACTCTCAAAAGATCAAACAATAATTGAAAGCAATTCACAAGCCTTGGTGGCTGCTGACCCACTGCTAAAGGTTTAATGGTTTGAGCGGATAAATATGGTAAATTCATCACCAGCATCTGACTGCTTGGTGGTGAAACCTGTGAGACATATGGCTGTTTCTCAAAATGGGGGTACCCATAAATCATCTATTACATAAATCATCTATTACTAGTCATTTATAGTAATAAACCAATCATTTTTGGGGGTCCCCCATCTTGAGAAACCACCATATGTGCAGTTGCTACTCAATCAACCCTCCCAGTTATGTCCAGTCATGGGAAGATGATCGATTCAATGCCACTCAATGCACCAAACTATGAAACATCATGAAGAACCAGAAAAATGCACCATAACCATAACCATGATGGGTTCATATGGTTAACCACCATTAGCAATTAACCATTAATATGGTTAACCACCATTATTAACCATCATCAACCAGAGCCATCTAAGATTCTAACCATAAAACCATCACTAACTGAACCCTTCGCCATCGGTGGCTGGAAGCCACGCAGCTGAGCACCCGACCATTTCGACGGATGACGATGCCTGGCCACCAAGCAAATGTGGCCAGGATGATGGCGGTTGGTGGCCAGGCTAAATGGTGGCTAGCGCTCGTGATTATAAGGGTGAACATGGCTACTAGTGGCCATTAAAATGGTGTTATCACGAATCACTACTATGATTATATAATGGTTAATTGATGGCAGTGAAATGCTGGTGGTTATGATAGTGATGGTCCAGTAGCCTATGATCGATAACCAGCTGGGTGATAATTTGATGGCTGATAATTATGTTTATGTGTTCAATTCATCAACTTTAGCAAATAATTCCTAAATGTGGAGATGTGCCAAGCCATAGGCAACCTATGGACCCCACCAAAGCCAATCAATGATTATTTACATGAATGGAAATCATTGGTTGACTGGAGGTACCACTGTACCACTATTTCGGCATATACCCATGTGGGGAGGCAGGATGATGCTAGAAAAATTCAACAAGAAACATTGTGTTATGAAATAATGGTTGATGATTAAGTCTATGTGTTAAACAATGGTGGTTAAACACGGGTGACCAATATGCCAACAATGATTATTTGAAACCCGAGTATTGCACAATTCAGAAATTATAATGATTAAATGACTGATCAATTGATTGATTAACTATGATGACATGGTTTGTACCCTCTGGCAAACTAAGTAGGAAGAGCAACATGACAATGTTTCAATCGGTAAACCATTTAAATTTATCGAGGATTTTTCTCTGCCAGCCTAGTTGACCAGAGAATAAATAGTTGGTTCATGAACAAGAGGCCTTATTAAGCGGCCTAAGTGGTTAAAAAGAACCCTTATGGTTGACGCACAAGAATTTCTGTTGATAAATAACCAATTTTGATACATAACCCCTATTTTGATTTATGTGTTGTTGACCCCCACTTTTATTAATATGAAACATGATTGATGATGACAAAACCTCCACAACCATTTTGGTAAATAAAAACAACTCATAGTGGAATAACACTCGGGGATAACAGCCAACAATCAACAATGATCACCAACAATCAGCGGGTTATTAGGTATAAGTTACTTCACAAACCCTCTAACAAACTGATTACAATATAGATGCCAATCATTTGCTCCGTATGTTCACCAACTTAGCTGACTTGGGTTCGGGAACACTCTCAGGGTCGGCCAGACTTCCATCGCCACCAGGTCAATGCCCTGAAATCCCCCAGCTCTTCCAGTGAACAGCCCAAATATGGTGGTTTCTCAAAATAGGGAGCCCCAAAAATGGTTGGTTTATTACTATAAATGGTTAAACAAGGATGATTTGGGGTACCCCTATTTTGAGAAACCACCATATATGAAGTTAGATTACGGTGTAATCTGTGTGGGGGAATGATGCCTGTCATCACTCACCAAGGAACAAAAATAGTGAGCTTGTCGGCATGGTCGTTTACTCAATCTTTGGCACGTCCCTCCTGCTCACTCGTGGTCAGCCAGCTTCTTGACCATTCTAAACAAGCATCCACCATTACTAGCTTCTATGAATCAACCATCAACCAACTATTGTCAACAAGCGGTTCACCAAAAGCAAAACATCAACCATGGTCCGGTATTGTTGATCACCAACCATTCTCAAAAATTGCGAAACGACAGTTTACAAACCAGTATCTATACAGTGGTTTCTCAAAAAAAGGGGGCCCAAAAAATGGTTGTTTTATTACTATAAATGACTAGAAATGGATGATTTAGGGGGTCCCCTATTTTGAGAAACCACCATACAAGCCGCTAACTGCATATCTAACCTCTTTGTTTGGACTGTTCGCAAGGGCTTCAACTCTGGCATTGGGCAGCCGCGGCTATCTTTGCTTTTCATCTGCTTATTGACCATCAAAGTGGATGAATAACCCATCAAAGTGGATGAATAACATTGAAGAACCAATGATCGTTTGGTGATGAACCAGTTGACTTGACCACAACCGCTTGGTTCTTCATCAAGTTGATATATCACTCAACAACTGATTGGTCCCAAACCTCGGACGCGGCCGCTAACAACCCCTGATGCTACCGCAGGTGACTGCAACAGGGGGGGGGCCCAGCGTCCTGTAACCCGGCCCCGCGCCAAGCCAGTACCGCAGTGAAGGCAGCTTGGAACTTCCAGGACTTGGGGATCTGGTAAAGTGTCAAGTGCTCTTGATCTGCATGCAGTCGGTCACTGCGCTTGCAAGTCCGACTGAGGTGTCGGCGATGGGAAAACTGATCAGCCATGTCGGAGGTTGATCATGTAGTCACTGCCGGTTCCAAACAAGTGCAGTCGGCCATGGAGTCACAGAGCACGTTCCGCAAAACTCAAAGCACACATGGTGATTGAAGCCGTGGATCAGCCGCTCAGGTCCACACTCAGCAAGAATGCGTCAGAAACGCACTACGGATCACTACGGGTGGACACATGGAGGTTGACCCGTCCCTCGACTGGAGTACCGCCGGAGTTCAAGCAGAGTACCCTGCGGCGACCCATCCACAGCAGCCTGTTTCCACCAAGACTGGTCGCCCCTGCATCCAATCATGGCGCAACACATCTTGCGGCAAGGCCACGTGTTCCAGGTTGTGGCAACCACATCTAGGTGCCGACATTCGGGCAAGGCCTCCAGTTCGAACAAGGTGGTGGGGCTGCAAGGTGCGAGCGTCATCGAGTCCTTGTCGCTTGCGATTGAGAGAGCTGCTCCCTCTTCATACTTCTAAAGCATCATCCACCATTGTCTATCATTGGAACTTGGGGGTTGGATTTGACAGGGTTTCGTATCACGTGGTTTTTGAAGGGAACGTCAAATAAAATCAAACCAATAAAATAAAACCATGGCTAAACTTGAGCCATTATTTGTTTCAATAATACCAATAGGCCAATAGATATGAACCATCAAGCATCGTGACTGATCGGTGGTTTCAAGCCCGATGAAAAATATTAGTCAACCAACCAGTTGTTAATAACTATCCTAGGCAAATGAAACATGTCAATCACACCACCAAACAAATGATATCATCGAACATTCATAATTTTCAACCCTTCAACCAACATGTCTTAACCCTTCAGCTATTAACCATTCATGACATCGTTTATTTCAATACCAATGAATACGTTAAATATCATGATATTCAACCTCATCTCACAAGCCATCAACCAATCATTAGCAAACCACCATCAGCCACTTCTTCACCAAGTGACTAGCCGTTCTGAACCCTTCAACCCCTTGTGGTCACCCCCCGAAGCGCCACTACAACATGGGGCCTTTCTGGTGAGGCGCTTCCTTTCTGGCTGCGCCTGCGTTTGGAGCGGCAGCAGGGCAAGGAAATCGGTGGATGGTTCATGGCGGATGTTTGAATCATGATGGGTGTGGGTCAATATTAACCATCAATATTAAGCATCAATAAGAGGGAAAACAATGGTTAATGATGGGAACCAGGGGTACAGGGTTTTGACCCACTGCCTGATGGTGAATCAACTTCTGGTTGGTGCTTGAACCACCCCTATGCAAATATTTGTCCACCACTAACTACGAGGGAAAATAAAAAAATGTTTGAAACCACTAACCAGCATAGCTGATGATGGTTGATTAGTAATTTGATTGTTTAAATTTCCATGGTTTGAATGATGGTTGAATTGAATCCTGTTCAAGCCTTGGCTAGGTGATGGTTAAACATTGCTTGAACGGTGTCCAAAAAATGGTTTCGTAGTGGTTAAACGATTGCTAAACAATGGTTGAATGGTTGGCAATTGATGGCCAAATCATCGGAAAAGATGGTTCAGCGATGGCTCATTAGTCGTGACGTGATGGTAAACCGATCATGAAGTAATGGTTATTCATGACTACTAATTGGTGCATATTAGTTCAAATGTTTTTCCTCCTGGTTGCTGACGGGTGACGACGGGTGATACTGGTTGATGATTATTTGTAGCAAATGATGCTGGCTGACGATGTTTCAGAACAAGATGTGGTGGTTCACTATTGAGGTTAGTATCCAACAATTGCCATGAGTTTTTTGGGTGTTGACTTTCATTATTGGGTATCGATTGGGGTTTCGGAAAGGATTCACCATCATCAAACCATTGTTATCATGATGTTTTTTTAGCCCAGTGCTACTGACCATTATGCCTCAATTTTTCGTTATTGTGAACCAAAACTGGTTGATATCATCAGTCACTAATACATGAGTCACTTCAGTATTCAATTTTTTCTAGACCCTTATCATAGTTGGTTACCAGCATACATCATCTATTACGTTATTAAGGATGAAGTGCCACCATTACCCTCTGGTAAACAAATCTGGAGGTCAATAATCACGGTTTGCAAAAATTCAGCCAGCTACAACTATTGGATTTTCCACGCAGCCAGATTAGTTCAACAGAGTGGCTCCCACATTTGAACCTGCAAGGGAATGGTTGCCTCGAAGCCCTCATTCTCCCTCCGCCATGGCGTATATTTGGCATTGAACATCAAACCCTGAGAGTGCCGTAGCTATTGATTGAACAATAAGCCCTGAAAAACATGTAATGATCAACTGATAGATAACTAATAATGCGGCAAGACTCCATGGTTTGCCCGGGACTGGAACATGGGACGTCTGGTATCCCGGGAGACGTATGTATGTATGTATGTATGTATGCATGTATGTATGTATGTATGTATGTATGTATGTATGTATGTATGTATGCATGTATGTATGTAGTCGATAGGCATACATGTTGTAGACATGCACAGGTGGGGGCCCATTGTCCGCAGCGGCTTGACTTTTCGAAAGAGACTGGTACTGTTAGTTGTCTTCGTCCTGGTAGAGCCACAAGCACTTTGTTGCGTCAAAGGCCTCACCTGGAGCCAGACCGAGCTCCCCCGAAGCCAATGCCAAGCGATAAGTGCACAGAGCTTCTAACACTGTGCTCAGCCCAGCCTTGCGCACGAAAGCGGCACTGCTCATGGATTGCATGGATCGGGTCTCAGCAGGCTTTGCGTTGCCTCTGCCCACCATGCCCATTCTTCGCATGCCCGTCTTTATGGTTCCTAAGCAACCTCCTGCCATATTGTCACCGGCTGCGAAGTGAAAGTGCCGGGAGGAAGCCACCGCTGCAGGCCGTTTGCCGCGGCATTGTTTCTTCATGGTTTTCACAGAGGAGCCTTTGAGTTGTGACTTCAGCAGCTTTGCCTTCGGTGTAAATATCTTTGTCATGTGGTTCACTCCGCCAGCTATCGGCACAGACATTTCCTTCGCCAGGGCCTTCCAAGTAGGAGCTCCGTCGGCTGCCAATACACAGTCACTCCCGACTGTTTTTTGTAGCTGACCTCTGACCTCCTCCTTTCGTTCAGAGCCCATGCCACGCCCCCTCTTTGAGTACGATGTGCGGAGCGCATAGGTTGCCCAGCGTTTGCTGGTTCTTCCCTTGATAACCATTGTGCGGCCTTGGTGTTCCTTCAAGTTCTTGCTCTTGACACTCACTCGCTTTGAGCCCATCCGTCCAGAATCTGTTTCGACGATGTCTCCCTTCAGCCTGAACGACTCTGCGTGATCCACCTCCATGTAGCTCAAGGCGACTCGGATCATAGAAGTGCTAGTCATCCAACAGAAGCCGGTCTCCTGGCACTTCCCTTATCAACTTACTCATGTAACATATATAAACGGGAGTGGGACCTTTGATTACCCTCATCATCTAATAGAAGCCGGTCTCCTGGCACTTCCCTTATCAACTTACTCATGTAACATATATAAACGGGAGTGGGACCTTTGATTACCCTCATCATCTAATAGAAGCCGGTCTCCTGGCACTTCCCTTATCAACTTACTCATGAAACATATAGTTTTACGGGGGTGGGACCTTTGATTACTCTCATCATCTAATAGAAGCTGCTCTACATGTACTTCCCCTGGTAATCCTCTTACTGAACGAAGAAACAAACATCTGCTGGTTGATACACTGCTACAGCCGTCTGCGCGTAATAATAGTTGATTGATTCAACAACGAAGAATGATCAACTAATAATGGTTGAGTGGTAAAGATATCATGATAATGAGCAAACATCTATCCCGAACGCTCCAAGTCTACGAAGGTCTTTGAACCTAAAAGATCAGCCCCAACTCTCACAAAGTCTGCAGGGAGCACTAGGCATGGTTATCCTGCTGACTTACATATTGGTCATTGGAAATCATTATCATTATCTGGTCATCAATATTTCAGCAAGTAGTATGTGCCTATGCTATGTGTGTTGATGTTCACTATTGTTGTTATTTGTGATCACTGGTGTATGACTACTTCTATCATGCTTGATTGTCAACTGATTCTTGTTGTTATCTGATGTTTGATCGTAAGATCCAACAATAACCACTCCTGTTGATTGGATTGCTTCTGGAGTACGGATTGCTTGTGATCAGTTTATCAACAATCGGAACCAATAAACCATTACTCTAGCTGATCATCAACTTTAGTGGCTGGCAACTCTGCAACTATGGCTATCCACAATCAACAATCCTTTACCTCCAATGGTTGAGCAAAATAATGGATGATTGCGAAATTCATATCCCAAGATTTTGCAGTAAGATTTCCCGCTATAGTGGTTTGGCTTTGGATCAGTATCCTGTGGTTCTGGCTGTTCACGTCTAAAACAACAACGCTCTTCACCTCCCATGTTTGGTTGTATATGGTCATGACCCACAATTCATTACATAGATTTATATGTCTAATTTACTTTTATCCGAACAATTACCCATCATCAGATTAAAAAGTATGGTTGTGAAATGGTATGACCTAGTTCGCCATATCAATGTCTACGTGCATCATATATCCCCAGTTTAAGTTAGAACCAAGATTTAACTGGTAGGGGTCCATCATCTTATCATCATCTCACCGCTACTAATCATCAAATCACCACTACAATTTTTCAGTAACCAACAAGCATATCTACATGATTGTTGACATGATTGTTGGTGATCATCCCCTACTATTAGCCATTTAACCAGCTAGCTATAACCATCTAGGGGTTTCTCAAAACACGGGGAACCCCTAAGAATGGTTAGTTTATTACTACAAATGATTAATATAAAGGACAATTTGGGGGTCCCCTATGGCTTGAGCAAAACCCATGTGGCTCTTGGTCATTGAATAATGAACCTCTATACCAGTCATATCCTGGTTATAAGCCCAAATCTCTGGTGCTCCGTTTTCCCCTATCCTTAACCATTAACCAGGTGGTTGTAACCACAAGGTGAGCCCACCTAGCCATAAGTTAGTTTATAAGGCCACCGAACCATAGGTATATCTACCATAGCTATAGGTATATCAACCATTAACCAGGTGGTTCTAACCACATTCTACAATAACTGGTAGTTAGGCCAGTTTTAACATGTTATAATCCAACTCGTCGCTGATGAACGGGGCCCACCTTGCATCTGTGTCCACTCAATCCCATCGACCATTAACCATTAATCATTGTCAACCATTATCACCCCTTATCATTTAGTGTATTTTTCACCACGCAACCAGCTGTTCTTTTTTACTCCTTCTGTGTCCACCAAATCCAGGATTCCTACCGTTAACCATTATCAACCACCATTAGTATATGTTTCACCATGTAACCAGCTAGCTACGACCAGCTGAATCAATCAGTTACAACCAAGACATTAGCTACATCAATTAGTTACACCCATTAGTTACATCAATTAGCCATCAATTATTCAACCCTTACCATTAGTTACACCTATTAACTGCTCAACAAATCCCATCAACCATTAACCATTAACCACCATTAATCATTATCACCCCTTACCATTAGTTTATTATTCACCATGTAAATGTAACCAGCCAGTTACAACCCGCTGAATCAACTAGTTACATACAACCAAGACATTATATAGTTCCCCTATCATTAACCAGTGTTTTCCCCATAGTTTTGTTGGTGGTTATCCCCTATTAGTTGCTTGGTTAAAATTGACCCATAGCCAGCCCCCCAGGCCATACCCTCACTTCCGCACCTCACTTGTCACTCACTTGCGCACTCTCACTCACTTGCGCACTTCCCCCACCACTGGTCACTCACTTGCGCACTTCCACACCCAAAGCCTGCCCTGGGCACATGCAGGGCAGGACATGGGGTGGGACATGGGGTGGGACATGGGCTGGGACATGGGGTGGGACATGGGGTGGGGACATGGGGTGGGGACATGGGGTCGGAGAAGGGGTGGGCACGAGATGCATCGCCCAAAGACTTCATTGGGAACATGCAGGGTAGGACATGGGGTGGGACATGGGGTAGGACATGGGGTGGGACATTGTTGACGACCGCGGTGGAGCTGCAATCATAGCTTGCAGCCGGTCGCTTCAAAACAGCCGCCGGCCGCTTCAACACGGCAGCGTTTCATGCGTCAGCCATTGCTAGAACAGTTCTTGACATGTCACATTCTCATTTTCAATCCTTTTTATCACAAGCAGACTTACGAGACTACCCTACATGTCGTATATATTTATCTTTCCATTGCCATCTATGTTTCCATTTGGAGAAAACCATGGTTCTGAGGCTCCATCTCCACAGAGCCAATACCCTACCGGAGGAAGCTGGGAGGTCATGCACATGTCACAAGTGTACAAGCGAGTGGTACCTCAAGTGTACAAGCGAGTGACAACTCAAGTGTACAAGCGAGTGGTCGTCCGCCCCCCATCACTAATCCTTACCATCATCCTTTAGTAACCAGCTGAATTCCGTAACCAGCTGAATTCAGTTACCATTAGTTACACCCATTAGTTTCTACAATTAAATCCCATCAACCAGCTGAATCCCACTAAAATTTTCTTTTCAAAAAAAATCCTCCCAGCTCCAGGCCTTGGGCTTCGGTGAGGCCTTCGACTTGGGCGTGGCCTTGGACTTGGGCGTCCCCGCTTTGGCCTTCGGCGACGCTTTCGCCTTGGGCGAGGCCTCGGGCCGCGTTGAGCGTTGGGCGCTGGTGGATCCATGCGGGTGAAGGCCCATGGATGGTGGTTAGTCATTTTTTTCGCCGGTATTGGCGTTTATAATGATTCACAATGGTTTATAACCACCATCATCACTAATGGTAACCAACCAGTTGTTAGTAACCAGCTAGCATATTGGTTTATAATGGTTTATACTGTAGATTGATTAGATCACATTAATTCATGATTCTTGCTAATGACATGGATGGGTGGTTTTTTTGTCGACTCTTCTATCCATTCGGACCGATACTTGCTGTCGAGCATGGCCATATATTGACAATGAGTGATTCACGACCATATTTGTATTTACAACCATCTCAAATAATATGATGATATCACTTTTGGATGTTTAAAACTATTCAAACGATTATTGCTATATGTCAGTTGCCCGAATTGCCTCAATTTTCCAAACCCTAAAACCACAGGCCTACCCAGCAATTGACAATCTTGCCACATGGGGGTCCGAAGTTTCCTATTCCAATTGGCTCTTATTGGCTCGGTTCCATGACTGTAACGTACCCTGCGTGACGCAGCGGTTGATGATCTGGCTAATGGATAACCAACAAACAATGTAACGCCAACAATTCACCAAGAAATTTATTAATAATGCAACTAATCATGTCTAACCATATTCTCAATTCACTCCATATGGGTGTTTCTCGAAATAGGAGACCCCAAAATCATCCCAAATAGTCTGTTTTACATGATCCATGGATGACTTGAGGGGTCCCCCAAGTTGAGAAACACCCAGAGGTTTGTTTGTTGGTTTGTTGGTTTGTTGCTAATCGAAGACAAACCAATAAGCCCAGATCTTGTGAGTGATCCAAATCAATATGTGAATCAAGTGCCCCATCAAGTGCCCCGTTCACATCATACAACCCATAGCATATGACATTACTTGGAAGCTAAAAATCTGAAGTTTTAAAACCATTGTCAATGGTGGATTTTCCACTGCGGGGTTACTTTAGCATAGTGCAGCTATCCAGCATTGAATCAACCATCAAGCAAGCAATGATAATTAAAAATTGCCCTGCCAATAATTGATGAAGCAACGTCCATGAGCCAACAAACCAATCATTAGCCATGATTATAAACTACATGTTTCTATTTGCGACGACTTGCGGAGTCCTCAGTTTCAACCGACCTTGCACGATGACTCATCAACTTTGACCAAGTACCAAATTAGCAGCGCTACAATTACCATCACGATCAAGTTTCAGCCACCACCATTCACCAACCATTACCCAACAGTTTTACACTCTAGTAAACGTCACTATGGTAAACCAACCGGGAAGCCGAAAATCCAACATTAATCTGTTGTGATTTTCTTCCAGCTTAACCATCACAAAGGTCAGTTTCCCAAAGGTTAGTTGCGCACCTAAAGCCATTTTCAGCGCCTTTCCTATGGAATATGGTTCCTCCATCATTAGCCAGCAAGTTCTCCCTATGAAATTGTTGGCTATTAACCCCCATTAGTTGGTTCATCAATATTGACCCAACTCGGCATAGAGTTGGTATCTATCCCCTATACTTGTTAGTTGGTTGTGGGTCAAAATCCCGTACCCCTGGCTCCCCTATCATTAACCAGTGTTTTCCCTATAAAATGGTTGGTTATCATCCCCCATGCTTGGTTGGTTAATATTGACCCATAGCCGGCAACGTCCACTGCTTCCCTGCCCCGACCCCCAAGGGAGTGTGAGCAAGGCTGTCCAAGACACGAGCGCCATGCTATGGCCATACCAAATTGACTGCTCACTGCTAGTGTACAAAGCTGATCTTTGCAAAAGATCTAGTATACATGGTTCCGTACTGCAAACGTATTATACTTGTTGGGCCTTACGTTGTCTAGCTCGGTGCGCACAATTCCGATATCTCGCCAACAAAGATAGGTTGATCCGTTCTTCATGGGGAGAATCATCAACAAGTGGAACATGAAGTGACACGTAAGAAGTTGGAATGTGGATCTTTTCAACCAGTTTGGAACCATTTGCCTGAGTGTTTCTACCAAGGATATGAAAATCATACAAAGTTTGCATCGTGATGTCTGCGTGAGTTAAAATTGGACGTTGAGACAGTCCACTCTGAGGTCTACCTCCTTCAAAATTCAACAAAGATTTGCACTTAGTCAATGACCATTTGAAAGGGAAAACTTCAGTCTCATTGGCAAAATAAGAAATTGCACGAATGGCATATCTGAAATTGTTGACTTGTTGCATCAGTGGGTTGTCTCTTAGCAAAACGCTACCGACTGCTCGTTGAAAAATGAGTTGATTCTTGTATGAGCCTGTGCATGTTGGCGTTCTGATCCCAGTTGCAATCACAAAGTCAACGTACAATTCTAACCAAGTGATACCAGGACAGCTAGGAACGGGTTCAGTGGGCCAAACAATGGCTTCCATCCAAAGTTTAAGCGCCAACATGAACTGCTCTCCATAAATGAAATGAGATTCCCACTTTGGGGACACTGGTATGGCATAGCATTGCTTTGGGCACTCGAAAGTCCAAGTTGCAAGATCGAGTCCGTCATTGGAACTCTCATGGTGGTGTTTTTTCTTTTTCCCCTCTTCTGAGAAGAATTCGGAAGCGCGGTAAGTCAAAGCACATGAAAATTTACCAAAACTTTCAAAGCGTTTCGACCAAACATCACCATGTTCTATGATTGAGTCTACCATGTATTGTACATCTGGATCTACTTTGAGGTGGCAACTTTTAGCTGCCTTGTCAGCGACATCGTTCCCCAGAGCATGATACAGTTGCAGCATATTGGTATAGGAAGACAGATCTGTATGTGATTGCAGCTTGGTCCACTTGATCTGATTTCTTGTCCGAAAGTTGACAACCTGGAACAATTTCACGATCAAATCGAAGTTGGCCGCCCGTTGAAAGAAATCCAATTGCTGACCATCAAGAATTTGTGCGAGGAGGCCCAAAGCATAGGAAGAATCACTGTAGACATGAACCAGGAAAGCCATCTGTAAAATTTGGCAAATTGCTTCAAGTTCAGCTCTATCAATTGATTGCTTCCCCGATGTTGATCCAGAGTGGAGAACATGTAGTGTTGTTGGCATCATATTCGTAGCCAGAAACGCGGCCGCATGTTGTGCTCTCTGACAATCCGTGGAAGCCTCATCCCAAACAATTGCCCAGTAACTCTGACATGCGTGAGGCTTATCTGAGGAAAATGCCGAGCCATCACTGTAGAAGTGTTGCCAGCCGTCCTTTTCGCTCCACAGAGGTGCCTCTCCCAGCATAGGGGGCTGCAAAGTACACTGAAGCCTCCATCTAGGAACATCTGGATGCAGTGGTATGTAAGGGCAATAAACCCAAAAGCCAGCATGCGTCTGCACCCAAGGAAGTAGATCGTCATATGCATGGCGAAGGTCCTCAAAGTACTTACAATGAAGGATCCTGTGTTCAGGGCTGTCAGGGAGTCCACAAAAATCACACCTATCTGATTGGTCACTACGCCAATGTGCGGCTTGGTTTCCATGGGTCCATGCTGCACTCATACTTTTGGCCATGATGCGTTGCTCTTTATCCTGAAGGTTCTTTATGATTCTGTCTGTGTTTTTGAAGTCCGGCATAGGGAGGTTACTACATCCCTGTCGGTGGGAGACTTCAACAGAAACCACACTACCATACCATGCTTCATCAACATATTCGAAGATCTGGCGCATGTCAGCTGAAATGAGAGAGAATACTACATGGTCATGAGTCACAATGTTTCCTGCATCGGTGATGGTCCAACCAAGTCTAGTGAACCATCCCTTCAAACAACCAATTGGACCTTTGACTTTTGCCGTATCACTTGATGCCTCCGCGAGCCATTGCAAAAATTTTTCTGAAAATCCAACTGCTGAAATAGAAATCTTCTTGCCAAACGAATACAATTTTTAATACACGAAACCTCTGGATCCACAACCGGTGAATGTGTAAGGCTGGTGGTCAAAAATTCATTTCGATTGGTAGAGTTGGTGATGAGGTTGGCAATCTTTTTTCTCAATTTTGCAACATGGGCAAATCCCAAAGGTACAATTTCCAAGGCATAAAATGCCTTTGCTGAAGCACTGGCTTGGATCAATCTCCATTGTTGTTGAAGGTTCATGGGAACCCCTTGGCAACGTGAAATGCGATCACACGCCTCTTGGAACTTGTCCTTGATTGAAGCTATTCGCCTACCTCCACGATAGGATAGGCTAGCTCCCAGGTCTTTGGCACGTTGTACATGCTGCAGGGTACCAAGGTGCTCGCTTGTCATCCGCAGTTCCTCTAACTGCGATTTAGACAAAGAACCTGTTGACCAAGTCCACGACTTCCCAACATCAGGCAAGAGTTGGAAGAAACTAAGGAATTCCCATGATCTAGAAATACCTGCACACAACACCGGGACCGATGTGGCAGTTAGTTCTAGATTATCTAAGTAGGCCCAGGCTTGCAAATTTTGTGAGTTTGCACCTTGCATGACATGGAAATGCCATAGAACACACATCGCAATCATTGCTGGAACAGAGATAGGATCCCCTTCTGGGATACCTGTGAAACTTTCTTCTGGCGCTGAAAAAGATGATTTGATCACAACCGTTCGAGTTACGATTTTCAAAAAATTTTCCCAGGCTTTAGCGATCCAAAGGGGTACTCCCATCTTAACTAAGAGGTTTATCACTCTTCTCCTTGGAATCCCATTGTAGCACTTCTGGACATCCAGAGCAAAACCCAGGATGGACGTTGCTGATTTAGCATGAGCCAACTCCACCTGAAGTTGGAGGTTGTACCATATGTCACTTGAAGCACGGCCCGGCAAGCCACCAACAATCGATGATGGCACCCAAGCTGCAAAAGCTTGGAGGATCGTGGCTGCTATGGTTTTTGTCCATACCCGATATATCTGTGACAAAATGCATATCGGTCTACCATGTGCTGGTAAAAAAGGATCACTGTTCTTTGGGGGCAAAACAACTTTCGTCAACCCCAAAACCGCTGGCCACGAGGTGTGCGCAAAGTGGTTGCATAGGTCAAGAATGCTCTGCAAAATAACATCTGGTAAAATTGCCAGTTCCGTGATATGCCAAGCATCGAGACCCCTGGCAGAATGCGACTTCGTGGTTTTGACTGCTTCTTTCAGCATCTGACAGTTGGTCTGGATCTGGATCTCTGGGCGTGCTGGAAAAGATTCAATGAGCCTATCTGCTTGCTCCCAAAGATGATCTGGTTGTTCATTTTTGGGGTTCTCACGTCCCCAAAATTTTTCCCAGTAGTCGAAGAAAGCTGCATGCATGTCTCCCGGGTTATGGTTCCATCTATGGACAATGAAAATGCACGTTCCCTTGACCATAGGGATTAGTTCTTTTGGGATCACCAGTTCAACAAAATTCTGATTATTGCTCTTGCATCTTGTTTTGATTCCACAAAGATAAAATTCATCTTGATGCAACTGCCGAAAGTTCTTTGGAAAATGAAATTTCGCAACTCCTTTTGCTGACCATTTAAGGAACACGGCTTGAAATTTGGCGGGAATCCACATCGATGTGATACTATGGTTGGCACGATTGGCTGCGATGTCAAACGTTTTCTTGCCACCTTTCTCCCAGTCTTTCATTAGACTTGTCTTGAAGTCTTGTCGCTTCTTGTATGCAAGCTTGCTGTGATAGGAGTCCGTGTCAATTTTGACCCATAATCTGATTTTTTCAAGTTGGCTGAGAGTCGGGAAGTCCGTTGAGATGTAGACAATATCGGATGTTTCAAGAATCCATTGAAGGAACGGGGATGAATAACCCTTACAATTCTTGATTGCCTCCCATTCGGACATGGTGTCAGGTGTGTTCAATGTCTTCCCTTGACTTTCTCGATGCTTCAATTTCTTATATAAACTATCCAGCCTCCTGATTTGTTTGGTTTTCACTCGGGATAACGTGGTCAGTACTTCCGGGGGTGGGTTATAGTCACCTGACCTACCCATCTTTGTCCCCTGGCTCTTGGGAATCAGAACACGTTGTGGAAAAATCCCTCTACCGCAAAACTTTTTGTGAAATTTTCTCAGGTGGTCAGGACGGCCATCAGTTTGCTGTGAAGCCAACGCATCATGAAAACACTTTTCAACACAGGCTGACCAATTCTCATACAACACATCTGGATCCTGTTCATCTGCTATGATATGTGCTAAAGCACTGTCATGTTTATTGGCATGGAATGAAAGGTGCTCTTCTCGGAAATGTTTCACTGGCAAACGAGCAGGCAATTGCCATCTATACTGGTCATATTGTTGGATCTTATGATCAAAAGTGGCATGCATTGGATCATGGAGATCAATTGCTGAGTCTTCCTGAATCCAGGCAGTGACGAAGGCATCAACAAACTCTGCAGTGATGAGTAACCATTCTGTGATAGTCTTTTTGTCATAGGTTGGAGGAAGTTGACAATTGTAGTCTCTCTGCATCAAATGACGGACATCCAACAGACCTTGGGCCCTAAGGTCTTGGTAAAAATTGCTATTCATCACATTGAAGTTGAAGTCGCCTCCCAAAACACAAGGTCCGTTCCACGTTTGGATCAGGAATAGGATTTCATTCATGATTGCAGCATTCTTTTCATCAGCCATTTCTTGACCCTGTTGAAAGCAATAGACCGAAATCAAAAGGACATCATTCTGATGCATCCTAACCACAATCGATGACAGCCTACCGGCATCCCATGATGGGAACGTTTTGGCCAGTTCGAAGTCTCTACCTGGCAAGTTGGTCAAAATTGCTGCTCCCTTAGCCTGCCCCTTATAAAGGGGCGCTCCTGACTTGGTTGTTCTGGCTGCTGGTATCGCTATGCCATGATGAAGGGAGTATCCTAACTTATTTGCAATCTTTTGCTCTCTTTTGAGAATGCTCGAAGTCGCTGCTGTTTCTGATAAAAATACAATTCGAAAGGGATCATCCAAAGCTGCGTCCCAACCCAGAATCAAATCCAACTTACCATTTATAGTCGTGGGATTGATCACCGAGATTCCCAAAGGTCCTGGGTGCAAAGCTTCTCCAATTCGTATAGGTGTGTCACTGTTCACAAAAGAGCAACGTGGTATCTGCGGAGCACTGGAGCATGCTTCAAAGCAAGTCTTGACATCATCATGCGGGAACCTGGTGTACCAAGTTGCAAGTTGGATCGCTTCTGACCCTGGTACCAGGGTTGCAGCAAAAATAACAAATGCAATGAACTGAAATCCAACAAGATTTCTGGTGGAACTGGCATCTTTTCGGTTGCTTCTGAAAGTACGCCGCAACAAAGGAGTGGCAAATTTCCTGTTCGCATCGAGATTTTCAAGGGCGACCTTTTTTAGTCTTTTTTGGTCCGTTTTCCAGGACAAAAGGTCGCCCTGGAAAAGTGGCCTTTTGAACCCTTGAAAAGCTTTCTGGATACAAACCCAAAAGGAACATTGCCACAAAGGAGTAGCTGGCTTATAAAAATCCAAAAAAGGAATCCGGCTCCTACAAAATGGAATTGCTCGGCATCCAAGAGTTGACTGGGCAACCATGAAAGAAAAGGTACTAAACATAGCTCCGAAATCGAAAAAAGCAACATCACTATGGAGTTGTCGATAGCATTCTTGAAACACACTGAGGTTTGTGCAGGTACTGCAGAGGAGGCAAAAAGTGAAGAACACGAATGCAAACTTTGTATGTGAACTGTGAATCACATGCAATACAAATGTGGAAATCAGGCAAATGGCTGCAAACACAGTGGGTGGAAACCCTTCAACTTGCATCTTTGTACAACGAGAGAAGGCTGAAAATACTGTTCTAGGAACCATACCGGCAAGAATGCCCCCTTGTTCACCGGAAGTTGTCCAGTGCAAGTACGGTCTGTCCTCACCTCTCTGGATTGATACCTGAGGATAGGATTGTTCCCAAACCCCACCAAGGTATATAGCAAAAAATGATCTCAGCATAATCACGACCATCCCAATGCCCCATTGTACTTCCCTTACAAGTGAGCGAGGCATGATCATACTCTGATCGGTTCATTTGTGGCCATCATCATCTTGCATGTTTTGCTCATCTGGAGTCTCTTGTTGACCCTCAGCTCTTGGGCTACTTCTAGGCGTTTTCTTTGCGGCTTTACGAGCTAACTCATTGACTGAGCTCGCAACAGCAGTTGCTTGCAACATCTCACGCAACACTCTAAACTGATCTTCATTGGACTTGGTCGCAGCTTCAATTGCAGATTGAACTGCTGTCAGTTTGGTGTCTGTTTTCTGTTGGTAGCTTTTGAGCTTTTGGTCGACTCTCTTGTCGAGTTGTTCCAGCTTTTGATCCTGTTGTTTTGCTGACTCGACAAGTTGGTGAAGATTGGCGCTAGTCTGCTGGTTGGCTTCATCGCATTTTGTTTCGAAATCAGCAAGTCGTTTGCTCATCTGTTCAAGCTTTTGGTCTTGGGCATTCAATCTGGCTGCTGTTGGGCCCTCAATTTCTCGTTGAGTTTGGGGTTTGGCAGGTTCATTGACATGAGTTGCCAACCCTTTTGCACGCCTGAAAGCTGCCCAGTCATCCTGGCCTTGCAAAGGATCCTGTCCTCTTCCTTCCTTGGATGGTTGAGGTTCTTTTGTAACAATTGGTGTCCCTACCAAGACTTGGCTCGATTGTGCAGCATGTTTGGCTTCTACCTTTTGTACAAGTACAACCTGACCGTTGCAAAGGCATGCCTGCTGTGGAGGGTCCTTTTCTGCACCGACCAGCCAAGTACCAGCACCAAGGCGTTTGATGGCTTTGGCGGACCAGGTTAAACCATCCAACCACTGCCCAACCTCGCTTTGTGTAAAGCTAATCGGGATGTTGAAAAGCTTGAAAAGCTGATGAACACGAACTTGTTTTGGAACATCTCTGTCAGGAAACGAATGGGACCAAGCATCCTGGAAGTTCTCATATGGAATGCGGTATCCAAACATTCGTCTGTTTCTGACAATGCCCAATGACTCACTATAGTCCTTTGCCTGAAGCTCAGCATCAAACTTCTTGCTACCTGTCCAGATAATCGCATACTTGGAGTCAGGTTTGTTGATCTGCTCATCTTTGGGAATCGTATAGACCGAATTATGCCCTGACTCTCTCAGAACCTGGTTGACCATTTCCTCTCTGATCCTGCAATGGAACTGAACTGAGTCTGATTTCGATGGAGCGCATTTCTGGCCTTCACGTTGGAACCTTTGGCCCCACACTGCAATGACACCCTTCTCTTGGATCTCTGGGCTGAACATGGCAAGAACGTGTTTTGCAGGTCGTTGTACCAATTGATTCCATTGGTCTTGGAACTCATCCCAATGAATAGTCATTGCAATAACCATAGATTTGGGACAATTCACACTGGCCTCTGGAATCTTCGCCTGGGAAACATCCTTCTCCCCAAACTGAATCATCGTGGCTTTGAACAGCAAAGGCGAGGAGTCGGATTGGATGGCTTGACACTGGATATGTTTCATGTTGAGGCGTGGTTCACAAGAATGATGGCCTGGGACAATTGCACAAAACTCATCTGTGCTCAATCGCCTCGCTGCCTGAATCCAAGATGCCACCTCAGAGAGAGAGTCGCAAGCACGACTCCCTGGCCGTTTGCTGAAAAGGCCTGCTGCGACAGTTGTGCTTCCGTGCCATCTGCATTGACAAACGATCCTGGAAGAAGCTTGATGGATGCAATGTCGACTTCAACCTGCTGGGTGAATCCCTTGCCTTTCACTTCCCTCTGAATTTTAGTGGCAGCTTGTTCTTTTTCATCAATTCTCAAAGCCACTCCAGCCGTTTTCCCTAGTTCAACCATAGCTTTCCATTTTTCATCCGGGTCTGTCATCTGGAGGATCTTCCTAATGACATTGGCCTTGTGTTTGTAGCAAATCTGAGCAACAGCTGTAACCAAATTGGTGAATGGAACCGAATGGTTGGCCAACAATGCAACGAGCTGATTCCTTAGGTCATCATCAACCGATGATCCCCCTCCACCAATGACCGGCAAATGGACATGCAGCTTCATGGAACCCGCTTGGCTGATGGTGTCCAGAGTCCATGACCAAAAGGGATTTAGGGCCCTAGCCATGTGAGTCCATCGCAAATCACATCTGATGCCCAACTGATAGAAAGCTTTGGAAACTGTCTCATGAAGCTCTCGAAGTGGCAGATCATTTGGCAGAACACCCGACCAAACATTGCGACCACGGTATGCAACCGTCACATTGGTCCACGGCTTGTTTTCATGGACAAATCGAAGGAAATCCATTTCCTTTGCAATTGTGGCTCTAAGCATGGAAAGGTCGGATTCATGATCAGTGTGAACATCAACCAACATGTCACTTGTCACATCCTGATGTTCCACCCGGTTACCCGTGTAGACATCTCTCAGTTGGCTGTAGTCAATCTGAAAACCATGGTCCATGAGAATCTGGCAGAGATTGGCACCCTTGGGGACTCGCAGGGACATGGTGTCAAACGGCATGAGGAATGTGACGGTGAACCATTCAAGAACAGGATTCTCTGGAATCTCATCCTCCTTTGATTCAACTGGCAATTCAGTCCAAACCGCTGTTGGCTCACACCCCCCTTCCGCAATTGGAATTCGTTCGTGGTCCGAAACTGGTTCGATGGCATCTTCTTCATGTTGGGCAATATCACTTCCTACACTACCCTCATCTTCATCGATCCGAGTTTTCTTCGTGGGTGGGGAGACAGGAATACTTGGCGATCCTACTTCCACCTCGATTCCCTTGGTGCACACCTTCCAGTACTTCCCATTGTCAATCACCTGAACTTGGCTTGGTTTCAAACTCGACTTGGCCATATCCAAAACCAAATCCATGGGAGTGAATGGGCTGTCGCATCCCAAAATGGTCTCAAGCGAATGCAAAGCATAGACAGCTTGCGGTGGGGAGATTGCATTCCCCAAGCAGGCAAAAGCAACGTTCAGGTCCTTTGGGATCTCACATGAATCAACCATGTAGCATATGGCTTGTTCAACAGGTGTGATGAATCGGACTTGTCCATGATCCGCAGGCATGAGTTCGGCAAAAAGCTTTTTCCTCTTGAGGGTATCCTCTGGCAATTCATGCTGTCTTCCATACATGGACATGAATACCCCAAACTTGCCTGAGAGTTTCACCAACCGATGATTGCATACATCCATGGGATCGTTGACAGCGTTTGGTTGAAAGTTCACAAAAGAAGGCAAAAACTTCTTGTTTCCATAAACTTCGAGGAGATCTTGGCTCAGGATACACTGTGTCAAGAATTCCTGGGGTTGCTGGGACATCGTGAATCCCAGACTGTCCAGGGTGTGATCAAAAGCTTTGAACCATTCGTGAGTGGCAGGGTATGCATCAATGTCTTGTCTCAAGGAGGTACCAATCCACCTCTTTCTGGTGGTCACCGATACATCAGCCAAATCAGAGTCAAATGTATCAACCAACTTGTAGCCAGCCCACTTGAAGACCGCAACAGTAAGCCGAAAGTGAGGGTGGCTTTGGAATCCATTGACATTCTCCAGCAATACTGCTTTTGGTTGGTTCAAGCGGCAAACCTTTGCGAGCTGGAGCGTCTGCTGACCATCGACTCGGAAATATCCCTGCATATCTGATCCGTATGACCATGATGGGCATGGGGGACTGCTCAGGAAAATGTCGATTTCGCTGAGCATGATCCAATGAAACCACTGGGCATCTTGGATGTGTGTCACAAATCCCTTTGTTTTCCCATCAACATTCACTTCACCTCTTAAATCATCATCCTTTGGTACAATCATGGCATCATGGTTTGCAGCATACATTTCCATTGAGCACATGTCACAATCAATCGCTAGCTCAGTAGTGAATGGTTCGTCTATCAATTTCTGCGAGGTCCTCATCGCGAATGACCAACCTCCGAAACCACCACTAAAAAGCTCAGCACACTTTCGACTGATCGGAGATGTTTTCTCCGACCATACCGCAACTCCCGAATGCATCTTGTTGGCAAAAACAGTGATATGCCCTTGGAATACACGAATGGTACACTCAGTGAAGCATGTGAGAAGCTTCTTTGTCATAGCAAAATGGCATGAGCGAATCATGGAGACATGGTTAGGATCAAGGACAACTGTGATAGGCTGACTGAGCACTTGATGTCCCGGAATTCTGGGTGTGTGGTCAACTTCAGGCAATGCTGATTTGCAACACAATCCCGAGAATATCACATGGTTGGCCTTCCATGTACCCTTGGTTTCATCGCTGGTGAGAACATGCTGAAGTTGAATCAACACATGAGCATTTTTGTACTCACTCCTCATAGGACCATCGGGCAGTTCCCATAGCATAGCTGTCTTCGCCATAGTGCAGATCTGATCTTTCACCGATGAGTTCGACATGGCACGATTTGTCCCCTGACGACGGTTCCTGCAAGCTAACCTCGTCAAGGTTCGAGCCACACAGCTTGTAATATTGACCCATAGCCAGTTTTTTACCCATCATTAACCATCCAAACCAGCTATTCGTTGCTTGGCGAACTGACCCTCCAGGTGAGGAGGCATACCCATCACTGAGGCTGATCACCTTCGGAGCAGCCTGCGGTCTAAGGGCCTCAGCGGTCACCGACCCAGCGACGCTGGCGGCGTATGCCGCAGGGCGTGCGTTGTATCATCTACCAGCCTGAGATTTGAGATGATTGCAGCTATTGCTTGTCTAAATTTCAATGGCAATTCATGCTTAGCTGCAACAAAATGAATGACAACTTATAGAATCTGAATTGAAGATAGTTCATGATTGTCTAGACTAGCTCTGGATAGAACATGATTGAGTACAACTGTAGACTGTAGACAAGTAATCTTATTTGATTATAATTAATGCTCATCTATACGCTAGCTTTAGATTTAATGGCAATTAATCAATTTAGATCAACCAATCTTATATAGTACCTTCTGGTAGTCCAACACAGCTGGCTAAACAATCCCGGGAATGGTTCACTTTCGATTGTTATCTTAGATTTCTGGAGTGTAACAATTGTGATATTGTTTGGTGTTGGTCACTATCCTAATCACTGTCATGAATCACTATGATAATAATCAATTAACTCATTATAATGAATCAATCGTGTGACCTACATGGGACACTCACCTTATTGACTCACTCAGCTTATTAATGTGATTGTACTCACCTTATTACTCAACTCATGGAAAATTCATATCAATCAACCACCATCAATTGAACCGTAAACAGCTGGTGAGCCACCATCACTTCTTCGGGGTTTAGTCTTCCATGGCCCAACTATATGAATTGATACAGTAAACCTCACCTTATTCCTAGACAATAGTCAATTATACTTGGATGTGAAACCCCACGGCTAGTAAGCAGTCACATTCTCCATGGTTTCTAGGCGTTAATTCGGCAACCTTATTACGTGTGTAACTAACTATGGTGAACGAACCCCAGCTGCACATCCAAGTGCCAAATAGTAGGTAAGTAACCAAAATAACTAACTATTAATCAACCAGAAATCAACCACTAACCTTGATAAACTCTCTATGAATCAGCGATTCATCAACCGTTCATCAACCCATTCTTCACCATAGATCCATACTCCTAAAAAAGGTAACTCCTCAAAAAATCGACCACTAACTAACCAACCATTCTCATTGATCAGCCATTCATCCACCATTACTAGCCCTATCAACGCCACCACCATGGGACTGCTGCGGGATGTCAGGGTTCGCAGCTGGAGCTCAGCTTGGGACGGGAGAAGGCTTCGACGCGCTGCTGGTGGAGCTGGAGGAGACGGCCTCGGGCGAAACGAAGGGACGGCTATGGCGAAACGGGGAATGGATCCATCTCTGGTTATGATAAGGGTAATGATGGACCTAATCATATTGATGGATCATCTATGATAAGGATCATCTAGGGGAATGATGGATCCATCTCTGGTTAATCTATGATAAGGACATCTATGATCAATGATGGACCCACTAATCTATGGACATCAATAACCATTAACCATCACCATTGATCATAGATATGGGTTCCTTCATTTAATGGTTACCCCATTAATG
The DNA here is from genome assembly GCA_009767595.1 of Symbiodinium kawagutii. NCBI lineage: Eukaryota > Dinophyceae > Suessiales > Symbiodiniaceae > Symbiodinium > Symbiodinium kawagutii. The sequence goes on along the minus strand of VSDK01003304.1, from coordinate 315,018 downwards.
ATCATAGATATAGTTTATTGAATGGTCATTGATCTATGGTAACGAGAATGGTGATGGTTAATGATGCTTAGTGAGTTAAGATGGTCACTCATCAATGGTCATTAATGGTATGATGGTTAAGCCCAGTACCATTAACGGATGGAATGGTGAATGATCACCATTCATGTTCATGAATGGCTAGTGAATGGGTATGATGGTCACAAATAGTACGATGAATGGTCAGGGTGTCATAGGTATGGTGACTGGTATGTGAATGGTTATGGTGAAACCATGGGAATGGTCGGGGGCTAATGAATGGTCACTCTGTGGCAAGTTTAGGTTACTAAACGACCGACCGATCATCATCATAATCACCATTAAACATTAAGAACTCCATTGTCGTTACCCATTAATTTTGCAATTTGGAAGATCAAAATCACAGTAATATTTGGTATGTATTACTGTAAACCAGCTAAAACATGTGGATTTTTCACATCCAGCTTCATTTCCGAGTGGCAGGGTGATGGTTCATGTGGGCTAATGATGGTGAAACGTTGGCTGTTGATGAGGAAAAACAGGTTGATAAAGGTTGAACATGGATGGTCCGCCATTTGATGGTTAGTGGATGGCGAATCAAATTGCTAATCAATGGCTGCCTGATGGATAAATTGTGGTTATTTGATGGCATATTGATTGATAGTGGTGAATTGATGGTTAGTGATGACAATTTACTATTTGATGGTTAAATGGTGGTTGGCTGATGGAAACAACCAGGTAAAACAAATTTCAGTACTTCTAGATGGTGACTAGTTGATGATGGATAGCAAAAAGTAATGGTGGATAATGATGGTTGAATGGTGCCATGAAAATAGTTTAGGGAAAAAACAGGGTGATAGTGGGCAATGATGAGCATTGATGGCTTACCCACAACCACATATGTCCAGCTCATTGGGTTGGTAGCCAACAAATTGACCATCCAAGTATTTTGGAAATTTTAGTCATATGTTTTACTTCCCACAATCAAAGCTATGCTATTGTTTAACGACCAAAGTGAGAAACCGTGCTGTTCAATGACCTAACAGTTTTATCTCTTTTGACTTATGAAACATCTATTGTTCAGTGAGGTTCACAAACCCAAACGATGTGTTCAGCACCCGCTAAGTGATGGTCAATCAACTGGCTGTTGATGGGGCGTTCCTGATCCAGCAATGCAACACCCAATGGAAGCCATTACTTGGGAACCATGAGCATCAACAACAAATGGTTGTTTCTCAAAATAAGGAGCCCCAAAAATGGTTGGTTTCCTACTATAAATGGTTAATAATGGATGCTTTGGGGGTACCTCTATTTTGAGAAACACCCAAATAAGAACCATCGATAGGCTACACTTAATGATTGCAACTATATATAGAGGGAGATGAACATGAGCAACGAGTGAGTAAGATGTTCATGATTTGGTTTCGCAAAGGCGAATTAATCCTAGCTGTTGTTTATTTCGGGTCGCCAATGTGGTGTGGTTTGGTAGTTCCATGTAGTTTCACAAGTTTTCTGGGTATAGCTAGAACCAGGTTGATTTACGGTTGATCATGACCTCATAGTGGTCAATGGTGTTGTAAGTAGCGGGGCGACCCAGCAACAATCAGCAACAATCAGCAATGGCCGTTAGTTACGAACTGGTTGATCATCACCAAAATTACTTTCTGGCAAATTGACCTGGTTTCTTGCACCAGTCACCATAGACACAGCCAGTTTACCGTTTACCGATATAAAACATGATGGTTCTTAGCCACTAGGTCAGTTTCCTAGAAGGTATATTGGGATGTTCGGTGGCCACGCCTGATGGTGGTCCCCACTGGTCAACAATGGTCACTGCTACTCAATGATTACGAACTACGAATAACTTATTTGCATTTAACAATGATCAATCATGACATCTATAAGGCTCCCGTAGCTGCTAATTCAATCAACAGCCAAGAATTCACACTTTATTCAACAAATCTGAGAACTGACCAACATGAATTTAAACAACTACAAACGACCTTTACACCGTTCTGCACGGGATATTCCCAATGCCTGCCACGGCAGCTTAGGCAGTGGCAAATCTCACAGGCAAATGCACAGCCCGTGTAGTTTTCTCACGTTGTACTGGTCTTGGGAGCTAAGGATCTTCTCAGAATCCAGCAGTAATCATCGACAAATACGACGCCCCACTCAACGACGGGCACCAGATGATAGAGTAGTCGGAGGAACGCGGCAGCCATGCGCCCCAGTAGAGAGGTGCACTTCTCCATGCCCTAGGTACCAACTTTGTTGACATACCACTGGTCATTGATTTGAGCGACCTGGTATCTCCAGTCTTCCGGTGGGACTTTGATACGGCGATGTCACCCGCCACAATCAACGTGTATCATGAACCGCTATCATCAACCATCAATAACCGCAAGGAATCCCACCATCCACATGAGAAGCTTCGTGGCACCTCCGTCGTGAGTTGTTCTTGATTCTTCACGATTTCTTGAGTTTTGGTAACATCAGTTTTTAAAACATAGAGTCCTCTGATGTGGGAGGCGGCGAGCACTCAGAGGACTCTGTTCTCCAAAGCTTGCACCAGTGTATGTGGATATCAAGGTGGCCAAATGCTACCTTCGGCTTCCAACTCTTCTGGAATGTCCCAGCCAACCGCGGCGCCATTCTGACTTGATCATCTGGCAAATTTTGTGGACGTTCTCGTTAAGAGTTCTGCTCTCAATGTCAAGTTTGCCACCTCCTGGTGAGCCGTCAGAACGCCATGGTCAACTCCAGGATGCTGGTGAGGCAATCCATGACAGTTTCGTCCTTTTGGAGGGCAAAAATGGTGAAGAAGGTAGTGGAAGCCCAGCCTGGCCTAAACCCCAGCGTTCTAGTGGATGTCGTGGCAGCTGGGAGTCAAGGGGACGAGGGCCTCTTATTTCAGGCGATCGCAGCAACACCCAGGCTCTCAGCTATCCCAGCACCACGGAGTCCCCTGGGCTCTCCGAACCACCAACTTCAGCTTCTGACACGGGGCGGCAGCGGGTCATGAACAAAACCGAAAAAAACACATGGTTTGATCTCCCTGAATGAGTCACAACCACTTGATCACAAACTCTGTAATTCTCAGCTTCGTGTAGCGATAAAAACGCCACGCATAAGCATTTCCGGAACGAATCAAAGTCTGTACTTCACCGCTTTACCCCTCTTGCACCTTCTTACCCAGAATGATTAGCCATAAGGGACCAGTGATAGCCATGCCATCATCAACCTCTTCGATTTGCTATTTCAAGTGGTATCAATCAAACGCATACTGTAAATAAAAACATTATATAACTAAAAACATTAACGCACTTATTTTGATGATAGATCAACCTTCTTTTTGTTGAAACATGTCATCCTCAACGCATAAATAAAAACATTGAATTCTTGGCTGCAAGCCTTTGGTATCAACAGTTGGGGCAATCAAAGGCGAAATCCTCAAAGGACTGAATCTTACGTATCCCACAACCATCTGTCTACTTCACTACCTAGTGATCCTGTAAATCATCTCCTAAATCCCGTATTTCAGGTTCAATGTTGAATGAGGTCCAAAACTGGTTGGTGGTTGAACCACCATTAACTAGTCAATCAACAAACCATCCAAATTTTGGGGGGATATTTGAATGTTTGAACCCATCAACAATTCGAATGCTCAACCCAATTATAGAAGAACTTTGAATGTTTACACAACACAATTTTGAGTTTAAATCCATGTTTACCCATACTTGCCGTTCGGCGGCCCACAACGGTATAAGCGGGCCGCCATTACAACAGCTGGGCGAGCGTACGGCTCTGGTGACTGGTCCATGTGAACAGCTAAATGTCGGAACCAAGGGACCTTGACTCACAGTCATATGGTAATTTGATAAGCTGGTTAATGGTTGATTCTCAAAATGGTGGATAATGGTTACTGTAATTAACAATAGATTCTATTCCATGGTTAATAGGGTTTCATAGTGGTTAATAAGCTGGTTCATGGTTGACACTAGGGGTTACTGACCAGCAAAAATAAGGGATATAGTAACGATATGATGATTTCTCAAAATAGGGAAACCCCAAAGTGATGGATGCTTTGTTACCATGAATGATTAATAAACTGGATGATATGAAGGTCCCCTATTTTGAGAAATGCCCAAATGGCTATTGGTCATACAACAATGGACCTCTATGCCACTCATATCCTGGTCCCCAAATCTCTGGTGCTTAGTTCTGACTGGGACCCCATGTGGACTCACCATTATATACCTGCAAATCACCATTTTTATGTGTGGAAACCCGTGAAATCAGCTATAAATGATGGATTTTCCATGGCATTGTGTTAGCATTTGGTGAACGAAGCCCCCCTGTAGCTCCTGGCCTCGCTCCACCCCTGGCGCAGCTCATGGCTCCCACTCCAGCCGGTCAGCCACCCCAGCCTTGACGGCCGGCCGCTCTGCCGCCGACGCCTCATAGCATCGAACGGGGCACGGCAAGCGCCGGGGGAGTTCAGCGAAAACATAGCGAATGAATGGTGGGACTAGCGGGGAGGATAGTTGATAGTGGTTATAGCGAATGAATGGTTGTGGATTGATAGTTGATAGTTGCGAATGAATATTGGTCAATTATGTTTGGCAGCAATTTTGAAATTTTCGATGATCAATGATGCTTACTGATGGCTGATGATGGTTGCTAATCAATGATAATTGCTGACGATTTGTCATGCGTAATGGTCAATCATGGTGGTTCATGATCATAGGTTGCATTGAACAAATCCACCATAGGAGTAGTTGGTTTACCTCTGGAGGTTAGTTTTCCGGAGGAAAATTATAACCGAGTTCCATTTGGATTTGTCCGAAAATATGAAAAAAACAGAAACGGCAATTGTTTCCCTTTCAACAATGGCGAACTGAACTCGGATGGTTAGTGTTATTTAGTGGCTCTGAACAACTGGATGGTGTTCGTAGGTACCACCATGGCAAGCTACACAAACCAACGTGCCACCATGGCTTACGAACCCACCTCCCTTGATGGCACCGGCCGAGCCATAGCAAATGAATTCCAACACCGGTAACGAGTTGGTCGTTGACAGCAGCTGAAACTTCGAGGGGTACAAGGGGCAATAAGTTTAGTCAACCAACCATTTGTTACTGAAAACTATTGAATTTGGTTGACAACCAATTAACTACAAGGGGCATAATTACCATTTGTTACAATGGTACATTTGGCTACTAGGGGAAATAAGAAATGTTTGAAACCACCAACCAGGTTTAGAAAAAAATGAAATACTACGAGATCACAAAACATGGGGGCAACTGGATGGGGGAACAAAAACAGGTTTGAAACACTAGGAAAGCAACAAGGATACAGGGTGCATCATAGTGCATCAAGAAAAGTCACCCAACCAACAAGGGATCAAAGAATCATTTGTTTTTAATTCATGGGAGATCTACAATGACATTTCATATGTAACCCCCTATGTTTCACTGTGAAACATCAACTCTTTGTAGTAACACTAGGGGTGGGAACCAGCGGGTGATGATAAAACACAACTGAGGACAGGCTTTGGAGAACTCAGCTGATCGGCTGTCAAGGAGCACAGCGCCTTAGCGCGGTGTACCGATGGCCCTGAGAGCATCCGGTGGCGCCTTGTTCCTTTTGAGCGCGTTCCTTTTGGCGTAACACAATCCGTTCCTTTAACTTCTGTTTTTCCGCGCTGTCCTTTGCGCGCTCGATATACATCAGATGCCTGGGCTTCAAGTTGTCCTGGAAGTCATACCAGTACCACTCCTCGTCAGGATGGATCCGTGGGATCCTGATTAATCCATGATTTAACCATCCTCAATCAAGCAATCTCACTTGGAAATCCCGTTGTGCCAGACGCATTCACCAAGAACTCCATGTCCTTGAACGGATCAAAAATGCAACGTGAACCGAGAAAACAAAACAATAATCGTTCCAAGACCGAAGGAGGTTTGATGGGTTTTCCCCATTGAGGTGGAGCATGGTTTGATGGGTTTTCATCATCGAAGAACAACTGTTCCAAAGAACACCCGAAGTGTCAGTGCCGTCATTCGAGTCACAAATGTGCAACATCACATGGAATTTAATGCAGCATCGAATGAAACAAAGGGAATAGAATGTATCAAAGCATGTGTCAAATGTATCAAAGCACGCATCCATCATTCACCATCATCTAACCACTGATTCACCATGATCCCACCATATGGCAGTGGGTGAAAACCCTGTACCCCTGGTTCCCCTGTCATTAACCATTTTTTCCCTATGATTTGGTTGGTCATTATAAGCCATTGTTGTTGGTTGATATTGACCCATAGCCATACCTATTCCATTATTGTTAACCATGATTAACCAGAACTAGCCATCATCACAAATCATCCAATAACCATTACTAGCCTGTTATTACAAGCCATTAATCACTAATTAACAAATTAATCACCAAGCATAATTCACCATCAATTCCCCATTCATTCGCCAAGCTTAGCCGCATCCCCTCACCCTGGTGGCCCCCCTGCCTCGGGCGTAGGTCGCCGACGCCTTGTCCCGGTTCGGTTGGTTCGGAGAGTTCACAAGGCTATGGATCAAGGCTTTAACCAACCAGTGATGAGGGATAATAATCAATAGTAATAGTAATAGTAATAGTAATAGGTTATAATAGGTTATTAATAACAATAATAGTAATAGGTTATTGAAAATAGTAATAGGTTATTGAAAGGTTACTTCACTAGGGAAAACAATAATCAAGCCTAATTACAGTAATGGTTAATGAAACCATGTTTGGTATCGACTAATGGCTCATGATATCACAAGGGATTTAACTATTTATCAACAATGATAGGGAAAACAATGGTTCATTAAAGGTTAGTTCTCTAGGTACAACTAGGTTAGTTCACTAACCTTAGTTCATTAGCTAAACTAATGGTCAGAACTAGCCTGGCAATTAGTTGTACTTCATTAGGCAGTTAAGTTGTGGTAAACGAATATAATCAATTAGGTCACCCACTTAGTGTGTGATGGGTAGTTAGCTGGTTCACGAAGGACCACCATCAGTTTCTGAGTTTTTTAGTTTGGTGAGGATAAACAGCCACATAATTTTGCCAGCTTTACGATGATGGACTGAGGTGTTGCACGCGGTCACTTAGCTAATTTAGATTAGTTGACAAAGGTAACTAGCAGCTATGGTTCAATGAAAGTTTTGATGGCGTTGCTTCAATGGTGTTTTTGATGGTGGTTAACGATGACCGTTGGATAGTTGTTTGTCAATCATGGGTACTGAGGGTTCATGATGGTTTGCTAATGCTGAAACACCAACAATAACAATGGTTGGTATTGACTAGTGGCTAAGGTTGGCAAGTGGTGTTTCTTACCAACAATAACAGAGATATTGCAGAGGAAAAGAATGGCTAGCAAATGATTCAGTGATGCTAAACAGCGCTTAACGGTGATTGATGGTTAGTCGTGGGTCATGTCTGAGTGATGCTGGATGAGTGGACCAGTTTTATCCTTGCACCGCTATTAACCATTAAGACTCCATCATTCCGACCATCAGCTAACCATCATTGACGATTATCCATGAATCAGGATTAACCATTGTTAACCGGTATATCTAAACCATTCTCCCAACCTGTCTTATCAGGTTCATTTGACCACTATGACATTCCCCGTGATTCTTGCTTGTCAACAATTACCAACCATCATGTCTCACCATCATTGACCGAGAATCCCTACTATTATCCACTATTCCAATCAGTATTAGCTTATTATTACTGCATTTACCATCATAGTCATAGTTAACCACTATCAACCATGCCTATTATCACTGATATTACTATTAACCATACCATTATCGCGATTAACCATACCATTAGTATTACCATTAAATCATGATTAACCACTATTAACTCCTATGATTACTCCTAGTTATCCGTTATCCTAAACCTAAACCATTATCAACCATCATTAACCACTATTAGCCATACCTACTATCATTATTAACCATAGTTAACCATTATTGCTCACCATCATCAAACATTATCAACACTATGAATAACCATTATCAACCATCCCCTAACCATAATTATTAAGCCTGTCTTTACTTGCCATTATCATTAATTATCCATTAACCATTACTAGCAAATTATCACTCCATCAGTAGTTGTGATAACTAACTAGCATCTTAATATTACTATCACTCCATGAATCACTAACTAGTAAATAAGCACTAACCATAATTATTAACCACCATGATTATTAACCACCATGATTATCAATCACCTATACTCCACCTGTTGTAATATTAACCACCTAGGTGGTAATATAGTGCCAGTAATCTTTAACCAGTTACTCTACAATAATCACTAGCCACTCCATATCATTGTTCCACCTAATAACTAATACTAATGGGCTAGTAGTACCAACCGTGCCTATTCCATCATTGTTAACCATAATCATTAACCACCATAATCATCAACCACCTATACTTCACCTGCCGATTACAATCTTATATAACCACTATCATTACTATCATAACTAGGGGAGTTAAACTCTACTCCACCTATTATAATATCAGCCACCCAGTAATAGTTCTAATTGATCACTAACCATAATCATTAACCACCTATACTTCATCTATTATGATTATATGGCAGTGGGTCAAAACCCCGTACCCCTGGTTCCCCTATCATTAACCTTTGTTTTTCCTATTCTTGCTGGTTATCATCCCCAGTTATTGGTTGGTTAATATTGACCTATAGCCATACCTATTCCATTATTGTTAAGCATGATTCACCAGTACTAGCCATCATCACAAATCATCCAGTAACCATTACTAGCCTATTATTACAAGCCATTAATCACTAATTAACAAATTAATCACCAACCATAACCATTTTCAACTATAGCCTAATTGATAGCTATCCATTATTAACAATGAACCTCTTGTTACCCCAACCATTAAGCATCACAAACCACAAGTATTACCCACCTACTAAAAACCCCATCATTCCTCCCTTCTCCTCCTAGTCATAATCAACCATTAATTTTCATTATTGTTAACCATGTTTAACCATAATCATTAACCACCTATTGACCATAATCATTCATCCTATTAACCATCCCTATCCTCACTCCCTTCTCCCCCTTGGGCTTCCCCACTTAATCCCCGTGCTGGGCTCTGCGGGCGCGGCCCCCCTCGTGGCCGCCACGGCGTCAGGCGCGCCCTCCAGCGGTGCCGCCGGCTTCGCAGGTCGCTCGGGGGTCACGGTGCGGTCCTCCGTGGCAGGCGCCGGGATGCTGGGGATCCATGGGTGAAGCGTAGGGTAGCAGTGGTTGATGATGGTTGGTGAGGATTGGTGAGGGTTGGTGATAGTTGATGGTTAGAACAATGGTTTCCTATAGAAAATCCATCGAAAAGCACTGTAAATTGTTGTCAATCAATTGGAAAATTAAGAGGAAACCCCTACAATTGATGGTTAGAACAATGGTTGTAGATTTTTGCATGCACAACCCAGTGATCAGTGACAATGACAATGATGGTGTATAACAACGGTCCCGATGTATCAATGATTAACTAGTGGCTCATTTGTGGTCAATTGGTGGTTTTAACTAGTGGCCAACGATGGCCAAGAGTGCGTGATGTGTGTTGATGATACGGGGAAATGTTGGCTATTGATTGACAATTAGTGAGGAACGACCCAAATGTTGATGATGATGATGATGATGATGATGATGATGATGATGATGATGATGATGAGTGTAAAAAACAGCTACTGGTTCCTAAAGGGTGTTTATTATGGGGTAAGCAACAAAAGTTGTGATTGATAAGAAATGATCAGCCAGCAAGTTGTTCAGTGAACACAGGATATTGCACCTAGTACCCTAGTGGACTACATTACGACTCATTTTTTAGCCATCCTTTTCATGTTCAACCGTTGTCAACAGGTATCACTTAACGTCAACAGTCATCCCCAACACCATCAACGACTTTAAACAAATCATCCACATACTAGCGTTCGGTTCGGCCACTCCTGGTTGCTCCAAATCGCTCCCCCCTTAAAGGCCCTTTAAAAGGCTCCACATCGCTCCCTCCCAACCGCCCAAGGAGCCCATGGCATCATGGGGAAGCCTCACCAATAGCCCAAGGAGCACATGGGGAAGAGACTAGGTCAACCCTTCTCCTACAGCCATGGGCCTTGTCACACGTTGGAACTCATGGTGAAAAAAAACCAACTTGGGAGATTCCAATCCCAAATGCTCCATAGATGGTATATCTGGTTGGTGGTTGAACCGCCTCATCATGAAAAAAACCTACGCAAGTCAACCAAGCAAACAATCAACCATTTGTGAGTACGAGGAGAAACTATGAACATGTTAAAAAAACCATCAACCAGAAAAATTGCTATGAAATGACCCAAATGAAGGTAAATATACTATAGATGGAGCATCTGGGAATTGGCAGCAGATGCAGCAAGGTACATGTATGCAGGTGAAACATGAAGATATGCTGATCCTGGAGTAGGGGACCATTCCCAATAGGTCGAGACATTGAACATGGTGAATGTTCTATTATTCACTCCAGCTTGAGTACATACCCAAAATACGTTGAGATAACCCATCCATCAACATATGCTCATCAAGCAGGAGGATCATCTCCAGGTGTGATTGAAAATTAGAAACCGTGTGAAACCACCAATCAAACACGAAAGATGACTAGTTGATCATTCTCCAACGACTGCCCAACTAACAATCATCATCAATAAACATGTAAAAAATATCATCGATAAACATTACTAAATATTGTCAAGCACCTGTGCATAGATATGTGTAAGACATATCGTTAAAACCCCTATGAAAAGTATTAGTCAACCATTTATTATTCCACACCCTCCAAGCGTCGCCGCTACTGAAGTGCGCGCTACAGCACACACCTCAAACCTTTGTTCTCAAGACCGCTCCAACCACTTGTTGATAACTACTGGGGAACATGAAACATGTTTTCAAACCACTAACCAGCTATAGGGACTAGTAAAAATCAACAAGGCATATAAATACCCTAAAATTCCATCAGCCAGCTGTTTGTAATGAGTTAAGCTGGTTTTGAACTATGGGGTAAACTCGGAAAGCTGATTAGGGTCTGGCAACTAGCGCCATACCAGGAAAAACTAGTCCCAATGGTGGATAGAAAAACTAATCTGATTTCCCCACTATCAATTATACCCACCTGGAAGCAGTTTACCCAATACCGATTCTTTTTTTTCTACCCCCACCTTGGTACAACGCAATACTAGAAAATACCTAACCACCCAATAACCACCCTACATATTCCCTAGTTATTGGGATATACCCAATTACCCAATACCTAGCGATTATGTTTCTATCCCCACCTTGGAGGACTAGCGCTGAGTCATCTCCACGCGGGCGCCTGGCTGTCCCATCCCCCCGGCTGCGCGTTGCGCGGAGGTCGACAACCGACCCCCGTCCTTCTCTGACTCGGAGCTGCTGACCTGGCCAACGATTCGCGATGCCGAGAGCTGTGCTGGTGACGAGTGGTGGGGCCACGTCGTGGGTCAGTGGTGGTTTTGCCGGTGGTTTAGTGGTGGTTAATAGTAATAGTGGGAAAGTATATTATGGTTAAGTGGTGGCGACCAATCATGGTTAAGTGGTGGCCAAGTAATGGTTAAGTCAGCTGTGGTTAAGTAATGGTGAAGTAATTTCAATACTTATCGATAAATGGTTCATAAATCAATCATTGGCAAATTTATGGCTGTTTAATGGAGCATGGTGGATTATGCTTGATTAGTGGTGAAATGATGAATAGTTGTGAAAAGGTAACAACTTACCACTACGTACTGATCATTGACGGTAGTTCATGGTGAAGGATGGCCTCATGTTGGCGAACGATGGCCTAATGAAGGCCTAATGATGGTAAGTAAAGGTTGATGTGAGAGTTTCTTGAAATAGGGGTACCTCCAAATCATCCCATATCAACTATTTATTGCATTCAAACAACATTTTTTAGGGGTTCCCTATTTTAAGAAACCACTCTGACTGGTTAATGGTCTGGTTCATGGTCATGAAAAAATACCAACATGGGCACGATTAGGGATGGGATTGAGCTTCCTGGGGCCATCCGAGCAAAGACTCAGCAAGTTGGCTAGTAGCACCCCAATTTGGTGAGCTGGGTGCATATTAACCAGGTACAGGGTCCCTTGATGCACAGCCATTTCAAGGATTTTATCACGGAAAAATGATCCACCAGTGAGACTCAGTTGAAGACACCTAATGATAGAGTCCCGTGGCAGCTGCCCCTGGTAGAAAGCAAAAATTCGCCACAACCTACCACTGGTTTATCTTGGTTACATGGAAACAAACAACTCCCAGGAATGCTATCCAAGTACAAATGGTCAAGCAAGAGCTTTGCTGGTTGTTCACTTGTTCAAGCTGCTGAGCAGATCCCTGAAATATGCGACGGACATTTCAGCCAAACAGACATTTCAGCCAAACATCCCACGCGCGTGGCTGATAAATGAGCTAGAATTGGTTGAACCCGTAAACACCATGGTTATGGCAAAACTCCGTCGTCCTCCATCATCAATCTTCCCAACAATGGTCAAAACAATCAACGTTTGACATTGTAATTAGGTGTTAAGAAAACATGAACACCCTCCAAGGAACTGAAACATAGATTTGATGGTTAACCCGCTGGTCCCTTGCTTGCTTGGATGTGCAGCTGAAAGCTATCACCGGGATAAATACGTCGCTTGTAAACCCTAGAGCGTAGCTGAAGTAACTCCTATAACCATCATGAATGCAACAGCTGGACGTAATTAACCATGAATGTAACAGCTGTAAACCCTAGAGAGTAACCGATTCCCAGCTGGACATATGGCTATGGGTCAAAACCCTGTACCCCTGGTTCCCCCATCATTAACCATTGTTTTCCCTTAGAATTGTTGGTTATTATCCCCTCTTAGTTGGTTGGTTAATATTGACCCACAGCCGCATCACATCCACCTGGGTGTTTCTCAAAATATGGGTACCCCCAAATCATCCGATAGTAATTATTTAGTAGCCATAAACCAACCATTTTTGGGGTTCCCCTATTTTGAGAAACCACCAACTGGGTCACCTGGGAACACAAAAACTTCACAGCAAGGTTTCGGCCCCACCTTGTTCTGAAGCGCCAGCAGCTTGTCGGCCACCTGTACCCTGGGCGTTTCTGAGCTAAGAAAGGTGTCATAGATGTTTTTTTTGTGGTTATTTATAGTGGTTTATTGATGATTAATGGTTAGTAGTGCCAGTATAATGGTAATTAAATAGTCATTAAATGGTTATTCTTGTCGTTATTTATAGTTGTTATTAGTGGTTATTATTTAAATGGTTATTGAAGTTTATTGAGGTTTGGAGATACCAAAGGTGTCACAAAAGTGTCACAAATGGTAATGGTTATTGATGGTTGTGATGAGGGGTTATTGAATGGTTGGTAAGGTGTCATACATGGTCTGACTTATGCTGCTGATAATAGTTCTTTCTCCTTAATGAATGGTCATTGATGGTTGTTAACTATCGTCAATTCATGTAAGTTTTCAATCATGTCACTAGGCTACCATTGATAGGCCGTGCCAATGCCGGTTGTTGCGCAATTTGATTCATTAATCAACCACTAATTGCTGGTTTTACAAAAAAATGTTAATAAATGCATTTCAAAAAAGGCAATTATTGACCATGACGATCGACCATGATTGCTCATCATCATTGACCCGGCGTCGGCATACGCCGGTTCGCCAAAACCATGATTAGTCAGTTGGTTAACTGTCAACAATGCTACCATCATTCACTATCCATAGGTTCGTGGTTGATGTTTGGTTTTCTGATGGATTATGACGGATTTAAAAGCCGTTATCAAGCTTCAGCCGTATGTAACATGTAAAAAACATCCTGGAACATTATTTGCCCTTCCCGTCAGACATCACTCAACCTTACCAACTGTTGTCGGCTACTGCAACTTTGACAAACTACCATCAGTCAATGTAAGCCAGTGGAAATCATCAACACCGAGACTTGTGCCCATCATCATCAACAACCCTAACCGACTATATTGACTTTCAGCGCTTTGAAGCATGATTCGCCAAGACCGGCCGTGTTCAATAATAGCAGCCCATGTTACATGTCATCACCAACAATCACAAGCTAACATTTAGCATCGTCCCTGCCCTGGCAACTCGCTTCTCTCCAGAAAACTGACCTATATCCGTGCGGGAATCGGACATTTGTAGATGATTCACCGATGGCAGAGGGTGATTGCGCAGCTTCATTTTCCACCAGAGCCAGTCATTAGCAGCCATTATCAACCCGAAACTATCCCAAGTACTCCCAAAGGTTTTCAACCAGCGAACTTTCAACGACGATCAACCAGCATTAGCCGTAATCATGGCTGAAATCCTTGAACAACACATAACATCACCGAAACACCATTGAACCATCGTTGAAAACCATCAGGATCTATCATGTACCATGTTTGTTAACCAGTGCATCAACCAGTTGTTCAATCACCTTGAAATGATATCAGGACTTTCATCAATCTCACTCCATCAACATCAATAACCAACCGAGACTTGCCAGCATTAGTCATCTTTCATTGTTCCAGGTCACACCATACAAATAATTGACTGCCGAGCGGGGTAAACCATGATGTTTGGGCTTCTAAAAAAATCAAGTCAAGAAAGAGCGCAACTGCTGGCTGGACTGTTTCAAGTGTATGTTGAATGTCAATAATGGCTTTCTGCGGCTCTTTGAAGTGGTTGAGCATAGCCTGTGCTGGGTGGAAAGATGATGCAGTCAACTTGAAGAGTTTGGCTGCAATTGCTCCGTCTTGCAAGCGATCGAGAGTATCCGGCATGCCTAGAGGTCTGAAGAAATCTGCAGTGGGGACCATTTTTGCTGTGGGTATCCATACTCCAACTTGCATTGGAGCTAAGTGAGTCTTCCCATTGTGGGTCTTGTTCAACCGGTCGTTTGAACCAAAAATCCCTAGTTCTTTCGCAATCTGCCGCACGGCCACTTGGAGGCCAGGCCCAGTCTCAAAGCCAATGTGCTTTTGCCACAGCGGCCGCCAACGACACTTTTCTATCGCAAAGAATTGCGGCATGGCTGCCCATATCCAATGCAGTGGCTGCTGCCCGTATCCAATGCGCTTGTCATTGGTAAATCTCCCAGCTGTCACCCTGGGCTCCTTATTGATTCTGAAACATTACCTTCTATATTGACCGCATATTCATACACAAATCACAGTTCACCCTTCATCCATAGCTAATTGACTATGTCAATGCCCAGCATCACTAGAAAATTAAATTACTACATAGCCACCATCAACAATCAGAACTCATCATTTAACCATAGGTGATCATCATTCACAAACAGTGTGACCATCATTGGCAGTCCAAAGTCAATATAATCAAACAACTTCAAATTGCATCGATCATGAACAACCATAGTTTCCATCAATTTACTTCATTGGCCATACTATGGAAAATATTCAGCGCTAGCCAAGAATCATTCAGTTCTATCATATGACCGTTGCGATTCAACACTGACTTCAATCATCAATTAACCATTGTGAAGCATCATGAAAAGCCGTCACTGACAACCACGGCAACCCATCACGAACCACCTTTACACAAAGTCAAACATCATAGGGTGCAAAGGATGGTGGAATGATGGTTGGCTAATACATCACTTTCACCATCATCTCTTTACTACAGACCATATTCTAGCGACCATGCGGCCATCATTCAACCACCATTCAGAGACTATTATCTGACCATCCGCAACCATCATTCAAGCACTACAAAAAGTAATAATGTCACCGTCGTAACTTGTTGGCCATGATTCAAGAACAAGAAATAATTATCATCTTCCATCATATAACCAGCACCAACCGCCATCTAATCTTCATGAGCCGTCAGTCAACCATCTACCCACCATATTCTAAGTATCTATTTATCATTTAACGATTGAATCATTCAACCATCACATTGAAATCATTAAACCATGTGGTACCCATCATTTGACCATAACCATGCATTTGCCATCATTTGACCATGGTTTAAACATCATTGAACCGTCATCGAACTGCAATCCAAACATCTTTCCCCAGCATCTTGGCCATCATCTAACCTCCAACGAACCTCATCCACCACAATTTCAACCATCGTTTAACAGTCATTGAGCAACTGAACCATCCATCAACAATCATTAAGCAACTGAACCATCCATCATCTATCCATCAAGAAACCTCCAACATCACCAATTTCAGGCAATTCAGGTGGGGGAGGCCCAAAGTGGCAACAATGGACTGCTTGGAAGTACCATCACACATTGACACCAGCTGTGAGTTATTTTGTTATTTCATTTTTATTTTCTGGGAATTCATGGGTACATTGAATTTTACATGATGCCACGGGCGGACGTCCGATTGGTGGCAACCACCACTAACCACCACCATTTACCACCACCAACCGTCGCAACGCCACCCCACCAGTGCCGTGCCTCGCCGCTTGGACAGCCACAAAGATGGCGTCCGTCTGCGAAGGTGCGACGCGGGGACGTGGAAAGGTGGCTGGAGTAGTTGCTGGGTGATGGGTAGCGAATGGTTTGTTAGTTGATAATGGTTGATATGATAGGGAAACTAATGGTAATGGTATGATTAGCTACTGATAATGAAGCTAATGGTTTAAATAGTTTCACTATCAATTAGTTGGTGGTTGGAGTTGGCTGATGGCTAATGGTTAGCAAACCAACTAGCAAATGGTTGATGATAGGGAAGCTACAATGGTTAGTAATTCAATGACATTAATTGAATCAACTGGATCATTAATCAACGACGTTAATTGATCAACCATTTGATGGGTGATGGTTAGCGAATGGTTATCATCGGGAATCAAACGGTTTTAGTTGATGATAAATGGCAATTCATAATGGTTGACCAAACACCAATGGTGGTTTATTTACAGCTAATGCTTAATGATTTATAGGGAAGCAAATGGTTAGCTAATAAAGTGAATGGTTCATAGTAGGGAAGCCAATGGTTTTACTTGATGGCTGATGGTGATCAATAATGGCTAACAAAAGACAATGGTTAGTTACAGTTAGTCACTTGGTGGTTGATGGTTAGCAAATTCGTAATGATAGCTTGTGATGGTTGATAATGGCTACTAGTGCTTTGATTTTTACTTTGCCGTGAATTAATGGCTAGTTTCACTGTCCCCAAATTGGTGGCTAAGATGGTTGGTAGTTAATGACACCAATTAATCAACCATTTGGTGGTTGATGGCTAGCTAATGGCTAACAATAAAAAAGCTAGTCGTTTTCGTTGATGGTGTTGATGATTAATTAATGGTGATTAATTGAAGGTTTAATCGTTATTCTCATCTCATCCTTACCGCCCATCGACGAACCATCCGCAATCTACCGCAATCTATTTGCACCGTTTGTTGTGCTCTTCGAATGTTACCCATCACTTTGATCGATCAACATTGCCAAGCATGATAAAGTATCATTAGATCATTAGATATCATCGGCATTGTTTAACATAAACTGATCATATATCGCAATCTATGATCGACTAATCGTCAACCTCAACTAATCATCAGCCAATCATAACGTGAGTGCTAATTGATCATCATTGGTTACTGTCAATTCACCATCACCACTTTGCCATCATGAACCGAGTCTCGACCAGTCACCATTAAATCACACCTGTCAACCACCGTCAATTACAATCAACCACCATCTATCTAACATGATCTAAGCATCAATGAACCACTCACTAACCGCAGTTCAACTGTAAACCAGTAAACCAAACATCAATTGACCATCAACAATCATCCAACCATCATCCAAATCCAACCATCAAATCAGCATTGAATTACAGTAATACATCAACTAGCTATATGCCAATTTATAATCAACGACGCAGTCAGCTGAAAACCGTCAATTGTCACGTTATCATTAAACCAGAATCTAACCATCCATCTATCAATTACTTTTCCACCAACGAACCTTTCATTAACCAATCATCAACCATCATGAGCCATCAGTAAGCATCACTTGACCATCAGTTTGCAGTTTGCCATTCAATATCCACTGATTCATTGTTTTAATACCACATGGGTGTTTCTCAGAATAGGGGTGCCCTCTAATCATCCATTCATAGTCATGTCTAGCGCTAAACCAACCATTTTTAGGGGTCCAATATTTTGAGAAACACCCATACGCAAATAACATCCTATAACCACCACTTCTCCGTCAATTCCCATCAAAAACCATCAGTTTCACCATCCACCAGCAGCCAACAGCCCAGACCGCTTGGCCTGCTCTAAATCCTTGAGCGCTTGGTAACGGGACTCCCAGAGATTCGAATCCGGGCGCCTTAAGGAATGCAGCAAATGAGGGGAATGTTGTAATGCCTTGGTGTTTAGACTGTAGGGATAATGATTTAGATATGGTGAATTTATAAGTTCGACTATGGCAACTTTGATGGTTCAACCATGGCGAATTGTATGGTTAAACAATGGTGAACGGGATGGTGAAACGATAGTGAATTGTATGGTTAAACATTGACTAAGGATGTTTAAACGATGGTGAATTGGTGGGTAAACGATGGGTACATGATGTAGCAAATGATGCTTCAATGGGTATTTGTTACCTCTGGTCCAGTTGATAGTCGTTGATAGTGGTCACATCGTTGCATATTAGATAATCAATTGATGGATAATTTATGATATTTATGGATAATCAAATGGTAAACTATGGTCAATGAATACTGAAATGATGGTAAATTGATGGTGTATGAATGGTCAATTGACGGTTTATTGATGGTTACCTTGATGACTCATTATGGCTAATGATGGTTAATTTATGGTACTTTGATTGTGAACAACGGTCAATAATGGATCATGAAAAGAATGCAATAGTAAATCAGGGGTAGTGGCTAATTAATCATGGCGGTCAATGAAGGGTGTATTGACAATTGATTATATAGTATTGGCTGGCTAGTTCATGATTCATGATGATTAATTGACATGTTAACGGTGATTACTTAGTGGTCTTTGATGATTCATGGTCAATGAATGCTCCATCGATGGTTACCAAAAGAACATTCCGACAGCAATGCCCAATCAGTGGCTTCAAGATGGCTGGCATGTTTGACGGTAAAGCAAACAAACAAAAATCATGGTAGCAGTGCGGGAAGTTCCTATCATAACAATGAACAATTAGACACAATATTTACATCTCTCAGATTGGCTCTCTGTATATTATATAAATATATATCTAAGTAAAAATAGTTTATGAATAATCATTATCATATGAACCACCAATTAATCATTGATTAAACCATCATTGAACCACTAAAAGACCACTCATGACACAACAAACCTGCTGAGTTTTCAAGCCCCAAACTGGCCCTCTTCGCGGCCCCTGAGATGTCCAACTTCACAAAGTACTGCGTTCCAGAGTGGTAGGTCACTCCTGACGCCACGTCTGTTGGCTTTGTGACCATGGCGTGTCCAGAGGGTTGTTCAGGGTAGCGACCAATTAGTAGGGGATAAAGAACCAATCATTGTGGCAAGATCCTGCGGCCCTACTACCACCACGCAGTACTTGTAAGGGCTGTCCAAATCTACAATAATTTTAGGGCAGGGAACTCAACATCACCGCATAATTTCTGAAAGCAATAGCCTAACCAGTGACCCCAATGGGAACTATTTCTTTGTTAGTCCATCAGCCGGTCGGCCAATCAGTCAAAACGGGAATTTAGCTTCTGGCTGGCGACGCTTCTCCTCATCCCAGAACTGCAACGGCAGAATGGGTGGCTCAGCTGTTCTCAGTCCATGGGCAACTCTCACCAGACGGCCCCGCCTAGTCCGCTTCGCCTTTCGAGAAAACTTTCATCAGGGCAACTGAAATATTGAGCTGTAGGCTACTTTGGTGTGACATCACTCTGGGTCCTTTCCAACATTTTGTTTGCTTCCAGGACGCTTTGCTGAAAAAGATCTCCAAGGCTGGCGCAAGGGCTTCAGGATACAACTATTGGGGACACCTTATGGTGGTTTCTCAACCTTGAGAACCCTCAACATTGATGTTGCTTTTTCTTTAAATGCTTAACACCCATATGCAATATGAGTAAGTCGAAAATGAACTCGTTCGTTTTTAAGCAAGCGGTATCTCCAGCATTTGTTGTACTCAAAAAGGTTAACTTGGATCGTTGGAACTGAGTTTGCTTATAGAAGTTGATACTCTTATTGCAATTTGCACCCATCGCAGTATGTTGGATATAACTCAAGATAGTCTCGTTAGTACACAGTCTATATTACTGTATTAATATATCCACCCTACATTCAACAACATACCGTGACCTCAACTTTTGAGTACATGCAAATTGCATTCCGTTTATCAGTTGGTTTACGCAAACTGCTGTTAGCCCACAATGATAACCACCATGATAAACGCAACAAAATTGCAAAATATACCATTTGGTAAACCCGAAGTGCCGGTTCAGGGTACCAAGTATATCATTTGAGATTGACCAATTTACCACTGAATCATACTATATCAATATACAAATATCAGGTTGATGATTGACTTCTGGGACATCCCAATTTCCTGCAGTTCAATAACGCACATCCAATTCTAACCATCAATTCACCACTGATGATCATGAACCAGTATCAAACATCAATCCACCATTTTTCGCCACTATGATTCCCCCCAGCCATGAATTATCAAATTGACCATGAACAAAACCAGTATCAACCTTCAATTGACCATGATCAACCACTAATTATTCACTATCTGGTTGGTGGTTGAACCACCCCCCCCGTACATACAAGTCAGGCAACCAATCATTTGGTACTACCAGGGAAACTAGAACATATTTGAAACCACAGTCTAGACTATTGTGAATCGTCACCAAGTGCCCAACCACAGATAAAACTATTGGTCAGTCATTATTAGCCAATATCGGCCAATAGCCACCATCCGACCTCATCAACAGCTGTTCTGAACCGTTATCATCAACCTTTGCATTCCGCAGAACTAGTTATTGCCACGGAAAATCTCATTGTTAACGGGAAAACCAAAGAAACCAGCTATAAATGCATAATTTTCCCTATAGGGAACCAGCTATAAATGGCGTTTTTTCTCCAAGAAACCACCTATAAATGGTAGATTTTCCATTGCTATGCTAGATCAGCAAAGAATATCATCCATCAGGACGAACAGCGCGCTCCTTTCACTGCCCAACCAGACGCTGGACCGTCCGGAATGAACTGAACCTGGGGCTGGGCTGATGCCAGGATTCATCAATGGGCTAAGGTTAATGATGGTTGATTCACCATGGAAAAGGGTCACCCTTTTTTGCTTAATTAACAATGGTGAGTGGTCAACTGTTTTAAATGAAAGTATAAACTATTGGTTTCAAATCATCAACTCGTGGCTTCAATTAAGTCCTTTTGATTCACCATCGAATCAAAATGATATCAAACAGGTAATGGATAAGGCTAAACATAAACATGAATGCACATTACTGCCATTCATGTCACTCAGTGATATCACTTCAAATCATTGACTGATGGTAATGGATCTGAACATTGCTACATATGGCCGTGGGTTAACACCCTGTAGGCCCTATACCGTTGGTGTGCCACCATCAATCATTGTATTCCCCATTTTTGTTGAGTGCTATCCTCCAAAACGGATGCTTGGTTGCTACACATGCTTAAGACACTGGATGATTTGGGGGGTACCCTGTTTTGAGAAACGCCCACATTATGACCACTATAAATTCCGTCATAAGCCATGGATGCCATGAATGAAACGCACCGAAGAATGGACCCCTTCGATCAACCGCTGGGCACCCAGCTCTGGCGATGGGTCAGTGCCAACCCTCCGCCGGGTAGAGCTGGCTGGGACAAGCCAGGGCTACTGACAGCCACTTCTTGCATGGAAAATTGTGAGATTATTTATTTTGGATACCTCATACCAAGAGGTATCCCAATGCAATCCCGGATAACCACAAAGGGTGAATCAGAATTGGGATTACTATGGATTGCTCATCGTAATGACAAAATCATGGCCCGTCTCGTTCGGGTCATGCGGGCTGCGAACTGGAGACGTGCTCGCAGCAGCATGATGCGCATGCACTCGCGGAGACGATGGCGTCGCCCCTCCATGCACGTAGACATTCCAAGAAAACGGCGTCACCTTAACTGCTTCAGCAGCATTCGCTGAATTGAATCAGATTCAGCTACCTTCGTAGCCTTTGTTGAATCCAGGCGTTCTGTTAGCTGCCCATTTAGCTTCACATCGCGATGTGCAAAACCAGCTCTATGTTCTCCTGGCACGCCCTGGAGCAACCGAGGGCGCCCTGAATGCCGGGATCTCCAGGTCCGTCATAAAAGAACGGTGGTGTTTCAGGAATTCATTTTTGGTCCACAGCGTCCATTGCCCAGCAACGGGACGGTCATTAGGACGACTTGCAACGCAACAGTCATTTGCAACGTGTGGATAGCGATCCACCAGTGATGATGCTTAAAGTCATTGGAAATCATTGGCCATTGATTTGGCTGTGGGTCAGTTCACCCCGTACCCCTGGTTCCCCATCATTAACCAGCTAGTTTTCCCTATGGTTTGTTGGTTATTATACACCATTTTTGGTTGCTTAATGGCTTGACCCATAGCCATTTTCCCAAAAAGATGCCGGAAACATTGGAAACAAAAGGGAGACATCTCCACTTCAGCCTCAGTTCCCCTTAGGGACTTCGCGCCCCCTGAAATGCCACGCGAAGAGAAGTGGCTCGCTCCTTCCAAATATTCACCATATCCAATGAGGGCAGATTCCTGTTGGTTGGAGGAATAGCTGATTCACTATCCAACATGGTGGTGGATCTCTAAGGAACGGGACATTGGGTGATGAAGGCCTAATGGATCAACAGGTTTTGCTGAAGCACAAAGACCTCACAGATTGTTGACTGGAGATTGGCAGGGAATGATCGAATTCATGATATGAATCCATTTAACCAGCTATGAAGATGAATGGTTCATTCTGCTGTGTAATGGTTCATTGTGGTTCATGGTGGTTCATTGTGGTTCATTGTGGTTCACAATTCTATAGAATGATTGATTGATATGATCAAATAGTGCTAGATCAGTGCTTCCCCGTGCTGCAGCTGCCACAATAATAGCATATTTCTAAATGCATACAGTTCTTTCCCCAGCAACTTTTTGCAATTTGCCAACGTGTGCAAAATGGCCAAATTCAATCATGAAGCAGTTCTAGAACATGGTAAGATTAGTTTGATTAAAACCAACAGTTGAAGCGACAATTCTGTCACCAACAGTTGCCCCAACAGTTTCATGGCGACCCAAGATACACGGTGGTTTCTCAAAATCGGGCACCGCTACGCCATCACTCATTGATCATCGAAAAGAGACTATGACTGGGGATGACTATGGTATCTGGATGTGATGTATACAGGAGGGGGTACCAATAGTAACCATTTCATTACTGGTAATCATTATTAGTACTCATCAATGTAAGAAAACATCACATCCAGATACATCAGTTGGTTGAACCGACATTTCTGTCATAACCAACAGGCAACTGAACAGTTTCATGACCATATGCCGTCAAGATACATCAGTTGGGTGTTTCTCAAAATAGGGGTACCCCTAGTTATCAAGCTTGTTTAATCATTTGTAGGTTTGAAATGAACAATTTTTAGGGTTCTCTATTTTCAGAACCTCCCAAATAGTGGTTGTTTAACCATCATTGTTGGTAATTCTCCCTTCTAAATACCTATAACATTAACCATTGTAATCCCCAAGAAAATCACAGAATCGTATAGGCCCAAAATCATCAAACAACGCATCATCTTATCGTCCCTCCCCCGCACCTCGGTCAGAGTCTTGCCTGGCGGAGTCAGGTGCAGAACTCGCCAGGGGCGCTACGAAGCTAGGCTGGTGGATGTTTGATGCTGATTGGTGATGGTGAGGGATGGTTAGTCATGATTAGTGATGGTCAGTGATGGTTAGTGATGTTCAGTGGTGGTAAGTGATGGTTGATGATGATTAATCTTGGGTAATGTTGGTCAGCTGATAAAGGTTGGTTAATGATGGTGGAATGATGGTTTGGTGACGGTTGATGTCGGTGATACACGTCGTAAAACAGCTGATTAATGCTGACCAATGATGATTCATACTGATTCTTGATTCTTGGCTCATGACCATCAAATGTCAGTTGATCACCCCTTTAGATGAATACTTGTGGCTAATGATGGTCATGATGCAAATCATGGCCAACCAAACTCGTTGGAGGTGGATGGCTTGGCTTAAGCATCCAGGAGCCTGCGATCTAGCTACGAAAACCATCACTGACCAACAGGAAGCAGCTTTACACAGCAGTACATAAGCATCACTATACCATCACTGAAACCATCAGTCATTGATCATTCATCAAAATACATTCATTTTAATCAACATAATTCAACCATTTGCCACTGTTAACAATGGCGGTTCACAATTATCAGCGCCTATGGACCATTATTGCTGTCAAACATCTTCAACTCCATAATTAACCAACATCAACCAGAACAAAGCATACGCCAGATTAATCAACCAATCAATTTTCAATCACTATTCAGCATAGTAAATCACTATAAACCAGAACGATCAACCGACATCAACAATCATCAACCATCATCAATTGTTATCATCATCAACCATCATCAACCATCATCAATCATCATCATCATCATCATCAACCATCATCAACCATCATCAATCATCATCATCATCATCATCAACCATCATCAACCATCATCACCAATCATCCATCATACAGGAAATCAACAATCATCAATCATCATTCTTCCTTCATCTTCATGATAGCCGTTGCAAATCGATGTCTATCGCACCTGAGGCATCGTTCGTTTTTCGACGCTTCGCCTGTTGGCACGGTCGGACCGTTGATCACCGAGCTGCTCGCTACACCATCTGGGAACGTGGCCACTAGAAATCGCCAGTTTCAATGGGTAAAAACCATCCCTAACTGGTGGGATGCAACCACGCAACCAGGTTACTTTGCCAGGGAATACATGTATGTCTACTCACATCTTGCTTTAACAATGCATGCTATGAGTATGAAAAGTATGAACATATTACATCAAAACATGCTGTTAAAATTTAAAAACATGTGTATACACCTCTTGGAATATTTCTGTAGTTGAAAAGTCGGTGTTGGTATGGTGGCATGCACATTTGTATACATGCATCTAGATGTAAAGTAATTATCCGACACAGTGTCAAGTGAAAATGTGAGTACAAATACGTATCCCACAGATAAAATGTATAGAAAACACATGTATCCCACACACACACAAAATGATAAATTTGAAAGCTTCGACTTCAAGCTGATCATTTTCTGGATTCCGAGTGCCGCAATTTTTGGAGAGATCCATCTTGTTCCGGTGACAGAAACTGGAAAGTAATACAAACCATGACTAGTCTGGATTATCAGTGGTAAGTGATTGATAGCTAGTTGTTGTTGGTGAGATTGATAGCTAGTTGTTGTTGTTGAGCAATAGTTAACCATGTGCCAAGTCATGCATATGCTTAGCATCGGAACCCCATGATGGAGCTTTTGTTGGTTGGATTCTGAAATCTGGTTTTCCATTCGAAAGGATGGTCATAAGTACTACAACTTAATCACATACCGTGGATGCAGAGTTTTTGATTGTGAAAGGATAATTCAGTGACTGGTTTTCCTTGATATCATCATAGCTGATTCCCAGCCATCCCATATCAACCAGTTACGTATACATATTAACTGAACCACAACTATCGTTGGCCGTTGCCATGGAATCAACCAGGAATCCACGGGTTCACCATCAGCCAATCGAACTACCAGAACTACCAGAACGACCATGGTCATTCAGCGTCGGTGAAAATCAACACCATGAGCCACTATCATTTCTATATCAAACAGCAAATGCTATAATGGTGGTTTATTGGTGGTTTAATGGTGGTGAATAATAGCGGTGATTAAAGGTGGTTGACAGTTATCATCATTATATACTACTATACACGTACCATATCTTAATCACTGTTCACAAGTCTCAACTGCTGTTAGTCGTCATTCATTCACCACCAACCATCCTTTACCATCCTTCAGTCGCCATTAACCCCTGATGCTCCGAGTACCTTATGAGAAGGTGTTTGAACCCGAGAATCAGACCCAAGTACACTCTCACAAGGTGTTTGGAGCACCAGGAACCATCAAAACCCAATCATCAATCAACATTGGCCACTACCAACCCTAACCACTGACCACCACTAAGTTCACCAGAAATTCACCACCATCAATTCACCCTCACTCAATCACCGTTAGCCCTCATTCATCATCAATCAACCCCTCAACCAATCATTACCTACCACACCCCCCACTTCTCCAACCATTGGTGGTTTCTCAAAATAGGGGTGTCCCCAAATCATCCACTACTAATCATTATTATTAATCATTATTAATACTACTAATTAATAAATCATCCCTGTTTTGAGAAACCCGATAATACTACAAATTAATAAATTAGTGTTATTAAACAATAAATGTTTATCATTATCATCACCGGTCGCACCGCGCACCTCAGGTGCCTCGCTAGTTCCCGTGCCCTCCTCACGCCTCGCCGTGGCGGAGAGAAATGGAAACAAATGGATGGTGAAATGGTGGTTAATAGTGGTGTTAATTAACTATTATGGTGGTTAATGGTGGTTAATGATCGTTCATTATAGGGTGTCAATGAACTATTATGGTCAATTATGGTGGTTAATGATGGTTAATGGTTAACTAATGGTGGTCGTAGCGGCATCTGCTGCAGCAAGGGTAGAAGTCCGACGACACCACCTGTTGCTTGATCATGTCGTTGGAGCCAATTTTCACGGCGAGCCCGTACTTGCTCGGGCGTGTCGTCGCCGGCGTGTCCTGAGCAACCACCCACTGCAGGAGGGTGTGGCCACGAGTGCAGGCAGCCCACCTGGCACCAAGGTTTGCTGCGATGTATTTCGCCGCATTCAAGGGACGAAGGGTGCGAACAAAAATTTGTCTTCTTTCTGGTCGCGACCAACGAAGGTGCGTCTCTGACGCTCTGCTTTGCATGTGGTGCATTCTTGGTCGGCTGTCTCTGGGCTTAGGTGTTGTAGGCTGAGATCTCGACATTTTGGCTGACCACACGAAACGGTTTGGGTACAAAAATCCCATGAGCCTGTTCGTAAAGTCGGAAAACCATGAAGATAACACCACACATCTTGGGACAATGTTCCACAACGAGCTTGGCTCAGAACGTAGCTGAGCCACGGGTCGGCACAGCGTTGTTCTTTGGTTAATAATAGTGGTGCTAATTAACTATTATGGTGGTTAATATGATTAACTATATGGTTAACCAACTATGGTGGCTAATTGGTAAATAGTGGTGTTAATGGTGCTTAATGATGGTTGATAGTGGTGTTAATGGTGGTTAATTGGGGAATAATTCTGAATGGTTGATAATCATGACTGGTGGTTAATAGTTGGTTTGTACGAATGGTTAATGATAGTTCATTATAGGGTATTAATGAACTATTATGGTGGTTAATGGTGGTTA
Organism: Symbiodinium kawagutii; assembly: GCA_009767595.1. Taxonomy (NCBI): domain Eukaryota; class Dinophyceae; order Suessiales; family Symbiodiniaceae; genus Symbiodinium; species Symbiodinium kawagutii. Next base: position 287,299 of record VSDK01003304.1, on the reverse strand, counting down.
ATGGTGGTTAATGATGGTTAATGGTGCTTAATGATGGTTAATAGTGGTGTTAATGGTGGTTAATTAGGGAGTAATTCTGAATGGTTGATAATCATGACTGGCGGTTAATAGTTGGTTTGTACGAATGGTTAATGATAGTTCATTATAGGGTGTTAATGAACTATTATGGTGGTTAATGATGGTTTATGGTGGCCAATGATGGTTAATGATAGTTCATTGTAGGGTGTCAATGAACTATTATGGTGGTTAATGATGGTTAATGATAGTTCATTATAGGGTGTTCATTAACTATTATGGTGGTTAATGATGGCTAATGATAGTTCATTATGGGGTGTTAATTAACTATTATGGTGGTTAATGATGGTTAATGATAGTTCATTATAGGGTGTTAATCAACTATTGTGGTGGTTAATGATGGTTAATGTTGGTTAAACTCATGGTTAACCATTAGCTTGCAACATGATTGACCATTATTCTTAATTAATGTGTAATTGGCATTAATCATTATGCTTTATAGGGTTCATGATAGTTCATTGTAGGGTGTTAATTGGAACTATTATGGTGGTTAATTGGTTAAGAGTGGTTAATAATGGTTAATGGTGAATACCAACTATATGGGTGTTAATTATGATTGATCATGGTCAATAATGATGAATAATGTTGGTTGATAATTGTTACATAATAATGGTTAATACCAACTATCACCAAGAATAGGAGGGTCATAAGAGGGGATATACCAACTATACGGTTCATAGGGTCTAGTAACGGTTAAGTATGGTTAATTATAATTAAGTATAAGGGTTGATAGGAGCCAATAGGAGTTAATAGATGTTAATAGTGAGTAATCATGGTGGATAATGGATTATATTCCATGCTTAATAGGGTTTAATAGTGGTTAATAAGTTGGTTTATGGTTGATACTAGGGGATAATACCCAACAAAAAAAGGGAATATACCAACCATCATAGATGGTTCACCTGGTCAAAGACCATTTACCATGATTGCATAGAAAGGAACTGTGGTGAAGTGATGTAAGCCATGTTGGCTTTCACTGTAGTTGTCAACATAGCACTGTAAATATACTTGACCTAGTGAGAACTATGGTGGAACGTAAGATTATAAGCTGGTTGATAACCATGGTAAATGTCAGTCACTGATGGTAACATCATGGTGAAGGGACGGCAAAACAATGGTTAAGTGATGATAACAAATGGCTTTGAGTCAATATTAACCAATCAATAATAGGGGATAATGACCAAAAATACTAATGGGACAACAATGGTTAATGATGGTTGAACCAGGGGTACGGGGTGAACTGACCCACAGCCAAATGGCTTTAAGTGATGCTAAAATAAAGGTATGATAGCGCTGGTGAAATGATGGCTGTCATGAAGCTGCACGACTTGATGGTATGACCCTATGGGCCCGTGTTCCATGTACCACCCTTCCAATTGGAGCCCTGTCCAGACTACTGCTATAATGGTAACCCAGGATGAAGCTAAACCCCTGGTTTATTAATAGGGCGTTATCCCCCAAGTTCGCCTTGGTTTCCCATTAAAATAGCAGCCCCCCCAGTTAATCAACCAGGGGTTTATTAATCCTGGGTAGGCATTACTTGATATGGTAGCAATGGCCAGTTTTGAATCTGAACATCCTCACCGCGCCGTCAATGGGTTTACAGTACAGAAGTCAAAAGGTCTAGCTCAATAAACCGGTTTGCTCTGTTGCAAAAGGGTCTCGACCCTGGATGGGCGGCAAACTTTTGTCAATGGATCGTTTCCCGTCATGACTTTCTTCATGCAAGGACCCGGATAGAAACCTTAGAGCCAATATCCTTATTTGAATATCTCCATGCGAGCTTGGTCAACACCCTAAGTGTGTCAAGGTGTTTTCTCTCCAACAGTGATAAGTGGGACTGACCTGTGACCTCCATCCGGCACTCTTCCTTAGGTTTTCCGCAAGCGGAAGAAACCTGACCATACACAATTGGCACTTTCCCAAAATACGAACATCAGCTTGTTTGCTTGTTTAAGTTCATCCGATAACCATGGTAAATGATAGTTGTTGATGGTTAAATGATGGTAGTTGATGCAAACAATCGTCAAGAACCTTGATTTTAGTGAACGGTGGTTAACAAGTAATGGTTTATGACGCTTGAACATGAAAAATCATGGTTCATAATGGATCTAGTGGCCAACAATGGAACCAATGGTTATTAGTTGCGAATGATTCTGAATCATTTTTGTTATGCTTGAAACAACAACAAATGGTGGAAAAACAACTGATGATGCTTGCATAAAAGTATTCGACCATCATTGGGCTAATCCCAGGGATTTTGACCTCAACAAATCGATCTGCACAAAAAAACGTTTTCCAGGGTTTGGTCACCTGCTGGAAACCAATTGAAATAATTTTGCGTAGGAATGGCATGACCCCTGCTACGGTATCATCAGCATGGGTACATGTTTTTTCCCTATGCCCTGCTTCATCGCTGGAGGAATTACAGTTATGCTTGCCCAAACTGGATTTCAAATCATCCAAATCGTATGGAAACACACACTACAGGTCAATACAAACAATAAATTCAAACATCACTTCTTGCCAAGCATGCCATACCTGTTGCCTCAAACACCAAACTGAAACATCAACTGCTGCCCCATGCTGCCCCATAGAAACCACTTGGGATCGCATTCCCCCAGTGCCTGGCCCTTGATTTCGCTCCTGCTTTGGCCTAACGCAAACGCCGCCACGAGGCAGCGAACACGTGATTTTTCTTGGGACACCACGCACGTGGTAGATCCAACTGTAATGAACCACTACCAGTTTGACCAAAATAGCTGGACATTCATCATGAATTGTTGGTGGGATTTGGCGCGTTTGTCGGTGAATTTCGCTGAACCAGTTGGTCATGCCTAAGTATTGAACACCAACCAGCCACTTGTTCTGCAATCCGCCGCGCAAGGCTCCAGCGGCTCCAGCAACCCACGGCTCACAACACAAGACCCAAACAATAGAACGAACAGTGCGCTATTTTGGCATCAGCTGTCATGTAATATGTATGGATTTGGCATGATTTGGCACACAAGATTTGCCGCGTTGAGAGATTAGGCGACCATGTTCGGGCCAGCTGTTGCAAAAAATCCGGGGACTGCCGGCTATAACTGTCTGGCGGTGCGAATGTTTTGACCACTGCCCGCTACTCATTTCCCAGGTGAATGGTTGGGTGTAATTTTGCGCATCGCATGGCCAACATTGTCAGGGACACGCGCAAGCTGGCAGCCCCGAGTGGCCAAGCCAACAGAAACAGCGCCAACGCCCAAACCTGAATCCAAAAACAGAAAGCCTTGCTGCAGAAGCTACGGATGACAAATGGTGTAAGGTGGCTACGTTTGTTCACAGCTGGTGTAGCAACAAGGTACGCCAAATAAGAAGACGCATGACTGGCTATTTTGTCAACTAAGATCTAGGGGGCCCACCCTGGAAGGCCATCAAAACCGATTCTTTCAAACATTCGACTGGTTCCCCTCCCATGTCCGTGTCCAAGAGGTCCCGGTGTGTGTTGCTTATCCACCCCATGACCTTCTCCAGCAGCAACCGTGCGCAACAATTCCGGCAAAATGTTGTTGCCCGCTGTGGCGTGTTGGAAAACACAGATTGCACTTGCAAGGTCGTGGCTCGAATGGAGATCTTTGCCAAGCAAATCCCAAGCCAATCCCTCCATCCGAAAAGCAGAAGGTGAACAATCAGAGTTCTCACCACGAATGAATTCCATAGCTATGACAATAACCTTCATGTGTTCACAACCCACCTTCAACTTGTGACCCTTCCATTGTTTGCCAGTGGCTCATCGCCCCAGTATTGTTGGATATATACATATATATATATATCTATCTATCTATCACTTCTGGTCAAAGTTCTTGCTGGTCATCAACCCCCAGAGGACCCCCTCCAAGGCAACCCCCCAAGATCAACGAGCAGTGAATCCAGTAAGTGATGAGGATCAGGGAGGATTTCTGCCATGAATCAATAGCAAGAGCAGTGGTGTTCCGGCTACATCAAGGAGCACCACGTGAGCTGTCCAGGGCGTGTTGGCTCATGGTATCTGATACGTTGATCAAGAATCATGGGAGCAACTAGTGAAGAATCATTCAGAAGGGCATCTACTGACCCTAGCTTGGCTGATGATAGTACTAGTGCCAAATCCAGGTGTTGGTAAACCAACAGCTTGTGGTCCACCAACACAAATGAGGCGTTTGTCAGCTGGTCAATCTCCCATGAGTTCTACCAGATGGCAAACGTCAACTGGACGCGAGTGAAAAAATCTTATGGCCGAAATGAGCATCTCATCCAAATTTACCCACATGGGTGTTTCTCAAAATGGGGGTACCCCAAATTCATCCGATATTGGTCATTTACAAATCATTTTGGGGTGTACCTATTTTAGGAAACCACCAAATAGATGCTCAATCAACATTTCTGCACTGGTGCCCCATGACGTTTGCACACAAATTTCTGGGGATTTCTGCATGAAGAGATTTGTTGCTGGTGCATGCATTGTTGTTCATCCACGCCATCCCGTGTCATCCCAAAAGACTAAGAAATCTAAAAACAATAAAATCTGAATGCTTGTAGCTGCTGCCCCCATCAGGGTACCCCCTGGATGGATTGCTGGTTGGTGCTTCATCCCCTTTGAAAATGTCAAATGATGGTTTCTCAAAATTGGAGTACCACCAAATCATCCTTTACGAACCATTTGTAGTCAACCATTTTTGTTGGCCTCCCTATTTTAAGAAACCACCCAATCATCAACCATCCCAAATATTTGGTAAATCAAATATAATATGTTCAATTCCACCAGGTTTCTGTCTCCTAGGATTTCTTGATCCCAGTTCCAAGTGATGCCACATGTCACACAAAACGGCGCGGGTGAACGTACAAAGATTTGTTGATGGCTAATGGTCAAATGTGGTTTCTAATGGTTGATCAATGGTTGATGGATGCTGCATGATAGCTTGAATTGGCGGGTTTGTTCATGATCCTCTGTGGTTAGCCGTTGTTACCACGGAGGGGATGTTGTGAGCACCAGATTTCATGATGAGTGTAACCTTGCTTGAATGCCTAGTCTGCCTACTTAACAATGTGTGTTACTTTGTTGAATCAATAATCAACATGCCAGTAATAACCATATATACCCATGGACCCATGTGGATATATGATTGATCATCCAGGAACCATATACCATATATAACCATATATCATATATAATCATGAAAATACATGATTAATTATTAACCATCAAGCATTAAATCAACACATCACAGCGATGAATGGGGGCATCCGGGCAAGTTCAAGCTCGAGAGGCATGTTGCAGGAGTGGGCAAATAAGCAGCTACCATGGGCCCCCGAAGCCATAAAAAGGGTAGGTTGTTAGCCTCCAAGATTTGGCTGTGGGTCAAAACCCTTCGTCCCCCTGGTTCCCCTATCATTAACCATTGTTTTCCCTATAGTTTTGTTGGTTATCATCCCCCATTGTTGGTTGCTTAATTGCTTGACCCATAGCCATATCTGAAATTGATGGTTTTGGGGGCTGTGGTCGTACTTGGTCAGACTTGGATTTGCTATGTCCACGGAACTGGGAACTCAGCATGGTGACGATGGTTAGTTCAGCTACCGGACAGTGGTTTGTAACCATGGTGAACTAGCCCCAAGTGCACATCCAATCCAGCAACTAGTAAGGCTGCAGGTAAACCTTTGTAACGGGAGGTCACCCTTAGTATAACCTTGAACCCTTACAGCAATTTACAATACGTGATCTATTGCTGAGGCCATTAGCAGCCAGTTGATCATTGATGGTAAACTCATGGATCTACGAAAGCCACGTCTGTCACGATGGCTTTCACAAATGGTGACCAGGGTCTAGCGGCCACAAACAAATCCGGCCCAAACCCCGGTGCAGTTAGCAGCTGATTCCACCACTGGGTGTGACCAAGTCGATCTGTTCACCCCCCAACCCTGGATAACGTCCGGTAGTGATTAATAATGGTTACTAGTGGTCTACTAGTGGCTAATTCTATGGTTCATAGTGGTTGATAGTGGCTAATAGTGGCTCATAGTGGTTGATCAAAAATGGGGTATCCTCCGAAAGTCACGATTTTTCTGCTTAATTGGTGCCCAGGGTTTATTCCTCCGGGGGTTTTAAGTTCATCAGTTTCATGGCTTGTCCCCAGCGTTCACCGTAGAACCACAACATCTTCACGAGCTCCAGAACCACCAGCAGGTTGGGCACACTCTTCGTGATGATTCACATCCAATGAACCGCCTGGTGGTTAGCATAGCCTATTTATATTCACCAATATTCATAAAATAACCAAAGAACTAGCTGGGGTTCCGTGGGGTGGTAAACAAAGCCACTACAACTGATTGACAACTGGATGATTAATCTCATCAATAATCCGAGATTCATAGCATTTACAGCTGATTATAGCCGATGGAAACGTAATCAGTTTTCAACAATTCAATGGTTGATAACCAATGGTGAAAAATGATAGTGAGTATAAACAAGTACAATTGATGACCAATGGTTAAAAGAGATTCTTGGCCAGGAAGCGGTTGATTTTTTCTGCATGATAGTGATAATCAAGGCAATGTCGGTAATGATGTGAGATGGCAATGACTCATGATGGTAATGATTCATTTACGTAATATTGTTTGAAATTGTCCAAAAAAATGTGTATGCCCGAAACGGCTGGTTTCCCCAACACTAATGGCAATTATTGGACGGTTAGTAGGTACCACCATTTGCGGGCAAAACCATGTGTAAATGATGGATCAGGAACCGTTGATAAGCCGTGGTGATTCACGATGGGGAGGACAAGCAAGAAAAGGCAACGGTCCATCAGTGCGACTGGCGAGTTTGGTGAACATCACTCCGATGTGACTACCAGTTGAATAGCTGATGTAATTCAGTAGTGAGCTGATGCAATTCAGTAGTGAGCATAAAAACTACGACAGTCATCTACACTCACTAGGGGTTACTACTCCGTAGGCAGCATCCGCATAACAAGAGTGATTCTTGGCAGATTCATGGGTGATTACTGGGTGATTCATTGACTATGACAGCTGATGTTTTGTGTAGATGATGGACAGTTGTGGTTTTTGGTGGTTGCTAGTGAAGTATTGATGATTAATATTAGCCCATGGCAAATGATGGATAATTAACAATCAATAAGTTCCAGTGATGTTTCAGTATTTGTCATGTAATGGTAGCAGTCGCTTGTGGATGAATTAATGGCCAATGATAGCAAATTCCTGGGCATGCAATCACAAATTATCTTAACAAAAAATGTTTACACAAAAAAAGGTGATGATAGTCATTGATTAAGAACAAATGATCCGTTCATGATTGTTAATGACATATATATATATATTATTCTTTTAATTCCTTATCATGAGTATTAACAGCGTCTTGTTAAGAACTAAATAATCCTTCATATCTCCTTCATTAAAAAACATACATATATATATATATATATATATATATGGTGATTTCTCAAAATAGGGAACCCAAAACGTGGATGGTCTATTATTTCTAAATGAATGATATTGGATGATTTGGGGGTCCCCTATTTTGAGAAACCACCATATATCATAGGATGAATCTTTAAAGCTGCTGGTTAACAAGTCCTGATCCTCAATGCTTACGATCGGATGACAGCCGTTGATCCTGGACGCGTCCCGGTCCCACCAGCGGCGACGCCTTGGCTGCCGCCTTGGCCGCCTTGGATGCCTTGGCGTCGGCTTGCGCCTTGGCCTTCGCCTTGGCCTCAGCGGCTTTGGCTTTGGCCTTGGCCTTGGCCGCCGCCGCTTTGGCCAAAGCCTTCTCCTGCGCCGGAGACACCCAGGGATCGCTTCACTTTGCGAACCAAGCTGGGGAGGCGAATGGTAGATATTAGGGGATAGAAATCGCTTGTCAAATGGTTTATCAATGAACAGGGGTTTGGACACGTTTCGAGGCGTTTCCCCATGAATCTTTCAGGATCCTTGAAATGTTGTGCTTTGCGGTTGTCCTGTGTTTTCTCCTCCCGCTGCGTCATTCTTCGGGTCACCATCACCATCACCATCATCATCATCATCATCATCATCATCATAATCACCATCATCATCATCATAATCACCATCATCATCATCATCATAATCATCATCATCATCATCATCATCTCCATATTATGTTTATTCTTCATCCCTTTCTTGCCATTATCATCACAAGCGCTTTGCATGGCCGTGCGATGACCTGGAGAGATGATGCATGATAGCTCATGATGCTAAACATGTGTGAAGCATACAGTAGACTTACTGACCCAATTGAACATCAAACCACATCAATTATGAAAATTGATTCCAACCATCCAGTTAAACCTGGTGCAAAAACGGGGTGTTCCTCAAAATAGGGGTGCCCCCAAATCATCCTTTATCAACCATGTTTAGTAATCAACCGACCATTTTTCGGGGCTCCCCTCTGGCCTGAAAAACCAGCATATAGTTGGTACATCCCCTATTTTTGCTGGTCATTAACCCCTCGTATCAACCATTAACCAGCCTATTATCAACCCCTAGTATCAACAACTAGTTGAACTAGTTAATGGGAACCAGTTGTTGAACCATTAACCCCTCGTATCAACCATTAACACTTAACCACCGGTTCAACAACTGGTTCCCGGTGGTTCAACCAATTGGAAACTGCCGAACCTTCCCGCAGGGGTGCCTTGGCGGCCTTTCGTTCGGCGGCTTTCTTTGCCGCCTGCGAGGCCGGGGGTGGCGGGTCCGCGGTCAACGGACGGTCCAGGTGGTCCAAGGATGGTAGATATGGACTTGGGAAACCAGTCGTGGTTGGTGGTTGAACCACCCCTATGATAAACATGTTCCTCAATCAATCAATCAATCAATCAATCAATCAATCAATCAATCAATCAATCAATCAATCATGTGTTAATCATGGTTCATACTAAGATGTGCACAAAGAGCCATGTGTGACAATTGCTTAACCATATGCCCAAGTTGACCACAACCAGATATCCAACCCACTATTGAGCTGAGTTCATCATGGTTCACCCACTATTATACCCATACTTTGACGTGCAGTTGGGGTTATAACCATAATTACTGTAGTTCTGTACGTGCGTAAGAAGGTAGCTGAACTAACTCGTGGAAACCATGATGAATGTGACCAGTTACGATCAGTCGGGGTGCGCGTCCAAGTAGGGAAGCCAGGGGCAATTTTCTTTGGTGAATTCTATGGTCAAACATGTGGTTTAGCATGGGGGACAAAAAGAAAAAATGTTGTTCATATAATGACTCAAAACATAATTAACACTGCTTGATGGTGAATTATCTAGCCATTGTTGTTGAATACTTGGCGCCCTGATGTGCAACTAATGACATTAAACCATGGGAAAAAAATGGTTTAGTTCCCTCACATTCTCCGGTTTGTAATCATGGTGAACTATCCCAGCTGTAAGCTCAGCTGCACTTCCAAGCGCCATCATGAAATTCTGAGGTATCTGGGGCAAGGAATGATGATGGAAATTGAAAGTGTCCAGAACTGTTGCATCTGCAGCTGCTGAATTGTTGATTTCTGGAGATCTAACTGCCATTTCTCAGGTTTCTTTCAACCTTGGGTAGCTACGCCTGGAAAGCGACGAAAAATGTTATACCACACTGGCGATGCCTCGCCTCCCCATACCTGTTGTTACCACCCTCTGGGAATCATGTTGGGAAATTATCCGTTGTCGCCACCCACAAATATTTGTCCGAAGGATTTCCCTAAAGCATGCCATCATTGAGCCATCTTTTAGCGAAGAACGTGTACGGAGTTCCACTTGTCAATGATTACAAACAGTCAAACAAAAACTTTTCCTTGTCTGCCGGCAATTGGCACGTGGTGCATGGCATTGGCCCTTCCCCGGCATTGGCACGTTATTACATAATCGTGAATACATGTGAAGCAATATCACAAGCAGAGATAAAAAAAAAGCAGTATGTTTATTCAAGATACAGCTTGAAACCTTTCTGGCACAAGTAAAAGTTCAGGAGCCAGTCCAGCTGATTAACACACAAACTGATCAGTCACCAAGTCATCATCTGCTGGTTCTTCCAAGCACCTCGCCCCACCGAAATCTATCAACTTAGTTGAATCCGTCCCTGTAGTGAAGGGTTAAATGCAACCAAGTAACCACTTTTTATTTGCTTTTGGCCGCTGCCCTTATCATTGACCGTCACCCTCTGACCAAAGATCCTCTGGTTGGAATGTCCCATGAATTCAACTCGTCTACCTAATGAAAATGGTGACTTTTTGAACTTGCAAGGGATGAAGCCATCATCTCCATCCTTAAGCATCAACCATGGACTGGTGGCATCATTGACCAATACCTATCAAACACTCTGAGTCATGAGCATGGCTAATGGTTAACCTTACACCCCTATTTTATTAAGCACAACGGTACTTTTTATCAACCACATTTAACCGCCATTATTGTTACAGAATGGGACGTCATACAACCCTATTTAAGCAGGACTAAAATTTAATGCACCACATTTCACCATTAGTTTTTTCCATCGTGTAACCATATTGGCCCATCATTAAGCATTCTCCACCATCAACAAACCATCACGATCATTACCATGATTGACCGTTCTTATCTATCACTGATCATTGACAAACTATTGTCAATGATGTGGTTCATGATCAACATTTGACTATAAGCGAGATTGATTCTGGTCAACCAATTGGCTGCGGTTGATGATTTCAAAATATTTTTTCGCGAAGTGTCACTAATTGTTCTCATTGATACATCATCGACATATCATCAAGCGATGTATCATCAACTGATGTTATTCTTAATCGTAGATCCAAATTCATAAACCATCATCAGTTTTATTAACCATAAACAGCCGACGGTTCACCAATAAAAACGTAGGGGTCATTGACAACTGCATCTCCCATTGCTCAGCACGAACCACCATTGACTGTGACTGTGATTCTGGCTTCTTATTGTGAGTGTTGGCTGACCTTTCCTACTCTCTCACAACTAAGCACAACTAACCATAACTAACTAACTGTAACTAGCCAATCAAGAGCAGCAACTGCAATTTAACAATACGACAAACCACGAGAGCAGTAACAGAAACACTGACAGCAAGTACAACAGTATAGCAACAGCGTCAGCAACAACAATACAACAATAACTACAGAAACAATAACTACAGAAACAACAACAACAACAACAACAACAACAACAACAACAACAACAACAACAACAACAACAGCAATATCGACATTGACAACGATGATAACAAGAACCACCACAACAACAACAACAACAACAATGACAACAACAACAGCAACAAATACACCAGTATCAACAGCAAGAATAGCGGCAACAACAGGAATAGCAAGAGCAATCAAGAAAAACAATGAACACAATGTGAAGAAACACGGAACATTATAAATAAATACTTGTTATTAGATGTGATAGAGTCAACCACCTAAATTCAGACTAGGATCGATCCCAAGTGTCTCGCACAACCTGCACAGATCCATTACAAGAGAAGAAAGCAACACTCAGTCAATGCTAGCCCTCACGAGTCATAAGCTAAAATACATAGTGGTGAAACCGCAAGTTCGACAACTGTGCAACGTTTGATATTCATGCATAAAGCACTTGATGCACTGATGATGTCAATCAGACTACCTAAAATCAAACAGAACTAGAATCAAATGATGGTTCAAAGCGTATAAATTGAGTGCAAACAAGTTTGCCTCGATGGCACAGAACATAACTCACTTTGAAGATGCAACTATATATTTTCTGATCTCTTTACATACATAACAGAGGTTTCCAAATTTTAGTAAAAATAAACTAATAGCACTTTACAAACTCCTAAAGCTATTTACACACGCAATTTATTTGCTTTGCTGAAAAAGAATATATTTACATTCCTCTTCTCAACTCCAATGATATTAAAAATGAATCGTGAGTGCATATAAAATACAATATTCAATGAAACTTTCAGCTACACGATGCCTCCTGCGTGTCCTGTTCCACCCACAAGATGAAGTCGTCCTCTGCGAGCTCCCTCCACAAAGAAACAGATTCCTTTTCTCCGTTGTAGCATGAAAACATCCTTTGGTCCATCTCCAGCACGATGCCGTGTTGTTTTGTTGATCGAATCGACCCGCAAGTTACCTGAGACCGACCAACGAAATGAGACAAAAACTCAAAAAAGACAAAAACTTTCGTAATACTGTACCAATAGTGGCACTACCTCCGAATAGTTCAAGTGTTTGACATGACACCGCATTGCATAACTAACTGACTATCTAACTAAGTAGCGAACGAACGAACAAACGAACTAACTATCCACAACTAAGTAACCAACCATGACTGACTATGATTCTGACTTCTCCGCATGATTCTTGGCAAATCTTTACTAATCCCTTAAACCTAACTCACCACAACTGGCCATTTCCAGAGAGAAATCACACTCCTTCGGTGTGCGGGTGCCTCGGCCGCTTTGGCTTCCGCCTCACCGCATGACGCGTGTTGGCGGCTCTAAGGCTATGGCGGCTCTATCTGCATCATGGATACTGGTTGGTGATAATGGTTGATAGCCACCATGGCTATCAGCACTGGTTCTGGCTGGTATCAACGAAATGATGGTTGGTGAGAGTGGTTGATGACCATGATGACTATCAACAGTGGTTGATTATGGCTATTATCGGCAAATGATAGTAAATGATGGCTGATGTTTTCTGACAATGATTGATGTTGGTTAGTGATGAATTCATGGGTGGAGAATAGCTGTTGGTTGAAAAGCATGTGATGGTTCAGCCAATGATGGCTGCTAACAATTGTCAACGGTTGGTAATCATTACCATTGGTTAGTGGTTGAGAATGGTTGATCCTGGTTAATCAGTAGATGGTATCAATCCACAATTGTAACATGGTAAGTAGTATCTTCTGCGCTCTATCGCAGTGTTGCCGAGCCAAGCCTTGGCAGTTCGGCCACATCTTGGCAGTTGGATGTCGATAGGTTTCGCCATGCACTGGTGAGTGATTGATTGTCACTACAGCTGGGTTAAGTTGATGGTCCATGATTGATTCATTGTTCAGAAAGGACTTGACGGGCGGCTCAAAATTTTCAAAAATGCTTAGTATGGATAATGATGTATTTGAAAAAATGTATAATCATTTTTCATTCAACAATTGAACGATGATTAATGAGTTGATGAGGGTTTATGATTGGTAAGGATGGCTGAGGATTTCTGCTGGTTCATGAAGGTTGCTACTGACAAACTAAGGTATCAGCGATATCATCCATTCTGGACCAGCATCAACCGTGATCTACCATTGTAAATCACACTGAACCTTCACCCCAGCCGTTATGAATCATGAATGCATATGAATTAAAATAAAACATAGGTGAACATATAACAGTATATGTATGCTTATTCAAGATACAGCTTGAAACCTTGGGTAGCTACGCCTGGAAAGCGACGAAAAATGTTATACCACACTGGCGATGCCTCGCCTCCCCATACCTGTTGTTACCACCCTCTGGGAATCATGTTGGGAAATTATCCGTTGTCGCCACCCACAAATATTTGTCCGAAGGATTTCCCTAAAGCATGCCATCATTGAGCCATCTTTTAGCGAAGAACGTGTACGGAGTTCCACTTGTCAATGATTACAAACAGTCAAACAAAAACTTTTCCTTGTCTGCCGGCAATTGGCACGTGGTGCATGGCATTGGCCCTTCCCCGGCATTGGCACGTTATTACATAATCGTGAATACATGTGAAGCAATATCACAAGCAGAGATAAATAAAGCAGTATGTTTATTCAAGATACAGCTTGAAACCTTTCTGGCACAAGTAAAAGTTCAGGAGCCAGTCCAGCTGATTAACACACAAACTGATCAGTCACCAAGTCATCATCTGCTGGTTCTTCCAAGCACCTCGCCCCACCGAAATCTATCAACTTAGTTGAATCCGTCCCTGTAGTGAAGGGTTAAATGCAACCAAGTAACCACTTTTTATTTGCTTTTGGCCGCTGCCCTTATCATTGACCGTCACCCTCTGACCAAAGATCCTCTGGTTGGAATGTCCCATGAATTCAACTCGTCTACCTAATGAAAATGGTGACTTTTTGGACTTGCAAGGGATGAAGCCATCATCTCCATCCTTAAGCATCAACCATGGACTGGTGACATCATTAACCAATATCTATCAAACACTCTTAACCATGACAAAAAGTGATAATTACATTCCCGACAACGCTACATAAGCAGGATTATCATTTCGTTAGACTCATTGAACCACTAATCATTAACCATCGTATAATTCAGCATTCTTCACCGTCAACAAACCACGATGATTATTACCATCATTGACATTCTTGTCTATCACTGATCATTGACAAACTATTGTCAATGATGTGGTTATGATCAACATTTGACTATAAGCGAGATTGATTCTGGTCAACCAATTGGCTGCGGTTGATGATTTCAAAACATTTTTCGCAAAGTGTCACTAATTGTTCTCATTGATACATCATCAACGGATGTATCATCAATCGATATATCATCAACCGATGTATCATCAACTGATGTCATTCTTAATCGCAGATCCGAATTCATAAACCACCATCAGTTTTATTATATAACCGTAAACAGCCGGCGATTCACCATACAAGAGTAGGGGGTCATTGACAACTGCATCTCCCATCGCTCAGCATGAGCCACCATTGACCATGACTATGATTCTGGCTTCTCCTCATGAGTGTTGGCAGACCTTTCCTAATCCCTCACAACTCATCGCAACTAACCATAATTAACTAACTTACCGTAACTAACCATAACTAACTGACTATCTAACTAAGTAGCTCAAGGTGTGTGAGTCAGTTCCACCGTTCCGGCACCTTGGACCGCTCTGCCGCAGCCTTTTGTTCAGCCTCAGCAAACCGCGTGACGCGTGACGCGTGCGGCTCTAAGGCTATGGCTGTAATCTGCATCATGGATACTGGTTGGTGATAATGGTTGATAGCCACTATGGCTATCAGCACTGGTTCTGGCTGGTATCAACGAAATGATGGTTGGTGAGAGTGGTTGATGACCATGATGACTATCGACAGTGGTTGATTATGGCTATTATCGGCAAATGATAGTAAAATGATGGCTGATGTTTTCTGACAATGATTGATGTTGGTTAGTGATGAATTCATGGGTGGTGAATAGCTGTTGGTTGAAAAGCATGTGATGGTTCAGCCAATGATGGCTGCTAACAATTGTCAACGGTTGGTAATCATTACCATTGGTTAGTGGTTGAGAATGGTTGATCCTGGTTAATCAGTAGATGGTATCAATCCACAATTGTAACATGGTAAGTAGTGGTTGGATAATCGTAGTATTTGTGATTTAATGGTTCATTGATGCCTATCAACAGTTAAAAATTGATGACAATGATTTATGATAGAGAAAAATGGTTGGCAATGCGTAATAGTTGATAATGTATATTTCAAGGTTGACACTGGTCAGTTGTTGGTGAATTCGACTAGACGTTGTCAATATTTGTGGATGGGTCACACTGGTAAAAAATGGTTGATAGTGGCTAGTTCATGGTAATTGTTTGATAAGGGCTAGTAATTGCTAATCATTGCTACTTACGATCAATTAGCAAGGGTGATGGATGATTCGCTATGTTCATTAATGGACCATGCATGAGTCAAAATTGGGAATAATGGTTGTTCAGGGTTCTTGTCGGCAATCATGGCTGATGATAGCAATATGTGAGGTATAGTGATGGTTAGGACCATGATCATTGGTTAAAAAAAAAACAGCTCTCAGCTAGTCCAAGTTCGACGGACTGTATCCCCATAATCAACCAGTATCAATATCTGATCATCATTGATCGTCATTGACCAACATCAACCAACATTGACCAACACTAATCATCACCAACCATCATTCAGCACGGTGAGCTAACCTAAACTAAAACAGGTCTTGGGGGCATCACGGTGGCAGCCAGTTGCCCCGCCACTGGGTGCCCGGCCGCTTCTTCTGCGGCGCTGAACACCACGAGGCGTTCAAAACCCGCCCTGGCAACGCCACAATTGAGTGGTTGATTTCAGGGTGGTCATTGGGAGTTAAGGGTGGTCACTAGCCCATAGTCCACCAAGGGTTATAGAGGTAACAAACTATTTAAGAAGCTATCATTTAAGAAGCTATAACAACCATGGCACAAGCATGGTTATAGCGAAGGGTTGCACCACTATGATAGCCATAGCTGTCCTTAAGGGTGGTGAAGGATGACTGTAAATAGTGGTTCTTAGGGCGGTTGTGAAGCACCCACTTGGATTCGCTGTCCACTGCGCAAGTGAGTCGTAACATGGAGCCATGGCTAGCCACCTCGTAGGGTCTCTGACCATGGGTTATGTCCCAGGGAACCCTCGGTACACATGCCAGTGGGGATGGTAGTCAACGGTGGTTGCTATTGGTAGAAAATGGTGGTCAATGATGGTAGTCACTGGTTGGTTAATGGTTGACTCCTGTTTTCGAAGGGTAATCAATTGCTTGGGACTGGGTAATCAATGGTTACTACTGGGAATTCTTCATGCTATATTGAGACTTCCCAATGATCGGATCACGAGAGGCATTGCTGCCATGATTCATGATAATGAGATTGACTTCTTGATGCAACACCGGCTTCAACAATGTTTGACTAAGCATTTTGAAGCCGATATCAATGCTTAACACTTTAACCATATGGACCCACTATCTCAAAACCATACTCATCAATCCTTCACACCAGGTTGAACCTGGCCAAACCACCCTCTGTTTCAGAATCATGAGTCATTACATAGTGCCGATAGGCGTACCCCACATCAGATCGCTATTCTGGTCGGTTAACCACTATTGTTGGTTATTATCTCCGATTATTAGCCATTATTACTGGTTGTAACCCCTATTTTTTTTGCAGGTGTACATGCACAAATGATGTAGTTTTGGGCAAATTTGCGCACCCCTGCGGTGGCCTGCTCTGTTAAAAAAAACTATAAAACCACCAACTGTTGGTTATTATCCCCTATTGTGAGCCATTATTAATGAAGGAACCCCTTAAAAAACACAATAAAACCACCAACCAGTATTTCTGCTGCTTATTATCCCCTATCCTTAACCACTATCAGCCACTATCAACCATAGTTAACCAACCTTATAGGCTACCAGCCCCACCCCAAGCATTTTCCTCGTCTCAAAAAGTTCGGCCGGGCCCCGCACTTCTTCATGACCTCGCGCATGTGCTCCCGCACAGCCACCTCCCCAGCAACGAGGCTGTGCTCAGTGGTGGGAAGCACCAGTCAGTGGCTCGGCTCTTCGAAGGAATTAACTGAGTGTTAGGGTCAATATTAACCAACCAATAATAGGGGATAATAACCAACAATGATAAGGAGAAAAATGATAATGATAGGGGAACCAGGGGTACGGGGTTTTGACCCACAGCCAACTGAGTGTTAGGAATATAGTAAAGCGTCGTCAGAAAGTTGATAGTAAACTTATGATTCATCAGGTTTACTACTTGTAGATCCACCAATATGGATATACCAACAGCAACCCATGTGGTAGGAAAGAACCATCACTAGTTGTAGACTGATGATGTGTCAAAACACATGGAATGTTGATTTAACCAACGACTATAACCAACGTGGAACATTATTACTGTATGTAGTGTGATAAACACATGCAACAAGTTGCTATACAACAAGGTGTAAAGCTGAATCGAGGCATACAGCTGAAAGGTATATGACAATAAGGCATGACTGAACACGAATAACCAATACTTGACTACATATTACTAGCCAATATAAACCAAGAAATGGTACCAGCAGACTGGCTGGGAAAATGACAGGTTGATAGTTGATGTATGGTTCACTCTTGCCATGTGGTCACTAATGATATTGGAAACTAAACTCAATTGATTCTATAGTTGTTTAATGTGATATGGTAACAGTCCCAATAATCCAGTTGTGGAACCAGTAGCACATGATAATGTGTCTTGTCAACTTGCATAGTTCTTTCTGTGCCAACACTGTGCATAGTGACAAACGGTAAGACACAATGAACACGCAAAGACAATAATCAAAAACACAATGTGAAACAATATGAAACAATAAAACATATCTTAAGCATTTTGATTATCTATTTTTCCTTTTTGTTTGTTGTCTTGATCAACAATGATCAAATAAAAACATCATCAAGCATGATTCACCTTTATTTAAGTCATTTACCATTCATAGTTAACCACTCTCGACGTACAATCAATCATCAATCAATCATTAACAATCATTACATGCCAGGGACCAACCATTAACTAACTTTCAACTAATCAATTCACCATCAAGCAACCATTAACCACGAATTCACCATCGATTCACCACAAGTCACCAGCTTCTTAGCCCACCATGCGCCGCATGCGTCGCCTCCACGGCGCGATACGTGGCCGCCACGCTGGCACAAGTGGCATCCTGGCGTGGCAACACCTGGGCATCCTTACCAACCAAGCCTAGGGACCACAAGGGGTGTGATGGTGCTGGGGTTAGATGAATGATTATGTTGGATGGTGGTGGGGTTGATGATGGGGGTTAAATGATGATTTATGATGATTAATGGAGCTGGTGATGCTGTTGAATGATGGCTAATGATGATTAATGATGCTAGATGATGGTGGTTAGATGATGCTTAGATGAATGATGGTGGTTGATGATGGTTGAACGATCGTTAGGAATGATGCTAGATGATGGTTAATGATGGTTAATGATGCTTCATTTCACAGTTAAGTTGTGGCTAAATGATGGTACCATTTAGATGCTGGTTAGTTGATGGTAAGTGGATGGTTCAGGAGCTGGTGATGCTGTTGAATGATGGTTAGATGACGGCTAATAATGGTTTCTCGGTGAGTATAGTGGTGAATAATGGGTGATAATTCATCATGGTATACTAAACTATACAACAAGTCAACAATGCTGGTGCTGAATGCTGCTTCAATGACTGCTAATTGTACGAATGATCCTTAAATTATATGTTCAGTACCAGCACTATTTGTGATTCAACATTATACTCACCGCCCATCTCAAAACCATCAACTGCTGGTTCAATGATGTTTTTTCTCGTGGTTCATGATGGTTCTTTCATCTTCATTTGCCATCACCCATCTCAATTGATAACCATCAACTGGTCAATCACCATCATAGCAATCATTCTCCATCAATGGTTTTGAGCTACTCACTGGTAATATGATGATTCGCCCTGAATGGTTATCAATTATAAAACTAATATTGATCAATCAATCACCATCAATGATTTTCAGCTGATGATTGTAATCAATGATTATCAGCTGGTTAACCAGATTAACTCAACCATTTTCACCATTATTAACTCAACCAAATGGCTGTGAGTCAAAACCCCGTACCCCTGCTTCCCTATCATTAACCGTTGTTTTCCCTACTATTGTTGGTGGAAATCCCCTACTAGTTGGGTTGATTAATATTGACCCATAGCCAGATCAAGATTGATGGTTCAATGCTCACTGGTGGTCAACCATCTGCAGCCTCGATCTCTTGCTCTGGCTCGGGAGCACTGGCCGCCTGTGTCGAAGGCGCAGGAAAGATCATCCCAAGGCTGGGTATGACCTCTACAATTGAGTGTTGGACTTGGGATAGCCATGTTAAGTGTAAACCATGTAAGTGGGCTTAAGGCATGGGTGTATTTGATAAGTGGGTTAATAGTGGGTACAACTTTAACTTTGTTGTAACTGAGTGTAAGCCATGTTTCATTGACTCACCTATGAAGGTATTACAAGCTGGTTAACCAAATGCTAGTTACGGGAATAACGGAATAATCATGGTTATTGATCGCTGAGCAAATGGCTATACAATAACATCAATGATTATGGTGAACCATTGACTGAGTATTATTGATCTATGACTGAGTATTGGTTAGTCAATGGTTAATTGAAGGGGAAAGGTTTATGAATGGTTACTTGGATGATCATCCCCCCGGCTGGCAACTGGTTAGTATCCATGATTGGTAGCTGCCCTAAGTGGGTTGTACCATTGATACATAGGTGAACTAATCATGGTGACTAACCACTTGCTGAATGGGAGGATCATCCATCTGGCTGTCGTATCCCAATCCCAAGTGAGATTGCCACAATTGTCCGCAACTGTTCTTCATTGATTGTTTTCTGAATACATATGAGACAAGGCTAGTATATGTGCAAAGAGAGAAAAAGGCGTCTGGTTGTCTTTGCAAATGAACGACTGATTTACCTAAAAATAAAACGTGCTTAAACTTTAAATGCCACAACGCATACCGCTGCCACTGCTGCTGATGCTACCACTTACCTACCCTCCACTACTACCACCACCACCATCACCACCACTACTGCTACTACTCCTACTGCTACTACTTCTACTCGTACTCCTGAGACTACTACTGCTGCTGCTGCTACTGCTACTTCTACTGCTACTGCTGCCGGTGCTACTAACACCTGCC
>VSDK01003304.1:246341-266573 GCA_009767595.1 Symbiodinium kawagutii | reverse complement strand
TGCCACTGGTGAAGAAGCCGTAGCGCAAGTTGTGCGCCGCAGCCACCCCCCCGGTAGACTGGCATGCGATGGAGTAGGCCTCTCGCATATTTTTGAGCGACTCAAAATGAAAATGCTTGGGAAGAAACACGAAAACCTGTTCTCTTCCGTGCCTCCCGCCGGACTTGAGTCAACGCCAGGGCCATTGCGACAGTGAAGTAGCAAGGGGGTATAGTAATGTTAGTGAATTTGTGAACCGCCGAACCCGTCGATGACGAGGGAATGCGGACTCTTGTGCCGTGCATGCCTTCGAAGCTGCCGACCTGGCTCAACCTGCCGTACCAGCGGCCCACGTCCCATCGGAAGTCGTCGCGGTCGACCAACTCTGACTCGACGTGGTGGCTGTCGTACAGGTACGCGAGCGGCCCGCTGACGACGCGTTGGGTTTCTTTCAGGAGCCGTTCGATGACCCATGGGTTCACGCTGTCCCTAAAAAGGGGCTGGCTGTCCTTGACGTAGATGTCGTCGTCTCGCTGGACGGCCTTGTAATTGGACATGAACCTGCTTACGTAGCGGTCGAAGTTCAATTTCCTTTGGCTCCTGCTGCCGTGTCGGCACCAGAACCCGAAGCCGAATTCCCTGACGGTGGCGCAGTGTCCGAAGACAAAGTGGATGTTCCTGCCGATAAGGTGGTTGTCCATGCAGTGCAACAAGCCAACAGGCAGAAAATATTAGTCAGCCAACCATTTGCTAATCACTACAAGTGAAATCAAAAAATGTTTAAAACCACCAGCCAGACCTCTATAACTAGGCATAACCTCTATAGCAAAGTGTTGGACTGGGGATAGCCATAATTGCACTTGGGTAGAAGCCGTGTTTTCAATTGACTAAGCCTATTAAGGTAGGCTTAACCTCTATAACGAGCTGGTTAAGCAAATGCTACTTCTGGGAACCACGGAATAATCATGGTCATTGATCACTTAGGAAATGGTTACAATAATCAATGATTAATGGCTGAGAAATGGTTAGTCGATGGTTATTTGATGGGGAAATGTTTATCAATGGTTTCTTGGATGATCATCCCCCCGGCTGGCAACTGGATAGTATCCATGGTTGGTAGCTGCCCTAAGTGGGTTGTACCATTGATACATAGGTGAACTAATCATGGTGACTAACTACTTACTGAATGGGATGATCATCCATCTGGCTGTCGTATCCCAATCCCAAGTGAGATTGCCACAATTGTCCGCAATTGTTCTTCATTGATTGTTTTCTGAATACATATGAGCCAAGGCTAGTATATGTGCAAAGAGAGAAAAAGGCGTCTGGTTGTCTTTGCAAATGAACGACTGATTTACCTAAAAATAAAACGTGCTTAAACTTTAAATGCCACAACGCATACCGCTGCCACTGCTGCTGATGCTACCACTTACCTACCCTCCACTACTACTCACTTACCTACCCTCCACTACTACTTCCACTACTTCCACTACTGCTTCTACTAATTTTACTACTACTACTACTACTACTACTACTACCACTACTACTACTACTACTACTACTACTACTACTACTACTACTACTACTGCTACTACCAGTACCAGTACCACTACCACTACCACTACCACTACCACTACCACTACTACTACCACTACTACTACTACTACTACTGCTACTACTACTACTACTGCTACTACTACTACTACTGCTACTACTACTACTACTGCTACTACTACTACTACTGCTACTACTACTACTACTGCTACTACTACTACTACTGCTACTACTACTACTACTGCTACTACTACTACTACTGCTACTACTACTACTACTGCTACTACTACTACTACTGCTACTACTACTACTACTGCTACTACTACTACTACTGCTACTACTACTACTACTGCTACTACTACTACTACTGCTACTACTACTACTACTGCTACTACTACTACTACTGCTACTACTACTACTACTACTATTACTACTACTACTACTACTACTACTACTACTTCTACTACTTCTACCACTACCCCTGCTACTATCCCTGCTACTACCACCTGCTACTACTGTACTCCAAAAAACCAACAACAACTACATCTCCTGCTAGTGCACGTTTACTACCACTTCTTTTGCTACAACAATCACTCCTACCATCTACTAATCCAATACTAAAACTTCTGTCGCCTCAGAAAAACACAGTGCCAAAAAAAGGCCATGGATTGCGCCAGTCACATTGCATTCACACAATTCCCACCTCCTGAAAAGCTTCCTGCAACTTCCTCGGTGGCGCTGATCGGTTGGTGAACCCCATCAACCCGAGCGGAAGCTTAGATTGGTTACCGTACCCTCTGCTAGGCTGCTAGAAGAACTTGGAAGCTGAACATCACCCTTCTTTATGGGTGTAAAAGCACCAAACCGGTAGGTAAACCACAAAGATGGTGGATGTTCCACGCAACCAGGTTGGATTACCAAAGTATGAAGCCAGGCTCATAGCCCGACCCTTCAACAAAAAAACAGCTGAATGGAGTTGGGTCAGTGCCTCGTGTCAACAAGTAGATGGACATCCCATTAAGGTACTGCGCAGCCAGTACTCATCAGTAGCGTGGGACATGATTGGTGATCATCCCCTGTTAGCCATCATTATTTTTTCCCAAAATGGAAGGAATAATATCCCCTGCTAGTTAGCATCATTATTGGTGTGACTTATTGATATCCTGTGATCATAAAACCACTAGTTTGTTTTCCCAAAATTCCTCAGCATTATTATTGACATCAACTCTGGTCTGTGAACGACATAGTAACAATACCAAATATCTAAACCCAGTTGATCATTGGTTTCGCCATGTTCATAAGCATTCTTACATCGAGTTATTCAACATATTGTATTTCACATATCCTGTTCTTCTATTAGATCTATTGGTCAAATTGAACAATTGTATTTCATATATCCTGTTATTCTATTAGATCTATTGGTCATTCTTTACCGATGTGAGTCCCGATCAAACCTTATTCACCATTCTCATCCACATATCAAACATAGTTCGCCAATATTAATCATTCTCAACCGTTCTTAATTAACCATTATCATCCACGATCAAACATCCCACTTATTCAACATGCTTCCTTTTACACTCTGGTAAACTAACCTGGAGGTGGAACATCCAACATTTATCATGTTTTTGAATGCCTTATGGATTCAAAAAGAACTAAAATCTGACGTTCAGCTTCCAGGATAGATTACCAAAACGCACTTTAGGAGTGTTCGCCAAAACACCGAACCTCAGTTTGAACCAGAGTCAAGAACCCATGCTGCGAATTCCAGTGACGCGACGTGAAACCAGGCCAGTAAGCAACCATGAATCAAGAACCTCTCACGTGATAATCATGTAACCAGCTCATGGACCATGATATATCATAACTTAGTCCAAGAACAATGTGGTACTTAATATAGCCATCAAGAACCTATCATGTGATTAAACATTAGTAGCAACCAATCATGAAAAAATCTATATTGTAAGCAACCCGGAAGATCGAATGCTTTTTGACTACAACATGATGGGATTTATTTAGTGCAACCAGCTAAGAACCCTTAATGCTAACAGGTTAGTAATAATCCCCCCAAAAATAAAGTACGCCCGATCGCCGTTTGCAAAAATAAACCCCCTCAAAATAAAGTACACCCAAAATTTTTGGACAACCAAATTTGGTGGAACAAAAACTTTGAACCCTGTCCTAATTCATTCAAGTTATATTGGACAATTGGGCAATTCATTAGCAATATTAAACTCATGATCCAGATGTTGGATGTCCGGAAAAAATATCAACCCTCAATTGATCAATTCCTAATTTCAAACCTTTAACAAGTAGCAATACTAAAATAGATCCTGGATTTCCTGCCAATTAAATTCCTTATTCGTCAATTTAAAAACAAAAGATCCCCCTAAATTATGTTTGATAGAAATCTATTTAGAGGGAAACCAAAGAAGGGGGGGTTATTATTAACCTGTGAACATTATCATACCACAAATTAAGCATTGTCCAGGTCACTAATTAACTAGTGGTTCAACATCATGGCCGGTAACCAACAAGCACTTTCGTTCCCATCACAAGGCTGCAGTCAACAAACATCCTATCCTCGTAACCATTTTCAACCGCCATTCAAACATCAATGAGGACCAACCAACCAACCCCTTTGGGACCCTCAAATTTCACCAAGCTGCTTGAAATCTTGACATCGTTCGTTGTACTCCGTCCTGACCATTTCACAGGATGCGACACGCGCAATGTCACAGGTATTGTTATGCCTGTGGAATATCTCTGATGGCCATGCTACTCACTGGTAAAACCAGAGTTGTGGAGACTTGATCCGAACATAAATAAGTCGTTCATAACTCCCAGTTGTGCGAGTGACCAGTCCCGGATATTCACCAATAGCGTGAAATGATGATCCGGGTGTGTTCTATGGCTACTGTTCCACGGGGCAACCAAACAGTTTGATGTGGAAAAGGACCACTTGTTGGCGCCGATTCTCTGACAAAAATATACAAAAAATGATAACCCAGCCCACATCAAACTGCTAGTGCCAAGCAGGGTAATCATAACTTGTGGCTCATGGTTGCAAGAAGTGATGCCAACATATCAACAGTGGGGCTTTAAGCGCCACCGATATTGTCAGTGCGGTATCAGTTGATCATTGCTGCCATACAGGGCGGAATGAACAGCACATTCCGGCACTAAAGTGTGTGATCAACAGCTAGCACCAACAATTCGATTTCGGCGTCAACAAGACTCCGTTCTTGTATTGCCAAGCATGAACCGGCTCCAAATCAAGAACCAGTGGCACTAGTGCCGCCAATGCTTTTTGTACTGTGACTAACAACTCCTGACTGACTGACTGACTGACCGACCGACCGACCGACTGACTTGTAAAGTTTCACTGTTCTTTGTCCCCTGATTGTACCCCCTTGCACGCACTTGTGATTGTACTCTTTTGTTACTCCTTGATTTTCAAATGGCTCCAGGCCTTGTCAGGCCCGTGCATTGTACAACTGTCCAGGAGCACCACTATTAAACTGTGCACTATGGTAAGCTGCTTGTAACTTAACACGACTGACTGACTGACTGTGCCTGACTGACTGACTGACTGACTGACTGACTGACTGACTGACTGACTGACTGACTGACTGACTCACTGACAGACCTCATCAAGATCTCACCCGAATTGCTCACAAATATCAACCAGAATCCCTAGGCTTACCATCAATTGATGGCGCTTACAACCAATGACCGTTGATGGGATTGGCTTCACAGCCGAGCGATGATCTTGAATCAAACCATATAACACTCAATTGGTGGTTTCGCACAATAGGGAACCTGTCAAATCATCCCATATCAACAATTTATGGTCATAGCAATACACAAACCATTTTCAAGGGCAACCAGTTTGAGAAACCCCCGTTTCCTGGGGTTGATAAATTTGATAATAACACGTACCAAAGAATAACCATCGACAACAGTTGCTATTGATCAACAACGATGGATAATTGCCAACCATGGTTGATATTGGCCAATAACGCTTGATAATGATAGTTGAGAAGGCTCCCTGCGATACTGACATATGCTGGTTAACAACGATATAAAATCGATTCATGAAATTGATCAATGGTGATAATGGTTCATCATGGCTGTACCCACACACCATTCCCCGGCCCCCGAAAACAGTGTAAGACTCAATGTAGCCGCGTGCTTGCTCAGGTTTTCTTTCCTAACAATCAAGAACTTACCAAATACTACCGTAAACATCTGGTGAAGGATCCCCGGGAAGCGAAAGCTATCACAATAGCGTTTCTAGACAAAGTTCAGCTATTTCTACCGTGGATTTTCAACGCAAAACAGCTCTTTCTATGGTGGAGGTTCAACGCAACCATGAATCCGCCAGAGCGTACGTAGATTATTCACAAACATTATCGAAGCTGATTTCCACAATCAACCACCCTTTCATGCTTTCTATGGTTGGTTACAACCACCATTTTCATGGCTTCTCAAGCACCATTTAATAATGATTGCCCTCTGGTAAACTAACCTGGCAATGGATAATCCACCATTTATTGTTGGTTTCCCAGGGTTTCACTATAAAATATGGTGAACATCCATTGCCAAGATAGTTTACCAGAGATTAACTCGCCATATCCCACAACTCCCTAAGAGGAGCACCAGCATCGCCTCTGCTGTTGTGAGAGCATGGGACAGCAAATGCGCGAATGACCCGAATGCTCACAGATGGGGCAGAAACCTCGGCTACGAACCGCGGATCAAAGGCTGTCTTGCAGCTGGATCGTGGTGGAGAATGATGGCTGGAATATGGCTGTGGGTCAATACCAACCTGCTAATAATGGTGGTTAGGAACCAACAAACTATAGGGAAAACAATGGTTAATATAGGGGAACCAATTGGATGATAGTTTACTAAAACATGTCCTAAAAATCTTCAACAACCATCATGGAGGTATAACATCATCCAATTGACAACCGTCGACCAGCATTTCACTAGCCTCCTTGGTGTTCCGCAGCCTTGCCATTTCAGGATGTATGATGTAGTATGAACCCACTCACGACCAACTGCAGGGTTCCCATGAGAACTCAAACTTCGAAGACTGAATATGTGCACATGGGTATGCATCACTACTGCTTGGTGGTTGAACCGCCCGGATGAAAAAAACATACTTCTCAACCAACCATTTGTTAAGCGGCACTAGGGAAAACACAAAATGTTTGAAACCGCAAGCCAAATTATTTCATTATATCAATAAAACATTAACATTTCTTTCAGGGTACCAGCTTCGCTTGGGAAACGCCGTGTACTCTGTGTTGAGACCGAAACCATGAACTGCCCTACACCTCCGTCTTTTGGCTGCTAAAATACGCTCCCAGATGAGCGAAGATTCCTCGGCCACCCCTGCAATGCTCGCCACCTGCAACTGGTACTCAAAAAGTTGGTGCGGGCCAGTGGCCGATGGGTGGAAGGTAACTGTACCTCCTTTGCAATTGGCATGATTCCAAGCAGCACCCGCCGCGACAGCTGCCTTCACGATGGGCATGGGCTCTGGGGGCACCACCATGAAGCTGCGCTGCAACCATGGGGGGGCCCGTACTCCCTCGCACAGCGGCCCGTGGCAGAGGCTGCCGCCACCTCCGGGCCGCAATAAACACCGGCTGAGAAAATGAGAGCGATGCGTGCTCCCTGGAAGCCACAGCTGCCGACATCTTCACTTTGCTGAGCAAAGCTTCCTTCAAGCAGATTGCGCCGCAAAGACAGGATAGCTGCAACCTTCTGCTGATCCAAGCCCTTGGGTTTTGGAAACAACCACCCATGCAGTCAACAAGACTGCAACCTAGTTTTGGGTCCATCAACTGCTAACCCAATATTGATTAATATTGGATAACATAGGTTTAATTTATGGAATTAGGTTCAGCTTTGTTAACAAATATTAAACCTTATTAACTACTGCCCTAGTATCAACTGGTTAATATAGGTTATAATATCGCTGACTAATATCATAAACCTTTATCCACCAATATTATCTAATTAACCAACCATAAGTGATCACTATCATAACCATCATTCACCAGCAAAGTCAACTGTTATCAGCCATCAATCCCTAGGAGTTGGATCTTCAAAAAAAATGATCTTCTGTTTGGATGCTAATTCGGATATCATTTACAAACATATGCTTCCAAAAAATGACTTCCTATATCTTAGCAATCTTAGCATGCTGAAAAGAACACGAAAACAACATGGAACTTGAAACAAGTTCCAAGGAAGAGCAGCTGAAAGACCGATACTCTTGGGTTTCCAGCCGTTCACTGTTCATCCACCGAAATCTAATCTTCAGTGAGGCAACCTTCCCTTCCCCATGGGAAGAACCGCCCGCTAAGCACATCACGGCGGTAAACCGTTTTGCCTGGAGATGCATGGAGCACATGCAGAGTGAGAAAACACAGGCAAATCCAACAACAGCTGCATAGGTCTTACATGGAACATTGTTTTAAAATACAACGGTTTCTACATCATGATCATGATTGTCAAACTGTTGATTCTGAGATTTCTTGTCTGGCACATTTTCTCAGCTTTAGAATTGAGAAAATCCGAACCAAGGTGAGGGGACCGCCGGAACCTGTCAGTCCATGCTAGCCGTCAGCATCCCCAAATCGTTGTTGCTGTGTTGCATATCACTTCAAGAGTTCAAAGTAACAACAATAGAAATGCAAAGTTGTTGCAATACATGGTAAGTGCCATGCATCTGTATATACAAATGTATAGTGAGGAACTAGGAGGTACTAGTAGGTCTTGTACCCCTACTGGTATACCTAGAAATGGAAGGAATAGTGTCAGCGGCTGTTGGGATGCTAGCTACTTAAAATACATACCTGATGCATCGCATTGCTCCACAATGATGTTTTTTCTTCCCTTTGGCCAGTGTATGGTTCATCATCTCATTTACCAGCTTAACCAGTGTGAACCATGTGGCTGTGGGTCAACATTCCGCCTGGGCGAGCATCTCATAACTAAACTAATCAGTGTTTGTTGAGGTGTGCACCTCCGTGTTTCGGCTTGTTAATATTGAACCGCCCCCATGTCGGCTACAATGCAGTTTCGAAATCCATCGCAATAACCAGCACTTGGGCCTTCCCAGCCCGTCGCGCTGGCACAGCCATTTATCCATGTGCAGAAGCGAAGCCATCCAACTCGCATTCAACATATGATGGGTGAACTCCCAATACCCAACGGTGTACCCAGTACGTGCGTAACCATTTTTAACCGTTGTGATTCACCATTGTTGATGCTGGCTACTATGGATGCTAAACAATTCGAAGCCATCTGTAGCCATCATGTTAGCTGGTATCATGTGCACGCCATGCAGCTTCGCGGTCGGCTACAATGTGCAGCTTCTACTGTCCCAATCTTTGAATGCTGAGGGCCAGCCTTCAAGCAGTTTTCTTTTCATTGCCACGATCATGCGGCCCTCATACTGCTTGTTCATCGTGATTCATCATCATCATCATCATCATCATCATCCTCATCATCATCCTCATCCTCTTCCTCATCACCTCAATATCACCTAGTTGACCAGTGAATTAACCGCTCTATCAACCACCTAATGACACCCTCATCACCTAATATCACCTTATCAGCCAGTTAATTAACCGCTTAATGAACCACTTAACATCACCTCCTCCATCCTCCACCACAGGACCGTCTCACAGCTTCGCCACGCCACCTTCGTCGCCACCGGAGTTCTTGGAGGTCACCTTCTCCATCGGCAGCGGGCACTGCTTCGCCTGGCAGCCCTTGTTGGGTCGGTAACGATATGGGCCACAGGGGCGACCCAAGGACGAACCAAATAACCATTGTTATATTTGGGATAACACTGGTTGGTGGTTGAAAATATTGGTGTATCCCAAAATGACCAATTCCAAAATTCCCCTATGAAAATATTGGTGGACCAATTCCAAAATCCTAAAATGACCAGTTCCAAAATCCCCAAGAAACATGATCTGCTCAATCCGATTCTGCGGCTTTTGATCTGCAAATTCCAAGAGTGTAACTACCATTTGATTTGAAAACTCCTGGTACTGTAGATCTTTAGATCCCTCCTTAGAAGGCTATGCGGATACCATAGGATACCCCACGCTCCTTGGTTCCCTCCCAACCAACGACCAAGTAAAAGTACAACAGCTGAAGCAACAGGCTTGGGGAAAGAACCACAAACTGTACTGATGTTATCTTCAGGCGATTGCATGTCGCCGTGGCCCTTAGACGGTTACTTTTTCACCATCATCAACGACTGTTGACCATTTTCAAACCTAAGTCATCTTGAACCAACCATGATCATTGCTGATTACAATACACTCTTCAACACAAGTGTTCATCAATTCTCATGCTCACTGGATTTCAATACTGATACAACCATTAGTAAACATGCGTATTAACCAAGATTGATCATACATGATCGAAATGACATCCCCTAACTATATCTAACCCATAGTTGGCCATACCATCACCCACACGTCGACCATCATTCATCATGACCGCCCGTGTCAACCCATCGCCCGGCCTTGTGCCCCGGAAAGTGGCAGTTGGAACCTGAGAGACGTCGTTTTTTGCGCATGAAACCCGCCGTAGAAGGAGGTTGTCATTGGCAAAAACAAAGGAGCATTGTTTGATTCCTTGGGAAAATATGGGCTCCTTTGTTGTTTTTGTCCAGCCTTTTTAGCATTCAAAGGGTGTCATTGGAAAAAACTCGGGTTGTTTTTCATGCCGTTTTTCGGAGAGAAATAGGCACTCCACTGTGGTGCCATGCCGCTTCCGGTACTTCATCCGTCCAGCGGGATGTTGATCTACCCCAGGTTGGTGGGACCCATACTCCTCTTTGAGCTGCGGCACCTCGAAATCAAGTCGGCTCACTTCGAGAATAAATGGATGCCAAACGGTACGGAAATTCTTCTCAACTTCATACTTAGCGGTTGAATAAATACATTTAATACTTAACAACATGAAGATTTCTCAAAATGGGGACCCCTAAAAATTGTTGGTTTAATACCATCAGTGGGTAATAAAGAGTGACTACGGGGGGTTCCCCCATTTAGAGAAACCACCACCTGGGTGTTTCTCAAAATAGGTGGAACCCTCAATCATCCACTCGTGATCAATCATTCAAAGTAATCAAACCAACCATTTTGGGGTACCCCCCTTTTTGAGAAACCACTATACAGTTGGTATATCCCCTATTTTTGTTGCCTGTTATCCTTTATCATTAACCATTATTAACCCTTATCAACCCACATTAACCTATAGAAACTGATCAATCATTCAAAGTCATGAACCAACCATTTTCATCCATTTTCCCCTATAAACCAACCATTTTGCCATTCCCCTATGGCTTGAGCAACCACCCCATGAACCAGTTCCTATCAACCGCTACCACTTCGGGAACCCGGGGAGGGCCAACGCTCCTGGGGTTCCCCAACAGGTCTCCAGGGTCAGCTTCAACCGCTCCATGGAGGGAGGCGTCGCCTAGTCCCGACGGGTCGGTGACGGGGTGCACGAAGCTGTCAGGGTAAAAATGAACAGTTGGCTATGGGTCAATATATTTTTTTTGAACGAAATAAATGGTTGATAATAGGTTAATAATAGGTTAATAATGGTTAATAATGTCCAATCAATGGTTGACTAGCTGGTTAATAGTGGTTAATAATAGGAGATAATAACCAACAATAATAGGGGATATACTAGCTAGATATGGCGAGTTGGGTCAAGCAGTTAACCAACCAATAATATCCAATAATGGGGGATAATAACCGACAATAGTAGTGAAAACAATGGTTAGTAGTCGGGGAACCAGGGGTACAACTAAGTATTACCAAGTAACAGTGTTCACTAATACCATTACTAATGGAGTTACTAATGGACTTACTATGACTTACTTCGTTAGTTTCACCATTGAGCTGTGGTTCACTATGTAACTCCACTAGCAACCCAACAAACTCATGAGTACCAGGTTATAACTATATCTTACATCCAGGTTATTCGAAAAATGAACAGTTCACGATGTTTTAGTGTACCCAGGTAACTCCAACCTGACATGGACTTACAGGTTACTAATGGATGAACTTACTCCATTAGTTACAGGTTCCTACATGGAGTTACTTGGTTCACTTGGTTACAGGTTAAAGGTTAAACTTACCAAGTAACTCCATCAGTAACTCAATTAGTAACAGTTCACTATTTGTTAATGAAGAGTTCACTAAGCAAGTGACTCCATTAGTCATGTTTATATTCATACCTGTTAAACTCAAGTTCACCGTAAACTAACCTGGATGTAAAAAAGTACCAGTTTAATAGGTCAACCAGGTTAGTTTAAACGGTTGCATGGTTGGTTGACCGGAGATTGTAAATGGTATCAGCCAGCTGGTGGATTTTCCTTGAAACAATGTGAATTTGCCAGAGAGTATATAGTAGGTTGGTTGACGGCTGGGTCGGCTACTTAGCTGGTTACTTAGTTTGGTGTGATTAATTCTAGTTGGCTCCTTACATGGTTGGTTAGTTAGTTGGATGGTTAAAATGGTCGGTTGTTTGGTTGGTTTGCAGTTGGAGTTGTTGGTCTCGATGTGGTAGTTCTTGCTGGTGGTTGTTATTGTTGCCAATAGTGCCTTGTGCATCTGGAATCGTGTAGCAAAATGACACTAACTGACACAATGATGTTTGATAATAAGTTATGATAGTACACTTGATGTCAACAGTTCTATAGAAGTTCTATGTGTGGTTTCTTAATAGTGCTTAGTGGATTGACAATAGGAAACGATAGATCAAACTAATCAACAGGTCTAGGAGATATACCTACACCAGGGGGGATGCATCAATAGCACCCCAAGTTCGTTGATAGTTCTCCAGACCCTAACAGCCGACCATCAGGTACGTTGCATCAACTCCTGGGCTGTTCATATCCTATAAATGGCCAGTCACTAGTCTTTCTGGGGAAGGTGAACTACTACCAATGTTTCCGGGATTACCCTTTGGTAAACTAACCTGGAAGCCAAAATCAACCATTTTTGAGAGGCAAATCAGCTGTACATATTGGATTTTCCACTTCCAGATTGGTTTACCAAAGTGTACTGGTTATGACGGTTAGGACCCATAGATACCCATATTGCGAGGAACAAATCTTTAAAAAAAAATAAACAGATATTAACCTGCCATTCTCAACAACCATCATAAGCTTGCCCTTCGTGTTTATCATCATGGCTCTCGCACAAATGTGTCTGCCCAGCACCCGCCAGAGTGGCAGCTGCCTTCTTGCCCACCATGGCCCTTCCAATCTCCTGGTGGTGGACGCTTGGTGCCATCTCGGCGGCACTGATGGGTAAACTAGCGCTGAACCATCATGGGTACATCTAAAACCATTGCTGTCTAGCTACCAGCAAAATATGAACATACATATGTCTGAAAAATATTTTGTTGAACCACTATCAAATCTAATTACTAATTTGTGGTCAAATGTCAAAACAATGAATAAATCTACTGTATACATTAACATGTTCATTACATATCATGAAACCAAATAAGTTAACACATAAACCGAAACAAACAACACATTCGGCCAACCAAGCGGTTGGAATTCCATCACCTTCCCATCCCCAGGGAACCCCCGACGCGCCGCTCCTCGGCACTTTCCTTGGAAAGGTTCACCCGAGCGATCCTGGCACCGGACCAGATCTGTGGCCAATGCTGTCATCACAACGACCGCAGTGGTTGGTGGTTGAGCCACCCCTATGACAAATATGAGTGAACCAACCAACCGTTACTAAGGAAAAGGTGTATTTTTACGGGGTGGTGGTGGAGCCACCCCTACGAAAACTATGAGTGAACCAGCCAAATGGTAATGATTACTATGGAAATTCAACAAAATTTAGAATACAATGACAGCAGCAAACACAATCACTACATACATAAGTCATCATCAGCAGCGACATCATCACCTGCAAAATCATCAACTACATCACCAACTTCATCAACAGCACCAGAAACAACAAAATGATCAACAACATCACCAACATCATCAACAACATCAGAAACAACAAAATCATCAACAACATCACGAACGTCATCAACAGCAACATCAGAAACAACAAAATCATCAACAACATCACGAACGTCATCAACAACAACATCAGAAACAACAAAATCATCAGCAACAACCCTAGCAACAGCAAAATCATCTACCGCAACATCCCCAACATCATCAACATCATCAACAACATCACCAGCAACAGTAAAAACAAAATCATCAACAACATCACCAACATCATGAACAGCAACACCAACAACAGCAAAATCATCACCAACAACAGCACCACCGTCACCAACATCATCACCGGCAACGTCATCAACATCCTCAACATCGTCAGCGACATCATCATCATCATCATCATCATCATCATCATCATCATCATCATCCTCATCAACAGCAAACATTGCGTTTTTATCATCATCTGAACTTATTCTTGTGCATGTGTAAAGGCTGCCTGAAGATTTTGGCCTCAGGTCTAAATTGAAGTACGCCATTGCCTTGGACTTCAACCTGACCCACCGCCAAAAAAAGTATGGTCAACCAACCGCCAACCAGCTTCCAATGGTGGTGACTGACCCCAACTAAAGCCCCAACGACGGCATGGTTACCAAAGATCGTTAACCATCACCAATCGTCATTGACCATCACCAACTGTATCAGTCAGCTTATCAACTAGGTCATTGGCGAATTTTTGAACACATGCATCCTCAACCATCATTAATCACTGCAGAGCTCAAAACCTGCAAGCAAATCAACAGGTCAGGGACACCACTTGCTCCAAAACGTCTTTGGCCACAGGTTTTCCGCAGCACGTTCCACTCTCGAACTGGCAGCCGCATTCGAACGATGCCGTGGGTTGGCGTTGATTTTGAAAATGCAGGATGATAATGAACAATAAGGATATATTATGATCATCCCACGTATAGTACCTGGTGCACATGGTTCAGGGTTTGGTCGCGAACAAAGATCGGTGCAATAGATGAACTATCGGAGCTGCTACTCACGACATCTCTGTTATCAGCTGAAAAATGCACAGCATCTTTCGAGGACACGGGTGTACCCCGCAATCAAATTGGGGTGCAATGTGAGTGGCTGGCGCCTATGAACCATGGGGTGAGCAAAGCGATGACGGGAACTATGTTCAGCATGGGTTTGCCCAAAACTGGTGTGTATCTATCATAGCACCATCCAAATTGATTTTTTTAATATCCATTGTTGGAAGGATTTGTATGAAACAAACTGATTTTTTGATATCCAAAATTGTTTGATCTCCATTATAACTATCGAAATTTGTTGCAACAAATTACCGGGATTTGTTTCGAATTTGGAGGTGTCACCTCTTTCCATTGCTTCACACAGCACACGAGTTGGTCGAGAGTGCCCTAGGCCCTCAATCTCGTCCGGCCCTCCATCCGCAAGCTCGGTCAACATTTAGGCGATCGTGGTTTGGACTTCAGCGAAGCAAGCGATCGCTGTGGGACGACGGTCTTGGAGATTTTGCGCCCGTTACAAGTACCTTTCAAGTCTTCGGCAAGATGGCCAGCAGACCTCCGTCAAGGCCTTGCCTCCACGCGTTGTAACATGTGGGGCGCGCTATAGCGAAAACCTTGATCCATGGCATCGTTGGGCACGACCTTCAAAGGTCAATATGAACAGTTCATTGGCCAAATGCTTCACCACCCGAAATGGCTAGCACATTGTTAGCACCCAGCTGGCTACAGAAGCTGACGCCCACACTGCTATAACCCAGCCGGGTTTACCCAACGTGCTTCACCGCTTTAAGATTATGTATCACTGTCACTATCTATATTTTGATTTAATTGGGGCCATCGGAACTTGTGTGCGTCATAGCTGCCGCATCAACACCGGCAAAATTCAACGCAGAATTAGTTTCAGATTTGAATGAATACAATATTAAAATCACTATGAAACGATTTTCAAATCACTATGAAACTATATGAGTTAAGATTATCACATGAACTGATATAAAAGTTCCATGAAACTAATATTAGTTGGAAGCTACTATATTGGAATCAGTATGAACAGTTCTGTTGAATCCCAATCTGAAACTAATCCACCAGCACCAAGGCCTGGGATTCAGCCAGGCGCGACAGGATGCGCTTTGTCGCCCTGAGACGTTGGAACTCAGGGCCTCGATAGGGCGGACGTCGCTGAAAGCACCGAGCTTCTTCAGCCACCAGCGTGCCTCGAAGTTGGTGGAGGCAGGGCAACGCGTACGCTGCCCGTAGGTAAAAGTGCCCATTGCCAGGAAGAAGTCCGCGGCTTGTAGCTGCGCCTCCGTCTCGCCTAAGCAGGGGCACTGGCGGAGCCCCTCCAGAAAATCCTCACAGGCAAGGTGGGCCCCAACGAAGAGTTCTGGAACGGCGGACCTCGTCAAGGGAGAACATGAAAGCAGCCCGCTCTGCGATCACAGAGCCAATCGGTTTCATTCCGGCGGTGGTATTTCCATGGCCGTGTCAACAAATGACGGAAGACAACTTCGAGTCTTGGCCTGGTATTCTTCCAGACTTCCAGGGCCTGGTTTCGAAGTCGGGTCAACCATGCTTTGGTTTGAAAGCTGATTCTTCCCCATGGTTGATGTTATGTAATCAATATGTACTCAATCGATATGAGTGTTGCTCAGAATAGGGGTACCCCCAAATCATCCTTTTGTAATCATTTGTAGTAACAAACCGTCCATTTTTGAGGTTCCCCAGTTTGAGGAACGCCTATATATTCAAATTGGTACAACTATACATTCCCTCATGAAACTATATGAAACTATCAGCCATGACTCCAGAACCACCAGCACCTGCTCTGAAACTATAACCACCCGCGGAACTGTTCGTTTACAGCGGAAATGAATCGCACCCTGGAGATTCACATGCATTAGCTATGCGTTCATCCTTCATCAGCCATTCCTTAGCCCATGAATCAACCATTTCTTAAAGATTGATTGGTTCATTGAGGAATTGGTTGATTGGTTCATTAAGGAATTGGTTGATTGGTTCATTCAGGAATTGGTTGATTGGTTCCCTAA
Source organism: Symbiodinium kawagutii (assembly GCA_009767595.1). Lineage (NCBI taxonomy): Eukaryota > Dinophyceae > Suessiales > Symbiodiniaceae > Symbiodinium > Symbiodinium kawagutii. The sequence continues at coordinate 249,924 of VSDK01003304.1, read as the reverse complement.
TGTTGCTTGATTCATTCAGGAATTGGTTCATTAATGTTGGTATTGATGGCTAATTGGATGCTGTTAGCAATTCCTTGAATATTACTGAACTAATATGCAAACAGCCAATCAACCATCAAGTAACCAGCAAAAAATATCTTAGCCATTCCAATCACACATTGATGAGCCCCTAGTAGTGGTCAGGCCATCACTTAAGCATCAGCCAACCATGAATAAACCACCAATTGACCATATAACTAGCGCGAATCATCAAATTGACCATGAAGTAAGCCATCATCAATTGACAAATCAACTAACCACAGTCAAACCATCGTTTGACCATCACTGACCACAGTTTAACAGCAAATGAAGCCATCAACCAAACATCTTTGAAACCACCAATTAAGCATTCAATAACCATTCCCTAGCCATAATCAAATCAACCATTACAAACTAATCGAATCAAATCATTAAATAACAGTTCCCAAGCCATATCATCAATTATCTGACTAAATCAACCGTTATTAACCACCATTACCAACCATCACCAATAACCACCATTACTAACCATCACTATTAATCATCATTATCAACTATCAGTTGACTATCATACATAACCATAGCCATATCATAAAATATCTGATTAAATCAACCATTACTTATCAACCATTACTAATCAGCCATTATTTTCGATAAAGTAAACATCATCCATGTCTCCACATCATTCCTGCGCCTCCATTTCATCTGCTCTTGTGCGAGCTGTTGCCTGGTGCGCCAGCGTCCTATGACTCGGGCTGATCAATTGACAAGACCTAGTCGACAACGGGTGGTCACTAGGGTCATGCATGGTCAACCATGCGTAGTTGGGGGGCTACACCGCCTTACAGAAATACTGTGGCCACAACTCAAGTCGATAGCTGGCTACTTGGATGGGCAGGGTCAGCGAGTAGTTCCGTGGGATCATTTGTAGATAGGTCTAGAAAGTGGGTGAACTAAACCCCAATGAAACTCACCCCAAGGTAGCTGAACCCCGATGAACTGACTGGTTATAAAGCCGATAAGGTAGCTGAACTGACCCCATAAACATGGTGAGTGTAGCCACTTACGATCGCTGGAGATGCACATCCCATATCTAGTCAACGGAGGTGAACAGAAATTAATGGATCCAATACTGTTGAAAAATACTAAACTTGTTTCAACATGATAGCGAACAAAAAAGAAGAGTAGTTGATAGTTGCTGAAAATGGTTGACACGGCTGGTAAATCATAGCTAGGAAGGGTGAATGATGGGTGACAAACAACAAATAGTAATCATAGTAAATCCTTAGTTGCAATAGTATCACTACTGGTTGGTGCCTTCAACCCGTTTGAAAAATATTAGTCAACGAAACCAAGAATTACTCAAGAAGAAAATATTTTTGTTATAAGGTACTCTCCTTAAGGAATAAAGAATAACAAAGGCAAATGGTACATAGCAGTGGTTGATCATAGTTATTGCCAGTGAAGGAACCAGATCCCAGTACCGCTGAAGTGGAGTGTCAACCATGATGAACCGGCTGTCTGAGATCATGAAGCATCATTTATCTTCCTAAGGTGGTTGTACCATGTTGTACTTGCACGTGATCCAATATCAACAACCGCTTGGTGGTTGAACCACCCTCATGAAAAATATGCGCAAGTCAACCAGCCATTTGTTAGTAACTACTAAGGAAAATAAACAATGTTTACAACCACCAGCCAAACAATCTATTGTAATCAACAAACCATTTTCGGAGGTTCTCTATATTGAAAGAAAACACCTGTATATGGTCATGGCTTAACACCAACCAACAAATTTGTAGGTGAACATCGAGAAAAGTACATTGATATGATTGTTTCTTGGATGTTCACCGGGTAGGCACGGTTTGACCAATAGTCAAATGCAACTGCATCAAAACCGGAATTGCAACCATCAGTACTGATAAATGCATCATTGAGCAGCTAATGACGATGAACCAACTAATAAAGCCTCATCAAGAGTTCCAACTGATCAAGCATTCGCTGTGAACTTGCCAGTTGGCCAACAAAAATTGCCTATTGAGGTATACAAGGACTGGAAGCAGCTGAGCTGGCAGCTTGGACGTAGCCACTGAGTAACTGATTACATTCGCCATGGTTGATTCAAGGGTGCAGATTATTGTTTCAAGATTGTATTGTGTTTTTTCTCTTTGAGTTTTTCGTTCGTTATAGGGTCATTTACCATGGTTATATCATGTTATGTCCCAACTCCCCAACCTCTACATCTGATGCTTCGTTGATCCCCTTGCGCCCCGGAACCGAGTGGTGGACCTGCTGGCCCCCCAGTTACGCAGGCTGCGCACCACGGACTCATCAGGTCCAGATGCCGCCCGGATCTGGTGGAAGCTTAGTCATATCGATGGTGGATCTACGCATATCTTTGTATCAAAGAACAATTGATATGTAACCAAGACAAAGGATCTGATTACTTAGACATATCGATCTTTTTGTATATTTTGTTTAATTGAAATGAAACAATATCCAATGTATGATCTATAGCTACTTCATACACGATTTTGAAGTTATATTTAAAATATAATTACGGTGGATCTATCTCTAATCAAATCATCAGTTTCTATCCAAACCTGCTTGTTGAGCTTCCCAAGAACCACAGATCAATCCGCACAAAGAGCCACAACCCTGGAAAGCAAACGCCGGACATCCGTGCCTTTCATAGTCCATGAGGAAGGACTTCATGCGGCGCGTCGCCTGTTTTGGGCGACCAGTGGGCTTGGGATGGGGACCCACTGATGCGACTGGATGGGTAGCTGGGGTTAGTTCACCATGTAGCTGAACTGACCCATTTACGAAGGTAGCTTATGACCCCTGGAAACCATGGGAGTTGTGACCACTTGCGAGCAGTGGGGGTGCACATGCAAGTAGGTACAACCATCCTTGATAATCCCCGCGAAAAACTTTGCTGGCTGGAAACCGTCACCATTACCAGCAAGAAATTCATCTACTTGCATGGTGGACTATCCGGCCAACGAACTGCTAGTACCAGAGGGTAGAATATAAAGTCGGACCATCCCACTTGGTTATTATATAGTGGTTTATCAACTGGCCAATTTGGATTACAGTAAGTGGCTTGATGATGTTGTCACTCACCAGTATCAAAGGGTATTGCCGACCAGCACTGCTATGAACTGCAAGAATCGCCGGGTAATATCATGGGGATGGTTCATGGTGCTTATCGACCCCTTTATAGACCCTAATTATTGGAGGGGCACCGTGGTCGGGGTCAGTGTTGTGAGAGACTTGGCAGCAGAGTTGGTCGTGGCAAATCGTTGATTGTTGCGGATTTACTGAGTAAAGGTGATATACACGAACTAATCTGGAAGCAAAATATCGCCACAACTGGTTGGTGGTTTCAACCCATATCAAAAATTTTTGTCAGCCAACCAACCATTTGTCACCGTTCGGGAAAATATCAAAGGTTTAAATCAGCAGCCAAATAATTGTAGATAAAGCCTGGGAAACTGGGTGTTGTTCGGATCGGCATGGCAGGATCGGAATGGAGTTGTTCGGATCGGCATGGCAGGATCGG
>VSDK01003304.1:150346-245623 GCA_009767595.1 Symbiodinium kawagutii | reverse complement strand
GGATCTTGAAAACTGGGACTGGGGGAGCTCCAGTTGGGGCCAAGGATCTTGAAAACTGGGACTGGGGGAGCTCCAGTTGGGGCCAGGGATCTTGAAAACTGGGACTGGGGGAGCTCCAGTTGGGGCCAAGGATCTTGAAAACTGGGACTGGGGGAGCTCCAGTTGGGGCCAGGGATCTTGGATCTTGAAAACTGGGACTGGGGGAGTTTGAGTTGGGGCCAAGGATCTTGAGAACTGGGACTGGGGGAGCTTGAGCACGCTGAAAAAAAAAACAAAATTTTTCAAAATTTTTCAATTTTTGCACCTCCTAAACCAACTTTTTTATCTTTTTTTTTTCTCATTTTTTCCATTTTTTCTCATTTTTTCTCTTTTTTTCTCATTTTTTCTCATTTTTCCTCATTTTTTCCTCGCAAAAAGCAAAATGAGAAAAAATGAGAAAAAATGAGAAAAAATGAGAAAAAATGAGAAAAAAAGAGAAAAAATGAGAAAAAATGGAAAAAATGAGAAAAAAAAAAGATAAAAAAGTTGGTTTAGGAGGTGCAAAAATTGAAAAATTTTGAAAAATTTTGTTTTTTTTTTCAGCGTGCTCAAGCTCCCCCAGTCCCAGTTCTCAAGATCCTTGGCCCCAACTCAAACTCCCCCAGTCCCAGTTTTCAAGATCCCTGGCGCCAACTCAAGCTCCCCCAGTCCCAGTTTTCAAGATCCCTGGCACCAACTCAAGTTCCCCCAGTCCCAATTTTCAAGATCCCTGGCGCCAATTCAAACTCCCCCAGTCCCAATTTTTCAATTGCGCAAGATCTCGTTGGCCCACCCGGGTTTCATCAGCAATCCAGATTTTGGCTCTGTAGCAGTCGTCATCAAAAATCACAATGTGGTCAAATGACTTGAGCCAATTGAATACGGTGTCTCAAATAGTAAATGTCAAAATTTGAAATTCGAAAATGAAAAAATGCACGTGACTCCCTGACAAAAAATATTATAAAAATAACTAATTTAATTTTTACTACAAAAAATATTTTTAAAAAAATGCCTATTGAAAACTTATTTTTTCTCATTTTTTCTCATTTTTTTTCATTTTTCCCTGGTGTTTTTAATTAAAAAACCTTTCCTGGCTTAACCCCCCCTGGCATGACCCCCTGTTTATGTTAGGGATTTTTTGGGGTTGAAATCAGCCCAACATCAAAACTGACCCAACATAGTCTCAAGATAGGTCCCGAAAACAACCGAGTTAAATTGCGTTGTGACTCTGTGATACGATGGCAACTTCTCGGAAACGATGACAACTTCTCTGAAACGATGACAACTTCTTTGATGCGATGACAACTTCTCTGAAACAATGACAACTTCTATGAGATGTGGCCTGCAAAGGAAAGATTTGCAATTTTTTTGGAAGAAGGTTTTAAACACGAACGTTATTAGGTGGCCCTGTGATACAATGACAACTACCTTAAACCGATACGATGACAACTTCTATGTTGTGTGGTCAGTCTAGCAAGGTTGGCAATTCTTTTGGAAACACGTAAACAACAACATCATCGGGTGGCCCTGTGATAATTCGACGACTTCTCTGAAACCATGACACCTTCTGTGAAACGATGACAACTTCTCTGAAACGATGACAACGTTTCTGCCACGATGACAACTTCTATGATATGAGGATTTCAAACATCACGCCTTTGCAAGACACGTCACAAGCGATCTTGAAAGAACAGGTGTTGGGAGCGCCACGCAAACCATTTCAAACATCACGCGTGGCTGACTTGGCAGCGCAAACAAAGAACCAGCAACTCACCGGAACACTGGCACGCTCTTAGCCCTTTTCGGCAGGGGGTCATGCTCAAGCATGCTCCAGCTGCCACGGCCCGGCGCCATGTGCGTGAATTCACGCGTGGCTGCCACAGTCACCTGCCAAAAAACTCGAAGAACCAGCAGAAAAGATGACACAATGTGCCTGAGACCTTCTCCAAGTCCTTCTTCACGCCCTGGTTCCCCACAACGGTTCTTCGCGGCACCACGTGGTGGCCGCCAACCTGCCACAAGCAAAACGCGCGAAAAAAGGGGACAGGAACAAAAGCAAAAACCGCGCCGCGTTGTGAAATGCAGGCCCATTTGGTGGGCTGGGCAAAGCCCACCCAGGAAGCGTCTTCTCGAAGCTGTACTCCCCTGGTCCACATCAAGTGAAGGCACAAAGCACAGTCTGCCCAATATCAACAACCCCTTATACGTTGGAGGTGTGGGTTACCAATTGCACGTTCCAACTCGTCAACGCCTACGTCCACTCAAGTCGGCCCCCAAACAAAAACGAGCAAAAATTCACGTCCCTACTCGGAAATTGCACAAAGGCATATCCTAAGCAATCGCCGCTGATCAGATTAATGCCTGCCAGAAAATCTGCAAGGAATGTCTGTTTGGAGCATCCAATCAACTCTGAGCCAAGACCCATTGTGATGCTGACTATGGCAAAATTAGCAAAGGCCGCGCGCAGCTTTTCCTGACAAAAAAAATTCACCCAACCAGCACAGTTGCACACTAATGAGGCCGCCTCGCTGAGGGAAGCGTTCAGGCTGCACACGCGCAAAAACATAGCTGACAAGAAAGTCTGACACAACCAAAGCGAAGATCCGCAAAAGCACAGTGAACCAAGCCCTTGCGTCCAGGAAGACCAACGAAAGATGTCCAGCAAGCAAATGGCAAAGTTTAGGAAATACTTTTTTGGAGCCACACGCACAGTTCCTTCAAACAGAAAAAACGGTCTTAAAATATGGAGAAAAGATGTAATGAAGCGGCGGACCGCTCAGTGTGAAAACCCTAAGAAGCAACATGGCACGCGAACCCTTGAAAAGACCGTTTCAGTATTCGGTCAAAAAGAAACTGCACTCACCCTCCATCTCAAACCTCCTCCTAGGAAATTCTGTGTTCTCGCAGTTTTGCCTATACAGTCGTAGAACTGCGCCCAAAACTCCTTTGAACTTTAATTGATGGTCTGGGTTGTTCCTGACAGCAGCTTACTATTTTCGGCGGGTACGCGTTCGCAGGCGATTGACCTGGCACACTCTGTGTGTGTGGAGTGGACCAGCCATCATCAACATCTTCAACAGCATCAACATTGTCATCCTGATAACCGCCATGTGAACGGTGATAGTCACATCCTCGAAGCACCATCCTTTATGTTTACCACCACCACCACCATCATGATCATGATCATTAACAGCATCATCATCATCATCATCATCATCATCATCATCATCATCATCATGTCATATCGCATTTTTTGCTACCACCTACAATGAACACATCAGAATCATAATCGTACATAATAGTCATCATTATGACCATCATTATCACCATTGCCACTTATATCATTACCATCATGACCTTCATGTTCACCTTGTGTTTTCTCGTCAACATCATCAGATCATCAATATCATGATGATCGTTTAGCAGTTTAGCCATCATCATTGCGGTCGCAATTGTCAGTGACGATGTTGGTGGCCATGGCGATCTCCTTGGGTCACATGCAATTGAAATGCCTTTCCTGGACAGACCTTACATCAGCGAATGACTGGGTGAAGCACAACAGCGAGCGACCATTTTGAAAATGGAACGGAGGCAAGTTTGCTGTCGGAAAGCAACAATATTTAAATGTTTGCTGTCGGAAACAACATTTAACATTCGTAGACGACCACCACTTGCAAGTCTCATGTTAGATGTACATCCATTGGTGGTCCACCTCTTATCAGGCATCAAGTGGGATTAGTGGTTCCCCTTCAGAGGGCTTTCCACAATTTTCCACACAGTGGCACCTGTTTTCTCCTTGAGGATACTTCGTTGAACCGCCAAACACTTGACAGCGGTTATCAAACAGAAACAGCTTGCGTCCGAGAATTCAGCCATTAGTCTCCGTCACCCTTCAGTAAGGCTTTTGGCACCTGACAGGCTGTGGCAGTGGCACTTGCAAAATCTGGCCAGTATGGCTATGTTTGAAAGGCGATTGGAAATATTTATTTTCAAGAGTTTCAGGAACGCGCCGACGAGTTTCAATGAGCAGTTCTCTATTCTCTGCTCATTGAAATTTGGTAAGTTTGGTGGTGGCCATGGGTTACCTCATCTGTGACCAGGCCTTGAAGACTCACAGAAAGTTGGAGCCGGTTTGTCACCTTTGCACGGCAAAGGATTAGGTTCCGTGCGTGCCATGTGTTTGAACATTGATGATCCAGCAGTAGCGCTAATAGCGCTGATCAAGCTGATAAGGTTGGTTGATGATTGAAAGCTGCTCGATTGCGATGATGATTATCAGTGGTTGATCAGCGATAGTTGTTGTAAGGCTATAAAACTTGGTAGTGGCTATGGATGCTTGAGGATTATGATTCAGGGCTGATCAATATCTGGCCGATCATCGCTGAACAATGGTTGGTGAATAAAATGGATAATATTGACGCTAAGGACCTAGTAGTGGTTCTTGATAGGATCATGATGGTTGGGGTTGTTCACTAAATGGTTGGCCCTAAAAAAAGATTGAGTAATCTTGAATGGTTGATCATTAGATGCTTAATGATTAATGGTTGACCAAGTAACGGTTGATTCTTGATCATGATGGTTGTTGATGGTTGATCAACCTTGAGTTCAATGTATAGGTCAACAATAGTAGTTGGTTGTTGACATATTAATGCTTAACAAATGAACGCACGACAACAAACTTCGATCATCATGACTAACATTGGTTGATGATTAATGACCGATAACCAATAGCCACTACTAATGAATGATGGTTCGTGATACTATGATCAACTCTCGTCAATTATGATCAAGTGTCGAACATTACAAGTATGGCCCTGGCACCGTGGCGGTATTATATTCATTTGAACAGAAAATAAGATGTTGTTGCGAGCGAGTCCAAAAAACTAGTGACATGGGTGAAATCTATGCTTACGAAGATTAATCATTAATGGTTAATGGAGTTTTCTGATGATTTTGAAAAAAACATGTAACATGTCATATACAAGAATGCGCAATGATGGTAGGATGTCAATAAATTGCGCGCTGAGCATTATGGTAGTGATTGGCAACAAATAAATCTAGCCAATCTATCATGAATGTTGAGCATTGGACCCTGTTCATCAGTAAGGGTCTCAACCATTGTCCAGTTGGTCAAATTGCATATGTTCGAACAAAGTGAGACACTTGTTTCACATCTCCACACCGTTATGGGGTCTTTTGTTGCTCTGACGAGGACTCTATTGGAATTGTTCCAAGACAGCCAGAAGCTGCAGCACTGGCAGCGTGGGTTTGTCCATGAACATACATGCCAGTCAGAAGATCCTGGGTCAATACCGCCTGCAATTGTATTAGGGAGATTGGGGGACAAGCAAAGACGGAACATATTCTGAACACAAACTTTCATACAGCGGGAGAAAGAGGAATTCCAAACATTTTTAGCTGACAAATGCAACCAAATAGTGTTTGGGCACTGTTTCTTGTCAACTTCTCGGAAACGATGACAACTTCTCTGAAACGATGACAACTTCTTTGATACGATGACAACTTCTCTGAAACAATGACAACTTCTATGAGATGTGGCCTGCAAAGGAAAGATTTGCAATTTTTTTGGAAGAAGGTTTTAAACACGAACGTTATTAGGTGGCCCTGTGATACAATGACAACTACCTTAAACCGATACGATGACAACTTCTATGTTGTGTGGTCAGTCTAGCAAGGTTGGCAATTCTTTTGGAAACACGTAAACAACAACATCATCGGGTGGCCCTGTGATAATTCGACGACTTCTCTGAAACCATGACACCTTCTGTGAAACGATGACAACTTCTCTGAAACGATGACAACGTTTCTGCAACGATGACAACTTCTATGATATGAGGCCTGTGATGCAAGATTTGCAATCCTTTCCGAAGCAAATAAACACGAACGTTATTCGGTCGCCATGTGATATGATGGCTCTCGGAAATGACGACAACTTTGATGAACCGATGACACTTTCTGATACGATGACAACTTTCTGAAACGATGACAACTTCTATCGTATGTGGCCTGTGAAGCCATTGTCGCATTTCTCACGGAAGCAGGTAAACATGAACGTTATTAGTTGGCCCTATGATACGATGACAATTTCTCTGAAACAATGACAACTTCTCTGAAACGATGACAATTTCTTTCAAAAGGTGACAATTTTCAGATACGTGGCCGTTAAAACCAGATTTGCAATTCTCTTGGGAGCAAGTAAACTCAAACAAATTAGGTGGCCCTGTGATACAATGACAATTTCTATGAAACGACGGCGATTTTTTCAAACCATGACAACTTCTCTGATACGATGACAACTTCATTCTCTGAAACGATGACAACTTCTATGATATGTGGCCTGCGAAGCAAGATTTGCAATTCGTTTCGAAGCATGTAGACACGAACGTTACTAGGTGCCCCTGTTATTTGATGGCCACTTCTCTGAAACGATGGCAACTTCTCTGAAACGATGACAACTCTTTGACACGATGACAACTTCTATGATATGTGGCCTGTGAAGCCAGTGTCGCATTTCTCACGGAAGCAGGTAAACATGAACGTTATTAATTAGTTGGCCCTGTGATACGATGACAACTTCTTTGCAACATTGACAACTTCTCTGCAACAATGACAACTTCTCTGAAACGATGACAATTTCTTTGCATTGGTGACAATTGCTTGGATACGTGGCCGGCAAAGCCGGAACATGGGAGCAAGTAAAAACAAACAAGTTAGGTGGCCCTGTGATACCATGACAACTTCTCTGAGACGATGACAACTTCTCGGAAACGATGACAACTTCCTTGATACGATGACAACTTCTCTGAAACGAATACAACTTCTATGATATGTGGCCTGCGAAGCAAGATTTGCAATCCTTTCCGAAGCAAATAAACACGAACGTTATTAGGTCGCCATGTGATATGATGGCAACTTCTCTGAAATGACGACAACTTTTATGAACGGGCGACAACTTCTATGATACGGTGACAACTTCTCTGAAACGATGACAACTTCTATGATGCGTGGCCCGTAAAATGCTTGCAGTTCTTTCCGGCGTACGTAAACACAAACGTTTTTAGTTGGCCTTGTAACTTGTGATACGATTACAACTTTCTCAAACGATGACAACTGCTCTGAAGCGATGACACCGTTCTGCGAAACGATGTCAAGTTTTGCGCAACGATGACAACTTCTCTAGAACGATGACAAATTCTCTCAAACGATGACAACTTCTTTGAAACCATGACAACTTCTTCGATACAATGACAACGGCTCTGAAAGGATGACAACTTCTATGCTATGTGGCCTGCAAAAAATGGTTTGCAGTTCTTTCCAACGTGAGTCAACACTAACGTTATTAGCTTGGCTTGTGATGTGATAACAACTTTCTCAAACGTTGACAGCTGCTCTGAAACAATGACAGCATTCTGTGAAACGATGACAGCATTCTGTGAAACGATGACAACGTTCTGTGAAACGATGACAACTTCTCTGAAACGATGACAACTTCTACCATATATGTGGCCAGCAAAGCCAACGTCGCAATTCTTATGGACGCAAATCAACACGAAGGTTCTTAGGCGGCTCTGTGATACGATGGCAGCTTCTGTGAAACAATGACAACTTCTCTCGAACCATGACAACTTCTTTGATACGATGACAACTTCTATGAGAAGTGGCCTGCAAAGCGAAGATTGCAATTCGTTTGGAAGCAGGTAAACATATTAGGTGGCCCTGCGATTGGGTGACAACTTCTCCTAAACGATGGCAACTTCTATGAATGATGCTTGGCCAGTAAAGCCATGATTGCAAATCATTTGGAAGCAAGTAAACAGGAACGCTATTACAGGTGGCCCTGTGGTGCATTGACAACTTCTCTGAAACGATGATCCCGGCTCTGATACGATGACAACTTCTGTGAAGCGATGACAACTTCTCTGAAAAGAGGACGAGTTCAATGATTGTTGCCCGGAAAACCAGATTGGCAGTTTTTGGAAGCAGGTACGCACGAACGTTACTAGGTGGCCCTGTGGTATGATGGCAACTTCTCTGAACGATGACAATTTCTGTGAAACGATGACAACTTCATTGATACGATGACAACTTCCTCTGAAACGATGACAACTTCTATGATATGTGGCAAAATTTGCAATTCGTATTGAAGCAAGTAAACACGAACGTTCTTAGGCGCCCCTGTGCTACAATGACAACTTCTCTGAAACGATGACAACTTCTCGGAAATGATGATCACTTCTTTGATGCGATGACAACTTCTCTGAATCGAATACAACTTCTATTATGATTTATGGCCTGCAAAGCAAGATTTGCAATTCTTTCGGATGCAGGTACACAAGAACATCAGCAGGTGGCCCCGTGATACAAATGACAACGTCTGTGAAACGATGAGACATTCTTTGATACAATGACAACTCTCTGAGACGATGACACCTTCTAAGGTACGTGGTCATTAGAGCCATATTTGCAATATTCTTGAAAAGCAAATAAACAGGAGCCTTATTAGGCGGCCCTGTCATACAATGATACAGTGACAACTGCTTTGAAACGATGACAACTTTTCTGAAACGATGAAACGATGACAATTTCTCTGAAACCATGACAACTTCTATGATATGAGGCCTGTGAAGCAAGATTTGCAATTCTTCCCGAAGCAATGAAACACGAACGTTATTACGCGGCCCTGTGATACGATGACAACTTCTCTGAAACGATCACAAGTCCTGCGGTACGGTGACAATTTAAATGATTTGTGGCCCGTAAAACCATATTTGCAATTCCATTGGAAGTCAACACGATTGATATCAGGTGGCCCTGTGCTACGATGACAACTTCCCTCAAACGATGACAACTTCTTTCAAACGATGACAACTTCTTTGAAACCATGACATCTTCTTTGATACAGTGACAACTTCTCTGAAAGGATGACAACTTCTATGATATGTGGCCTGCAATACACTTGCAGTTCTTTCCGGTGTGATTAAACACTAACGTTATTAGTTGGCCTTGTGATACGATGCCAACTTTCTCACATGATGACAACTGCTCTGAAACGATGACAACTTCTACCATATGTGGCCAGCAAAGTCACAGCCGCCATTCTTATGAAGGCAAGTAAAAAAGGTTCTTAGGTGGCTGTGTGAATGATGGCAACCTCTGTGAAACAATGACAGCTTCTCTGAAACGATGACAACTTCTATGATATGTGGTCTGTGAACCAAGATTTGCAATTCTTTGCGAAGCAAGTAAACACGAACGTTAGTATAGGCATCCCGGAGATACAATGACCACTTCTCTAAAACGATGACAACTTCTCTGAAACGATGACAACTTCTATGATGCGTGGCGACTAAAGCCATATTTGCAATTCTCTTGGAAGCCGGTAAACACGAACATTATTAGGTGGCCCTGTGATACGGTGACAACTTCTCTGAAACAATGACAACTTCTGTGAAGCGATGACAACTTCAATGATATGTGCATGAAAATCATTCGCGCATGAATCGGGGAAATATTTGTGCATGAATCCGGGGAAAAACATCTGATGAACAGCTGGTGTTCCATCTGCTCTTCTCCGCTCTTCTGTGCTCTTGTTTTCTCTACTCTTCTCTTCTCTACTCTTCTCTACTTTTCTCTACTCTACCCTATTCTTCTCTTCTGTACTCTTCATTTCTCCATTCTATCCCCTTCGTTCCGCTGAGCACGTAAGCAAAAGGATCCCGACCATCCCGACCACCCCGACCATCCCGACCAAGCTTCCATTCTATATCCTTCATTCTGCTGAGCACGTAAGCCCAAGGATCCCGACCATCCCGACCACCCCGACCATCCCGACCAAGCTTCCATTCTATCTTCTTCATTCCGCTTAGCACGGAAGCCAAAGGATCCCGACCATCCCGACCACCCCGACCATCCCGACCATCCCGACCATCCCGACCATCCCGACCATCCCGACCATCCCGTCCATGCTGATCTGGCAAAAGCCATGTTGATCTCTCCATGCTGATCTGGCAAAAGCCATGTTGATCTCTCACGCTGATCCCTCACGCTGATCTGGCTAAAGCCATGATGATCTGGCAATTCCCCTGGGAAACTAGCAACAGTTGGCGGATTTGCCACTTCCAGGTTAGTTTCACAGAGCGTCTCTCAAATTCTGATGGTAATATCACTCATCTTGTTTGATAATTGCTGCTGATTGCTCTCAGTGTCCTATTCCTGCTATCCCCATCTTTTACCTGCACCACTGTTGTCAGTGGTCATTTACTCTTACTGTGTTTTGTTGATTATCAACTAATCGCCGTGACAAACCGACCAACCAACAAACTAACCAACCAACATGAACCAACCAACCAATACGAACCAACCAACCAATACGAACCAACTCACCAATCAACTAAGCTGGTCTCAGCCGCCACCACCTCTTCCTGCTCTTGTCGCTTTTTCCTTGGTGGACCCGGTGCAGCCTAACAGCGACTGTGCGTAATCCCCCAGCACCTTACGCCAACCCCGGCCACATCAAACCCGGGTTTTCGAGGGAAATCTCTACATTCAGTGAGCGCGCAAGCTGCACAGCGCCGATAGAAGCATCTCTAGGTCAATGGCGTCCCCGACATTGTCCCTGGGTCAACTATTGCTGGTGCACTGGTGGATTAAAAACCCAGGGACCAACGCGAATGGCTTGGATTCCAATGTCATAGCGCTGCTTAGTTTGGTTGCTTCGTCAATGAGAATCATCCCGAATCGGCACCACCCTTTTTCTGGTCAAAATCAATCTCGGTTTGCGATGTCAAAACGTGAATACTCGTTCATCATTGTTACTATTAACAACAATAACGAACAAGTATTCGCGTTTGATGTGTCCTTCAACCATTCTGAACCGTTGTTGGCCATTCTAAGTCAGCCCTGTGGATCACGAGCCATCACGATATTTATATTGTACAGTAATAGTTCAAAATCCATGTGGAAACATGCATTTTCCATCCTCGCAATTTCTGTAACCATTGGCAAGTGATTAGTTGTAATTTTTATGATTGTTGATTTACAACCACTTGACTAGTCTCAACCACGAATCCAGCAACCATAAGTAACCATTAAAACCATGAGTCAACCGCTGATGCTCAACCAACCACTTCCATGGCACCCCCGTCACCGATGCCGTCCGAGCGACGTGAGTTCCAGGTTGCGTTTCTCTTCAAGCGCTGCGCGTTTTTTCTCATCCTGGAGGCATGGCAGAGCTTCGGGGTGAGCCTTACAACATCGGAAAGGATGAATGATTTGCAAATGGCGAAACAATGGGGAATCAAACGATCAAATAACGCTGAGACACTTGTGAAATCATGGTGAGACAATGGTGAATCAAACAATTCAAATGATCAAACAATGGTTCAACAATGGCGGAACCCAGGGTTTGTAAATGATCAAATGATGGTTGAACAGCAATGATTGAATGGTCAAAAAAGGATTAGACAAATGATGCTTAAATCACTGCTCCAGGCCATGTCATGGACAAATGATGGTGAACCGATTCGGATGAACTGGTGGTGAAACAGTGGTGAAATAATGATCAAACGGGTTGAATGTTGGTCAAGCTATGGTCAGGTAATGGCTGCACGATGTTGAAAAATGCTGAAGAAATTGGTAAACATTGCTCCATGATGATTAATCACATGATTTGAAAGTGGATAACAGCGGTCTTTATTGCCATTCACGAAGGTGCTGAATGGTGGCCTAATAGCCATGGATAAAAATCATGCATATTTTTTTTCAAAAAGAAACCATGGCCAATCATGTTGGAACCAAATCAATAAACCACCCATAGTGGGCATAAACCACCGGCTGCTTAAGGTAAATTTAGACGGAAGTGATCTGTCAACATTGATCTACCGCTAAGTGGCGGTGAGAAACGGTGCAAGCGTCTTGCCGAATTAATCACATGCAAAATGCCTGGGCTTACCACTTGCAAAGACACGGTACCTCATTGACAAACAAAGTTGACACGCAGAATGTTTCCTCCAAACATGGTTTCCAAGGTTCCTTGCATGAGGACTGCATGGGAAAGCGGGTCACGCACGAACCACGACCAGTTATCTGCGTAAGCACTCAGGTGCGGGAGGTCGTGTGCCAAGGCTTTGGAGTTGAGAACTGACACCCAAGTTGTTGCCAAACAAATCATCACCAACACCGACCACGTGTCCCCTTTCGGGAAGCCACCACTGGCCACCCCGGCATCAACATGATCTGAGAGGATGGCCCACAACCGGGACATTTTGGTGATGGAATGGAACCATTGACGGACCAAGGAGCAGGGAACTCCCAGAGCTATCATACCAAAGTATCCAAAGCTCCACTTGACCATATTAAAGCACAGAAACCGGGTGTGCGGCAAGCTTGGCAGATTCAAGGAGAACCTGGGCTCTGCAGGCACTGGAACTGGCACCTCTCCCTGGCAACAGGCCGGTCACATCCGCGATTGATGAAGGCAGCAATTTGTCGAAAGCCCACTTTAGCCCAAACCCTGTAGGTTTGGGCTAGCACAGTGATTGGACGAGTTTGTTCCTTAGATGGTATGAAATCGACCTTTGAGTAGGGGCAGGCCACCCCTTGCATGAACCAGGCTGGAAAGCCCTGGTCATAGCGAGACATCACACTAGCCAATTCCTGAACCAAAGGGACTGGCAAGTTCTTGAGGTCAGAGGCGGAGACCCGATCAATGCCTCTGGCAACACTCACGGAGAGGTCATGGATAACAGCTTGCCATTGAGCTACATCCAACATGTCAATCGGGATGGGCTCATGTGGAGGGAGGCATCGAAACAAGTCATCAAACTGGTTATCTAAGGAATCACACTGGCGAGGTTCATTGTGCATGTTCCACAAAAGTTCCCAAAAGGAGTTCAGTTGTTGAGCAACCTGGGCTGGCTTGACCCACCACTGGGTTTGTTTCGCAAAGGCTTCCGCACGGAGCTCTGTGGGGCGGTGTGGTCGGACCATTATAAACCATCATTAACCATGCGTTTGTTTTCAATTCAGGAAGGATCTGCGGTTGCGACAACACAGACTGGGTGTGCCTCTGCACAGCGGGGGGTGCGCCGATTGGAGACCGAGCAACCATTGTTGACCAGCTAACCCATTTCACCCAGATAGTTGGTATATTCCCCTATACCAACATATATAACCAACTATAGTTGTTAATATACCCCCTATGTAGGTTTATATTGGCAACTAGTAACTATATAAGGTAAACCTCCAAGTATAGTTGCTAAACCTACATATTTGGTTTACCAACCATTGGTTTATAACCAGTTGCTAAACCATTTCATAAACAATTATGAAAACACAACCATTGGATGAACCAAACAATTATTGGTTTATAACCCTAGTTGCCAAACCATTTCCCCCAGTATGAAGCAACTGACTGAAACCAGCAGCACCGCCGCTCCTGCTGCACGGCCAGGTCTTCGGCTCGCCTACGGTTGGAGGGTGGTCCCAGTGCGACGCTTGGGGTTCGTAGTCATGGTAGCACCCGGCAACCAACGTAGCGTAAGCACCCTGCTGGTTGGAAGTAGGTCATAAGCGTCATCAGGGGAGTAGGGTCATAACTAGTCATGTGGTTATAATAAACCCGTTTTGGGGTCATAGCTATAACGGTGATTATGCCACCTATGGGTAAATTAAGCCTATAAGGGTGGCTGTAATAAACTCTATAACCATGATCATTGAACAAGATTATAAGCTAGGTGATAGTAACTCATAACCTATAAGCGTAATCGTGGTTTTTTACCATGGTATTTTCAATGATTAGTATACTATAACTACGGCCAAACGCCCGGTGTTACCCGGAGCTTGAATGTGTTGCCCGGAGATTGAACATGATGTTCCGGGCAACACAGTGAATGTGATGTTCCGGGCAACATAGCAAGTATATTGATGTTGATCCCTTATGAAGATGGTTTGATGTTGATATCCCAATTGACAGGTCAGAGGGGGTGGCACATTTTGATCCCTTAGTCAGATATGTTGATGCTAATATCCCAGTCAACATAGAGGTCACAGGGGCTGGCACATTTTGACTCTTATGACCATAAGTTGATGTTAATATCCCAATCGACATAGAGGTCAGAGCGGGGGCCACACATTCTGATCCCTTGCAGGAATGTTGCCGCCGGTTCCCGTGTGTATGTCTGGGCAACACACGGTGTCTGTGGGTATAAGTAGTTTAAGTGATAGGTAGCTTACGCCCCTATAAGGTAGGCTGCAACCATGGCAAGTAGGCCTGCAAATTAGCTTATGGCATGGTGAATGTCTCCAGTTACCTACTGATGCACATCCAAGCAGTAGCGGTTAGAGGGTTGACCATACTGGTCGGTAATAGTTTGCGTTGGAGGGTGACCATACTGGTCGGTAATAGTTTGCGTTGGTTGTGAGAAAGCTTGGGAATAGCTGGCTATGGGTCAATATTAACCAACCAATAATGGGGGATAATGACCAACAATAATAAGGAAAATAATAGTTAATGATAGGGGAACCAGGGGTACGGGGTTTTGACCCACAGCCAGCTTACTGGTTCATGATGGTTCTCATGGTTGATGGCTATATAATCAGTGGTTGAATCAACGGCCAAATAAAACTACTTGGAACCTGTGGCTATGATGTTTGCGAGAGTGATTGGCAACGGGTTACAATAATGGTAGTGGGGAATTCATAGTGCATGATGATGTACCATAGTGGTTCATAATCGACTACTATCAAATAATTGAAGTTACAATGGTTGAAATAGATTGGACCAACCATTCATACATCACCATTGACAATAGCAACCATTGTAACTTGTAACAGTTGATCCACCATTAATGATTGACACATATTGACATGATTGGAAACTGGTAGCTTAAAGAGGTTGATGGTTGATGATGGTGGTTGAATGTGCTTAATTGATGCTTGGAAATGCTGGCTGGAAATGTGTCGTGGTGGATTGGCGATCAAGAATGGTTAGGGACGGTCAAACATGGTTGATAACGACGGTTGGCCAACTGCTTCAAAATGATGGCCAAGTGCTGGTTTGAATGTTTGATCCACAACTTCAACCCAACACGACCATCATCATTGGTGGTTAATGGATGTTAATGGAGGGGGTTACCAACCACCTTGAGATCCAGAGTTACCATTGTCAACCACCTTCAGAGTCAACCAACGAACCAACCACCCAACCTGCGCATCTCACCAGCGCCCCTTGCAGCATTCTGCCACCCCGCTGGGGAGCCCGTACATGCGCAGGCGTGTTTGCTGCTCCTCCAATGTACGGCAGGAGTTGCACTTGAAGAAAATCATCTTCTGCGGCCTGGGCGCCGGCAACGTGGGGCAACGTGGGCAGGGTATTGGTCGGAACTGTCGCTGGTGAAGACTTGGGTGGCAAATCATGGTGATTGATGATTGGTGACGATGGTCAATAATAGTTAGAGTGGTGCCGCTTTTAATAAATGATATATTGTACTTAACTATATCGCTCTATGATGGTCAACTAACCAATGTTGGTTCGTAGTCATGTTTAATGATGATTGATAATTAAGAACAGTAAATAATCTGTAATCATGGCTGTGTAACAGTGAAACAAGTATTATGATAAAACAACCTATAGGCTTATAAATGACATAGGTGAATCAACTGAACTTTCAGATTAACCATGGTGAATAGCTAATCAACTAAATTGCAAGGCTATGCTATGAATAACATAGGAATTAACTGAATTATACTACTACCACACATACTGTGCTCATGATGGGTCGTGACCTAATACTGTGGATTATGACAAATGCTAATGTTGGGTTACAAATAACCAAAGTAAATGATGATCATGATGGCATTGATGACGGATGACGGAAATGACGGTAGGTGCCAACATGATGGGTTCATCACTGCCCAAGAGCAACGCATAAACTGACAACGCTCACCTATTGCAGGTTCTATTGCAACGTTTACCTACCAGGGGGGTACCCCCAGCCATCATCCGACAAGGGAAAGCATTGGATGTTCATAGATGTTCCATGATTAACTATGGTAAAATGCGGTTAGCAAAAGTGAAGTATAACTATACCAGTAGCACATTGAACCATAGAAAACCAAATATGTTAACCATAGAAATCTATCCAAACCATGGTTCTCTATGGAGCCAATACAGCCAACCCGTCCAACCTATTCCTTGCAAAACCCCATTCTGTCGAGGAACGAAGTGTTCCACCCACGCTTCTTCATGTCGAGCCAGAATCGCTCATCTGGATACACCTGGGGGCCCCACGTTTCAAGCACTGTGGTGTCTCCCAGGAAAGGTGGGTGTCTACACAGATGCTGAAAAATGTCTAAAAGATCTCTCGAAGATGCCCAACCAAGGGATTCAAGGTGGGTGTCTTCTCAAAAAATTGATTATGAAAACCTTTAGTAGCTTGATATAGCTTGATAGCTTGGTTGTCAAAGCAAAAAACAACGTAGATGTTCCTCGCAACCAACCCGGAGAGTGTCGCAACATGGAAACAACTCATGGGCACATTTTTTACCATCCATGATGAAGGGTGATGAAACGGGAGGGGATGACCCACAAAGCACTTCGATCTCTGATTATACTGTCGTATACACTATCATGATCATCAACCATCATCGTGGTTCCGTGGTTTCTACCATAAGTTTCACATAGTCAATTGGGTTGGTTCAGGTTACAGTGGATTTGAGTTCACCATCATCCATGATCGATTCGTGTCCTGAATGTATTGTTTCCTCTCGAGTAGTCCAATATGGCAACGGACAATTTCACAAATTGTAGATGATGTGATTCCCTATTGAAGATGGATATGTTCCATTGGATTTCAACAAATTAATTTTACTCGAGTTGCACGGCCAAGGTTACCTTTTGGTCTATGCGCAACGAATCAGCATCGATGCATCCTGAACAAACAACAGTTCAACCAACAGTAGGCGGTAGTGTAGATCTTGATAATCCTTCGTGAGTATCCGTTGCTGACCATGATCACACAATTTATGGACCAAATGCACTATACCGTCAGCCATGAAACCATGATTAACCATTAACGATCAACAACTGTTAATTTCCTTCAACTTCGCATCCGCATTTTGGAGAATAGCAGTCATCAGCCACCAAGATTCCCACAACAAACACGTTGAGAACCTGTTGATTCAGATCCGCACTGCCTTGCTGGCGGATCCATCCATCACCTGTTGATCCACCGAAGCTGTGCTGGCTGGGCTTTCAGGCACGCCGGAAGTTGGGCGGGAAGCAATCGTAGCACAGCGCCGATGGACACTCCAAGCCTCACGGAGTGACGGTGCCGGCGTCGGGAGGGGCGTGGGAAGGAATGGTGGTGCAGATGGAACAATGACCAGCGATATGAATAGGTGAACCAAGAAATGTTAAAGCCAGAATGAACCAAAATAGTATTGTTGGTTAATGTTGGTTATATAGTTCACGTTCATTGCTTTCAACGAAACTAATCCTCTCAATTAATATCAACAACCAATAACAAACAAAGAACCAACAAGTGGTGAATAACCAGCAACACACATAGGTGCACAACCCAGCAAGAAAGAACCAATGATAACCAACAACAGGTGAACCAGCCGGCGAACAACCATTTTCTTAAATCAAGCCAGGTGGTACTGTAAGTACTCATGAGAAAGCAGGAAGAAACAAAGAGTGAGCGATAACAAACGACCAACAACACTTGCATCCGTTCTGGGGAACTCACAAGGCCAACAAATTGTTAATTAAAATCTATGTAGCTGAGGGCGAACAGTTCCAATGGAACATGCTCCCGAAGTGCCGATGGTTGTACTTTGACTTTCAGGGCCTGGCGCGGATGCTTTCGAAGTGGTTTCCTTCGGTTCCGGTCCCATGGCTGATGCGCCTGGCCCTTGGCAAGAAGGAACCCAATCCAATTTTCAGATTTGTTTGACGAATCAAAACTGATTGGTGGTTTCAACCCATTTGAAAAAATATTAGTCAACCAACAATTTGTTGATAATTACTAGTGAAAATAGAAATGTTCGAAAACCATTAGCAAAATAAGCATATTTCATAGATTCCCATTATACATGACCATTTCTGGGGTTAAAAGAAATTTGACCCATGCCCAGATGTCATAGTTGCATGCGAAATGCCTGTGCAGCCAAAGTACCTCAGTTGTATGGCTCCTCCGAAGTCAAGATTTGTCACAGCAATTCGTGCCGCCGCCGAGAATTCACGTGGTCCGCCCACAGCTCATCCATGCTGTTCTTCCGGGTCTTGCGCTGCGACTTCGCCCAGGTTCACTGCATGTGTGAAGACAGTTTTCGCGGTGACGTTTGGCCACGCTGTGGGCATGGCACTTGCGCAAGTGCTTGAAGTAGGTCTCAGCAGAGATGAGCCACTCTTGTTTGAAGCCGGAGTTGACCTGGTCGAAGTCAGGTCTCGGCTCACCCAAATCTTCGGCTTCCTGTGCTTGATTGTGAGCACCTCGTGTGGCCCAACATGATGAGATCCAACTTGCCAGGTAAGCTTTCACTATCAATCAGGGTGCTTTCCAAGAGCATCAAAACTGCCAGGTGCAGCAGTGCGTCTTTTCTCATCGTCTTTTTTGGATGTCACCGAGCATTTTCACAGAAAATGCAAAACATTTGGTGAAAAGAAACAACAAGAATGGGTGAAAAAACAGACATGAATGAAGAACCAGCAGTACGAAAACAGGTCAACAACAAGCAACCAACAACCAGCAATAAGGCTCACGAACACCAATAATTCATTGTTCATAGTCAATAACCAGCAATAGGCGAATCAGCTGGCGAACAACCATTGATTTATGTTGAAGCCAAAAAATGGGTGAAACAATAAGAGCCACAATAAAAACTGTTGGATATATAGTGACGGAAAACAACAAGAAATGCAGAACCAGCTCTACAACCAACAGTAGGTGAAGAATCAGCTTCACTGAGGCAAAACAAGAGCTCCAACCACCAGCAATCTCCATCACCTCCTATCATTCATTGCTGGAGCCCTGGTCAAACAAATAAGTGCCACAAGGCCACTGGTAATGCCTGGCGTCCAGCAATAACCAGAAGGAAGAAACCAAAACGGCAACCAGTGCTTATGAACAGCCGGACAATAACCAGCTACGTACATACTGGTTGGTGGTTAGATTTGCCATCCCAAAAGTATGCCCATTAATCAACCAACCATCCCAAATTCTCGGGAGAAAACAATTAAACCAACCAACCAAAATAGCATCAACAGCAAGAACCATCAGCAACCATCAAAAGCAACAAATATCTATTGAGTACCAATGGTGGGTCATAAGCATCCACATGGTGGTCAACAAGCAAATCATAAGGTAGAT
Source organism: Symbiodinium kawagutii (assembly GCA_009767595.1). Taxonomy (NCBI): domain Eukaryota; class Dinophyceae; order Suessiales; family Symbiodiniaceae; genus Symbiodinium; species Symbiodinium kawagutii. The sequence continues at coordinate 226,214 of VSDK01003304.1, read as the reverse complement.
GATAGTGGCTAGGTACATCTATACAACGCCATTATCAATGACCACTATTAATCATTATACACCATGATCAACTGCAACTCAACCATTCATCATACACGATTATCAAGCAACATTCTTAAAATACTTACCAACCATTCTGAACCATTCTTGATCATATTCATGAACCACGATTGACCATCCTTATCTGTATGAATCAAGCATTACTAATAAACCATATCAATCATATGAATCAACCATTTTTTATCAACCAACCACATCAATCAACCACATTAATCAAACATGTCAATCAACCATTCTAAGTAATTCTGAATCAACCATTCTGAATCAACCATATCAATCATATCAGTCAACCATTCCAAACCCTTTTGAGCCATATAAATCAACCAACCACAACGAATCAAGAAGCTTACTGCTCCCTGACAAACCAACCTATGAACTCTATTATCCATTCTTGACCATATGAATCAAGCATTGGATAATCAACCACATGAATCAACCACATCAACCATGCTCAATCAAATTCATCAACCAAATCGACCATTTAAACCAATGTTAAATCATATGAATCAACCATTCCTAATGATCAATCATATCAATCAACCATTCCGAACCATTCTTAATCAACCATACGAATCATATCAGCCAACCAATTCAACCATACTAATCATATGGCAGTGGGTCAAAACCCCGTACCCCTGGTTCCCCATCATTAACCATTGTTTTCCCTATAGTTTTGTTGGTGAACTTATCCCCATTAGTTGGTTAGTTAACTGCTTGACCCACAGCCATGTGGTTGGTATATATGATCATATATTCTCTATAGTTGTTAGTTATAATCCCCTATTATTATCCGGTATGAGCCAGCTAAACCAGCTATTGTTAGTTAACTGCTTGACCCACGGCCATATATAGCTGGTATATCCCCTATGATTGTTACTTGTCATACCCTATTATTAACCATTATCAACCAGGTTACGAATCATCATTGACCATAATTACTAATCATATTAATATATCCCTATTATCATACCCTATTTATTGTTGGTAGATACTTATCATACCCTCTTATTTTTCCTATGAAATTGGTGGTGAACTTATCCCCCATGAGTTGGTTCATTCACTGCTTGACCCAACTCGCGGCATATGGCTGTGGGTCAAAACCCCGTACCCCTGGTTCCCCACCATTAACCATTGTTTTCCCTATAGTTTCTTGGTTGTTATCCCCAATTATTGGTTGATTAATATTGACCCATAGCCATATTAACGTTACGAATCATCCAACAGGTGACCTGCGCAACTCATCGCTCCACATCTCCAAGGCGCAGTGGATCAACATGCCACCCGTGTCGGAGGCGCCCCGGCCTGGGCCATTACGGCTGGGTCAAGCAGTGAACCAACCAATGGTTCACTAGCTGGTTTAGCTGGTTAATAATAGGGTATGATAAGTAACTACCAACAATAAATAGGGTATGATAATAGGGGTTAATATGATTAGTATGGTTAATGATGATTCGTAACGTAAAAATATGCCGCGAGTTGGGTCAAGTAGTGAATGAACCAACTCATGGGGGATAAGTTCACCACCAATTTCATAGGAAAAATAAGAGGGTATGATAAGTAACTACCAACAATAAATAGGGTATGATAATAGGGGTTAATATGATTAGTATGGTTAATGATGATTCGTAACGTAAAAATATGCCGCGAGTTGGGTCAAGTAGTGAATGAACCAACTCATGGGGGATAAGTTCACCACCAATTTCATAGGAAAAATAAGAGGGTATGATAAGTAACTACCAACAATAAATAGGGTATGATAATAGGGGTTAATATGATTAGTATGGTTAATGATGATTCGTAACGTAAAAATATGCCGCGAGTTGGGTCAAGTAGTGAATGAACCAACTCATGGGGGATAAGTTCACCACCAATTTCATAGGAAAAATAAGAGGGTATGATAAGTAACTACCAACAATAAATAGGGTATGATAATAGGGGTTAATATGATTAGTATGGTTAATGATGATTCGTAACCTGGTTAATAATGGTTAATAATAGGGTATGATAAGTAACAATCATAGGGGATATACCAGCTATATACGGCGAGTTGGGTCAATATTAACATTAACTAAACAACTAATGAGGATAATGATCAACAATAATGAGGAAAAAAATGGTTAATGATAGGGAACCAGGGGGACTAAGGGTTTTGACCCGCTGCCAAGTGTCTTAAGAACTAAGCACTTTGGTGATTTTTCAATTAAGTACTTTGGTGACTTCGGTTCACCACATGTGGTGAATTTGGTACTTAATTAACAATTGTCACTTGTGGTTGGCAGGGCAACAACAAGTGGTGAATAGGTGGGTAATGTTAACAATGTCCAATGCTTAACCACTGATTCAATCAATAGGTTGTTAATGGATTAACAAGTGGATGATAAGAGATTAATCAGTGGTTATTAGTTGTACGTAGTTATAGTGGTTAATAGCTTAAGAAGTGGGTCGGAAGTGGTTAATAGGTGGTTGAGAAGTGGTTAAGGATTGGATGATACAGTAGGTGGTTGATAAGTCTTTTGTAATTAAGCAGTGAATAATGGCGTGTCTGTGAAATCTATGATGGTTGATGCTGGGTCAATGGTTAACGATCTGCAAATAGAAGGGAGACTGTGGATGTTAATGGCCGTTGATGAATCAATCCTGGTTAATTGATTGCAAGCACAGGCCGTAAGAACTGAATCATGACCAATCATCATGGTTGATGATGCTTAGATCATTGATCACTGACTAATTGTCATCATGATTAAACCTTCAGCAATGATAATCTCTGCCATGAACTTCGCGGTGAAGTGTTGTCTTCATTTCACCATCAGCCATAGCGCAACGTCATGACATCAGCAATCCCACCAGGCCAACCACAGGAACTGCTGGTGGACCGGGCTGCCACACCGCATTGAGAGCAGTAGTGCCACGAACAGGTCTGGGCCGCAGGGTGCGAGGCTGGCGGCTTGGTTCATGGTTGGTGGCGCAGGAAAAATGGGTGATTTACGTGGTTGGTGGTTTCAACCATGGTCAGTTAGTGCTTCATGATGGTGAATATAATGATTAAAATGGCCAATAATGGTTGAATAATGGTGAATGAGAATGGTGCAGAATGGTGAATGGTGAATGACAATGGTTCAACCATAGAGACTTACCAAAAACCACGGTTAATAGTGCTTACAGTAATGATAGGGGATAAGAAACCACAATGATGGTTAAACAAATGCTGGTTGGTGGTTGAACCACCCAGTCATGAAAAATATGCTTGTCAACCAACCGTTTTCACTGTTTTCACGCAGTCACACACCCTCGGCCATTGCGGAGGGAGCCCCAGACCGATAAGTTCATCACCGAACCTTCAGTTCATGGGGAGCTGGCGTGGGTAGTGCACCACGACTTATCGGGTTAAGACCCTTCAAAGCTTCACCACTTCTCGTGGCCGTGGATTTGAGGTGTTGGCAAAACCAATCATCAACCAGTTCCAAACGTCGGGGATTCCACTTCATCCACCAACAACCACAGTGCAAATGCAAAACATCACTTCGGGGTCTAGTATACTTGGTGTCCGGGGTGAATCCACGGTCAGAGACATGGTCTTTGAAACTATGTATCCACCACGTACAGCGCTGCTTGAACGAGTAACCAACCAGCTGCTGAGTCGATCGACCCTCGGTGTTCCATCGGCCCTGCAAGCACAACACACCACAATGTCCCGTTGCCAGCACAAAGTCAACAAACAGTTGGTAAGTCGACACCCAGCAAGGATGAACATCGTCAGTGACCTCCGCCATTGCTGAGGTTACCCAGTCAAACAAACACTGTGTGTAATCACGTCCCCACTTGTGCACCAAAGCCGCTGAGACATCCTCTGTGACAGCCCAACTCCAAGGTGTACCCTCCGCCGGGGCCTGTACCACAACCGGATCCGGAGAAAGAGGGTCTTCGGACTCCCATGTACTGCGAAAGACAGCCTTGCTCACCTGAAGCAGAGTCTGCTGAACAGCACGGTTCGTCTTCCGCACCAAATCGACCTGACAACAATGCTCCCTGTACCTCTGCAGGAGCCCCTGGCCCGCTGCAACATCTGCCATGCGATTGTATAATGCAGCCCATGAAGCCAACTCTGTAGACTGCACAAGCTCCATGTGAGAGGTGACATGTGTAAAGCAACACCGCATCCAACCCAGCTGCTGCAAAGCCACAAAGCCTCGATGCCAGAGATCATAGTGTGAGGTGTTCATCCCCTTACACCGACGAGTTCGTTGCAATGCGAACAAAACCAGAGACAACCGCCTGATTGTCCGACCATACCCTCAACGCCACATCACTGACCACGGCCAGTTCCAAGGTAAGCACAATTGCCAGCAACTCACCCCTGTAGGAAGTCTGCAGAATGCCCGGCACCACACCTTGGCCAATGACACACGCCGCAGCACCATCAAACGCAGCTGGGGCTTGGATAACAGCCCAACTGGCCAACCTCTTCTGTTTGTCAGCAGGATGCCAACAACAGCCATCGGTGAAGACATCAGCGATGCCATCAGAACCAGCAACTAGCATCTGCATGTCGCCAATGAGAGGCTCAGGGATATCATTCAAAGTCCGCATCCATGGAAGCCAAGTAGAGGGCCGCATGGACCAGCCACAACAGGTCAACGTCTCCGACAAGGTTACCAAAGATGGCCCCAACAGGAGCTTCGCCGGGGCTCGATCATCATCAAAAACCCCACACTGCCAGAACCGATGAAAGCGAGAGTCAGTGCAATCACACCAACGACATGTCCCATCTTCAGCCTCATTCCAGTGTTGAGCAACATTGGCCGTACAATGTGCCCCATTGAGGAGCTTGCGCATAGCTGCAGCATCTTGGGCAGGCAAAAGGGCAAGCCAATCACGGGTGTCCTGAAAATCAACACGGTGTAGATCGGCAAACAAAGGCCTATGACTGACCTCAGCTGCGACAACCTGTCCCCAAGCAAATTCAGCACGGAAGCGCACTTCTGGCCAGGACGCCCGAAAGAGATCGAAGGTACCCAGCATGTCAGAAACTCGTCCATCATGAGCTACGGTCCAACCCAACCATTGCATGCGTGACAGCAATGTCGCAACAATTCCATTGTTGGGAGTCTGTTCAAAACCCAAGGCCACACGACTGAGCAAGACCGGCAGATCATCAGTGGCACAACTGCGCATGGTGCGCAGAGTCTGTTCAATAGCCCAAAACTGTGGATCAGTTGATGGCTGCTCAACAAGACCCAAGTGGACCCACGGACTGCTACCTGCAGCGTCAGCGGAAAGAGCCTTCATTGTCTGTGACCGAAGATGCCTGAACAGGTATGGAGCTACTTTGGTGGATTCGACTCCATGCAACGCTCGAGGCCATGCAGCTGAACGAACAGCGCGCACTTTGAACTTGTAAGGGCTGAGAGATTGCTTCAACCGCGGCCACAAGGAGTCCAGCCCCTGCATTCTAGCAACTAAATGCTTGTTGGTATGCTGCCTCGAGAGCTGAACATGGGCTCCCAAAATACGTGCGGCAGTCCGTGTCTGAAAACCATTGGTCCTGGCCTGTTTGCGATCTTCTTTGAGACAAGTCCAGGTGTAGGTGCTGAACCGAGTCCCACACCGCTGGCAGATCGCTGGCATGCTGGCAGACAAATTGCCAGTCGTCTACGTATGTCACCGCTGTGACCATGTGGTGGCTTGCCCGGATCCAGTGATGCAGAAGGGCATCAATCATTGCCATTCCCACACAGGATAAGGCATCTCCTTCAGGCACCCCAGTTGTGCTACGAGTAGGGGGACTGATTTGGTCCCTCACTTCAAAGAACCTTTGGAGACCCGAAAGTGCACCTGCCCACCCAATGAGCACTTGGAACGGAATGCCATACAACGCTGCTGTCTCCATCATCACCAAACGAGGAACATAATTGAAGGCCTTGGAGAGATCAGCAACCAGGCCTGCAGTTGGCAGGTCCTGCCAGCAAGACACCTCAATCAGCCAAAGGAGTTCAAACCACACTTGTGTTGCATGACGGTGCGGGCGACTCCCATGCAAGTCATCTGGCAAGTGTCTGTCAAGGTGCTGCAAGGCACAACGTGCATGATGTGACCCCCACAAACGATACAACAGACTAAGGATGGTGATGGGGCGGAAGCTATCCACCTCCGTGGGCGCATTGGTCTTCGGGATGGAGACCACCTTGCCTTGGACTAACTGCTGCGGCCAACTGCCAGTGCGCTCAACCTCGGAAAACATGTCACAAAAGACTTGGTGTTGCGGAAGCCCAAGTTGCTGCAAGTCCTGCAACGTAACCCCATCCAAACCTTTAGATGTTTTGCGCTTCTTGCCCTGGGCCTGTCGAAGCAGCTGCTGGGCAGTCAAAGGAACATGTGGCGACTGAGGGGCACTGATGGTGGCTCTGGCAAAACCCAGAATTTGGTCCCACTGGGTCTCCGGGACATGTTGATGTCTTTGCCAACGTGCAGACCATTCCTTGCGAAACATGGTGAAAAGATCCTGGACCTTCCCACGGCTTCTGACCTGTGTGACACTCAAGCCAGGTTCAATGCCTGTCACATCATTCAACCAAAGACTATCCCCTTCAGCATGGATAACACTATGAGCAACCCCATCACAAAACACAGGGTCATCGCAGAAAGGCAATTCTTTGTCCAAGACCACATGCAGGGAGGCCGCATCCACATGGGTCACAACAGCACTGAGGGGCTGGATCAACATGTTGAGTGCTCCTGCATTGGGACGCTTGCAAGATGTCTGAGAAAATCAAGTTCGGATCTTCTTCACGTTTGGCACGGGCATAGTGGACATCATGCTTGCGCAATTGTTTTTCCAAAGCCCTCACAGCAAGCAGGAGCGAGTCATAAATTGGCTGCGCAATGACCAAAGGTGGTGGCACAACAGGAAGGGTTTCTGGGGCCCCTGCAACCTTATGTTCACTTTGAGCCCACCATGCAGCAAAGGCAGGCTGGAAGCCATGGCCATGGACGATTGCACTCCACAACTCAATACCATGCAGGTCACCAACATGTGTTTTGCAATGCAGTACATAGGCTTGGAGCCTTCGCAACTGCTTAAACCACCGAGAGTACTGCAGAGAGTTGCCATGGAAGCCAGGAACAACTTCCCCAGCCCGTCCACGGCGCATTGGTGCATGCGGTTTGCCATACCTACACACAGGTCTCAGATGCTTGGCACGGCCTCTATGCTTCTTGGAACATTCAGCCTTCTGGCGGACAGCTGCATCTTCAAAGGCATTCCAAACTTGACGGTAGTCCTGAGTGGGTTGACCTGTGGCAGGCCATTGTTGCTCACACTGGAGGGGATCAGGCCACTCAATCTGCTGTGGCTGTGGCCAATCAAAGCTGGGAACACTACGATGATTGCCAATGAACACTGCCTCAAGAGTGGAATGATCACACCACACATCATCCCGAACCCGGATGGATTCAAGGAGCACTTGCATCTCAGGACTAAGAAAGAGAAAATCCTTCCGAGTGCAGCCCTTGCATGTCGGACGAACCTGCAAACCCCATCTGTCATACCCTAGCTCTTGGATGTCCTTGAAACCCTGGGAACGGATGAGTTCAAAGGTGGAGAGCTGATCATGCAGGACATTAAAGTCCCCTCCCAGGATCCGTGCGCCGGTGGAGTAACAACAAACCTGCAATGCTAGTTGTCGAAGGAGGTGATCATTGTGTGCCACGTATTCAGGGTGTTGTGGTCCTTCACATTCTCCATAGAACACTCCACTGGTGACCCAGAGGTCATGGATGAGGGTAGAGAAAGCTCCCAGCCTGCAGGACTGGTGAACCTCATCACTCCATGCATGGGGCAGCGCATGGGTTGGAAAGGCCGAGATAGCCGCGACACCCCGCCAAATCCCTGTACGGGTCTTATCACTTCTGGGTGGGACATGGTGGCCACCAACACAGTGTCGGAACTTGGATTGTGACCTCTTCAGAACCTGGCGAAACTGTGCAAAAGTGGCAGGCGTCAAATGGGTTTCAGCTGCCAACCACAAGTCGCCATGCTTCATGTTGTTCTGGAAGAGATGTGCTTTGCCAACCAATCCCGAGGTGTTACAGCAACCAATGCAAAAGGAACGTTCGGTCCGATCCCCTGGACCAGGATTGGATGCTTCACCTATAGGAAAAACAGCCATCATGAGCAGCCACAGCACTGGCCAACGGCTGCACCAACGACCGGATGCAAAATGCGTGCTTGGACGTGCATTCGAATCTCCCCTCGATGCATGGACAGCAATGCTGACAAGCACTAACCCTAAAGCAAACCCAATAGTACTTGGTGCCCAAACCATCAGGATCATGAAAACACACATGCACCAGGGCACCTTCCAATGCATGCAACAGTTCTCACTTCCGAACCATCAACTCATGTCATCATCCTCATCATCTCCTCTGGACCGTTTCAGCAAACCACGGATTTGGGCGAACTGCTTTTCGAACATGGCCTGCATTGTCTGCTCTTGGCTGTGAAGCGCACCTGTGAGTTGTTGACCTTGTCTCTGCAGTTCAGTTTGCATATGGGTCAACTGGTTCTGTTGGCGCTGCTCGGCTTCCTGGACATGACCTTTCAACTGAGCCTGGCTTTGGATCAACTGATGCACCTGCGTCTCCAACGTGGTGATCCTACCATCATCTGCTGGTGCATTGGGAACCTTGGCAAGCACCGACTGCTCAATCTTGGATTCAAAAGCTTGCAGTGCCGCAGTGGGATCAGCAGCCTGTGGGACATAGTGCTTCCATGGATCTGTGCCAGTCTGCCAGGGATCCGTTTCCTTGGTCACCGCCTTGGTCTTGCCCACCAGCTGGATGGTTGCTGCGGAGGCAACCGGTTTTGGGAGATCTGGTTTCTCAACTCGATCCTGCAACTTGTGCTTTGTGATCACGATTTCGCCATGCTCCAGCTGGAACATGTTCTGAGGAGGTTCCGTCACTGCTACCACCAGCCACATGCTACCTCGCCCCGCCACCGAAGAAACAGGTTGCAGAGGTTTGACATCCCAATGCAAAGCTTTGAAAGCTCGAGTCAACGAAGCACGATCTGAGCCAAAAGGCATCGGCCCTGCAAGGTACTGTTGACGTGGTCCTGCAGCTAAAAAGATGGAATCTGGCCGGACTGCAGCATGGAGCTGCGCTGCCAAGCCTGCCTCACACCTCAAGCCATACCGACCACCAACACGAGCAATGCTGGTGGCAAAGGCAACTGTATGACGCAAACGATGCAACTCAGCCTTCGTGGTTTTCGGTGTCCACACAATGGAAAACGAGGTGTCCACAGCTTTGGCATCTGCTGAACGAGGTTCAAAGTAGATACCTCCTACTCCACTTTGAGTGAGCAAGAGGGTCATCAGCTCCTTGGGCACTCTGATACATGCTGTGAAGATCTGTGCCTGCCTAGGCTGCTCGGCCTTGAACCCAGGGCGAAGGTGTTGGCGTCGCCACACATCCAGCAGCAAGTTCTTTGCATCCACATTGATGGGCGGGTGCCACTTCGGACACTTGCATCCCTCAGTGTCGCATCTGGTGAAAAGGGGGATGCTGCCCACCACATATTTCATGGGTGCTTGAATGAAAGCTTCCCAGTCACTGACCTCATCACGGTAAACCATCACTTTGAGGGTGGCCACTTCCATAGCATCCTCTTTGACCAAGCCCTTGTCAAGGGTTTTCTCAACCATCCCAGTGCCGATCTGTACCAGCAGCGCATCAACCAACAGTGGCTCCTGATTCAAATTGCATCGGCACGGAACCGTGACATTGGCATGTGGGAGTGAGCAATTCCGGCTGAGGGCAGAACCTGAGATCACCACCAATGCCAACGGACACTTGGAAATCAACTGCCCCGCCTTGATGTACGGCTCTGCGTCTGTAACATTCACAATCACAACTCCTTCAGCAAGTGGACCAAGCTGGCCCAAGGAGAGTTGCTGGATGGCCACCCCTCCACTCTGAAAGCAACCAGTGGCAAGTCCCAGCTTGGATGGATCAAGTTGGAAATCAGTCTCCATTGGGGTCTTGGATTTCTTGCCCTTGATCTTGCGTCCTGCACCGTATGCGATTTTTGCCTCCAACTCAGAGGGCAACAGGAATTGGAATTTCGCCAGGTTGCCTAACGACTTGAGTTGCTTCCACGGATGTTTCAACTCCAGGGCTTGTTGGACCTGTTTGGCCCCGATCACCTTCACCGCGGCCTGTGCACGAGATTCTGCTTCAGGGCCATGCACACCTTGCTCAATCAGGAGAGGAATCAACCCCTGGACTGCCTCAGGAACCCCAGAGCACCACACCCAAGGTTTGACACAGGTGTCAAAGCAATCCAGGACCGTCATGAATCTAGTCCTCAACTCATCATGTAGTGCATATGCCTGCACATCTGTTTCTGGGCATGTCGTGAGCAGGATGTGGGACTGAATGAAACCAACCGCCAGTGCTCCACAGTACCGATCACTAAGGAACAATCGATGCAATCGATGGCAGTGGGGTCCTTGCAAACCGAGGGCATCAGTGAAGGCCTGAACAATGCAATCGATGCCTTGATGATTGGCTGATGGAGTGTCCCATGTGTGTGCATGGAGTTTGCCTTGATGCTGCCACATAACCAGCGGTGTCCAATGACCATCACAGGGGCTAATGGCAACCACACACGTCTCAGCATTGCAATGTGCTTGACACCACGCAGGGAGATCCGAGAGATCTCCTGTGCCCCAACCTTTCATAATCATGGGGTCAACCACAGCCACATGAGAATGGCAAAAAGGCCTATTCACAACATCATTTGCAGTGACACGCAGGGTGTGCTCTGTGAGCATCTGCCTGAGAAACCATAGGACTTCATCGTTTGCCATGACATGACCTTGATTTGCCAGGATGTTCTTGCGTTCCTCAACAGTGAGTGCTTGACTATATAGTGCTGGCAATTCATCATCTCGTGTGATCACAGGGCTACGAAGACGTACCAACATGTCAGCACTCAATCCCAAAAGGGGGGAATTCTCATTGACCTGGACCCCAGTGGAAGTGGCCTGAACCACTGACATGTGTCCTGCAGGATGTTCCGGTGGTTCATTGGATGTGTCAGTCATGGGGTCATCATCTGGCAACGGAGTGGAACGGAAGTCCATGGTGATCTCCATCCCATCGCGCAGCACCATGGCAGGATCAACATCACCTGTAACCCTGAGGTCATCTGGTCCCAGATTCTGCAAGGTCTGTTCCGCTCTGATCACATGCTGCAATTGCGCATCACCTGTGACTCGGACCTGGCAGCCAACTGCATTGGGTTCCATCAAAGACTGCACAACGATCATGCATTCATCAGAGACCTCAACCGTGAAAGGCACGGTGTCAGGGATGTCTGCTACGGGTTCTGGGATTGGTTCCATCAACCGGAGCTCTCGCATGAGGAACCTGTCAAGGTCTGAATCTGCACTGGCATCCTGGATCTGCTGCAGTAAACTTGCCAGAGATCTGGGGAGAGCCGCATCCCAAATCTCAAGGTTCTGCAACTGCTTTTGAGGGAACAGCTGAAGTGGTTTCCATTGGTCAATTCGGCTGGCAACATCATGCTGAATGTGCTTCTGATCTGGCCACAAAACTTTGCATCGCAAGAGAAACCAACTGACATATGCCAAGAGCTCTTTGGTCGGACTCACTGAGCTGGAACCAGTTCGTGCTACAGCAATCCGGTGTGCGATTGTTGCAAACACCCACACCGAGTGAATCGGACTTGCCATCTGTCCTATGCCAGCAAGCACCAACCGAGGATCATCATCATGATGGAGGTTAGGGTCAACTCCGGCCACTGCTGAGACTTCACCTGGATGAATGTGCCTCATGTGTCCATGCTTGGACCTTACCACAACTCCTAGCAAACCTCGAGTTCTCAACCTTTCACTGCTCAGACCAGCCTGGCGGCATTCGCAGGGGCATGGCCTCAACTGGGATCCCCACGAGTGCAGTGGGCATGGGAGAGAACTGTTCATGTTCATCATGTAAGGTCCACCATTGTGAGCACTGAAGGCATTCAACTCCTCTTCATTCAACCTGAGTGCATCCTCATCTTCATCAATCCAGTCGATCACCATTGGCATGATGTTCTTGATTTGCATGACTGCAAATTCATTTGGAAGAATGCGGATGGGTACCTCACCCAGCACCGGCGAGGTAAGAACCAACCACCACCTCGTTCTTCGGCATGGGAGGACATCATGGAGATCAAGGGTTTGTTCACTGCGTCGAAAACCAGTCAACCTGCAGAAGGCTCGCACCTGTTCATTCACCCAGGCACTTTCGCTTGCTTGGAGTACGCATTCAATCACCACCACAGGGTACTGCAAGTAAAAGGCACATTTGAGTGTCCCTGGGAGAGACTGGGCCCGGGCATCCAACCCTTCCATGCGATCACCAAGCTGACTGTAAGGCTGACACGCTATCCCTGCAGTTGGAATACATGGGCGTGAGTGATGAGTCCACAAACTCACCAACGTATCCTTGGCACTGATGTCACCTTGAATCACATGCACACCATGGACCTTCTCATGCATACGGGTCATGTGAGGATTCTGATCGATGGCTGCAATGATCTGGAAACCTGCTGCTTGAATACCATGTTCCATGGCCCCCAAACCTGCACAAGCACTTACCACATTGTACAAGTCAGCCCACTCACAAGGGACATGCGGCAACACTCGTGTAGTAGCCAGGATAGAGAGAACTGGGGTCTGTCCACCTTGCTCCACTGTTGCATCAAAAATGGTCAATGTATGAGACTTGGGGATCGCACCTTTCAACCGCAGCAACTTCTTGGTCACCATGCAAGACACCAGGTGGTTCTGTTCTGTGGCGTCAAAGCAAACCATTGTCACAACTGTGTCCACCTGTGTTCCAACATCATACAGCGGTAGATACGACTCCATGAGCGCAAACCACCCAATCTTCGGCTGAGCAGATTCACCCAGCTGGCAGGCTATTGGGCCGAAATCTCTTGTCAACCAACCATTTGCAAATACCATGGAAAATAACACATGTTTAAAACCACCAACCACTTATGTTCATGGTTAGTGATACTGGTTAGTGATTCATCGTGGCTAATAACTATTCGAGACAAAAATGAGTAAATGGAACAATCAATGAACGAATCATGCAACTAGTTATTAGCCACAATCAAATGAGGATGTCATGAAATGATCCATCATGATGTCATGAGGGGGGCACAATCTATGCATCATTCAAGTATCTGCTGCGCCGGGCAATTCGTTGGCGTGGCCACCCTGGAGTCACCAAAATTAACATCATGGAGTGCCAAAAGCTACTGAGAATAGCTGGTCCTGATGGTCAATGATGGTTAATACAGGTTTGTTGGTGATTGATTGGTGGTTGATGACAGTTGAGCGATGGTTGTGTTGATGGTTGTGTGTGCTGGTTGTGTTGATGGTTAAGTGATGCTTATGTTGATGCTTGATGATGGTGAATCAATGCGTTCTGTTCATGACGAATTGCTGGTGAATCACCAGCAGCCTGGTTGATAAATGCTTAATTACAACTGCTCATCTCCGGGCGTGATAGTAGCAATTGGTTCACAGTTTGCTGTTGCTCCTTTTGTTCACGCGATGAGTGGATGTCATATCTCAACCATGATCACATGAAAATTGACCGTCGATGAACATGAACAAAAGTAATTAATGATAACCATGATGGACAAAACCATGGTCAACAAAATCACCTGGATCACCACTGTTCACCATGGTCAACCCAATCATGGCTAGATCCTTGGCTCTGCCACGGTCACGTCTTCCAAGGTGCCCAGGTCTTCTTCAGCTCGCGCGCGTGTGGCGGTAGACACTTCAAATGGTACCTGGGTGGCGAGCCACCCCAGCAACACGGTGCACCCCTGCTGTGGCGGCCGCTTTGGTTTTCAGATCCTCCTACCCGAAACGGTGGGTTGAAATGGTTGGTTTTGCTTGATGCTACAGTATCTGAAACGAAAGCACGTTGAGTTTCCTGTGACATCTCATCTGATCCAACTCGTTCCCCAAGAGACTGGCTATAAACACCAACTAGGAACATGAGAAAACGAAGTCGATTCCTAGGATGTTTCTTGGTACCAATGTCACCTGGATTGTCCTTGGTGTGAATGGGATGTACTGAAAAGACACCTCTCTTCACAAACTGCTGCACCCACAAGCACCTAGTGCTCAAGTGACGCACTTTGCCCACTCCTTGGCGATGTAGAATGGCACGGCAAGCACTGCTGTCTATGAACAGCTTGATGGCAACAATGAGGCATGGAAAGAGAAATGTCAAGCACTCCTTCAACAGCAAAGAGTCACAAGCACCAGAAGTGGCTGCATAGGTCTCAGCCTCGCCACTCGAAAGTGCAATAGTGCGCTGGGTTCGACTCGCACTGTGGAGAAGACAACCGTTCATGTAGATGCAGTTCGAAGAAACGCTCTTTCTGGTAGCTCGATTTGTGGCCCAATCACTATGCCAACAATTTGGTGAGATAATACATGTTCATCCACAAATTCTAGTCATCACATCTGGCAGTGGGTCAAAACCCCGTACCCCTGGTTCCCCCATCATTTACCATTGTTTTCCCTTTAAAATGGTTGGTTATTGTACCCCATTATTGATTGGTCAATATTGACCCATAGCCATCTGATTTACTCACCATGACTTGGTTTTAAAAGATCAATCGAAGCGCCAAGAGCTTAGAGCTTCGTTGGTGAACATGACTACTGAGCTTGCCCGGCCGCAGGGCCCCTCTGGGCAAGCCCAGAAGCAATTGTTGAAGGTGCATATTGGCTGAGCATAGAGGTTTAAACCAGCTATGGTCAATGAAGCTACTTAATGAACATGATGGTAGCCATCTATTTCGACAAACATCCATGAACAAATTAAATGGATGTTTGTCGAAATATGGCTACCCCCAAACCATGGGCAATATTAGTCATTTATAGTCATAAACCAATCATGACTTGGGGGTCTCCTGTTGTGAGAACCCCCCTATCTCAACACCAATGGACTATAGCTACGCTTGGACCGGCTGCTGAGCACTCTTGCCCGCATTTCGAAGCCTGGATGTGGCTCAAATCCCGGGACGACCCTCTCATCTATCTCTGGTTGACTCACGGATTTCCATACTACGCGCAAGAACTTCAGGTATCATAAATCATACTACTTCAGCCATATATCTTATCTCCAGGTTGACTCTCGTTAATGCTGGCTCCTTGATACTTGACGATGAAAAATGATCATCGAAGATCCATCCATGGACTTAGCTGGAGGTCCATTTATGATTAATAGCTTCTTGATACTTAGCTGAGGGTCCATTCATGATTAATCGATGAATAATCATAATCAACGATACTCACAAAATAGTTCATCACCCTTTGTGACGGTCTCTTCATGGTTGCAAATGGTTTCTTCACGGTATGTGATGGTTTCTTTATGGTTGATCAACCATTTGTAAAGTCACCTCTTCTCAGCCACATGCTTCGATCTCTAACTAGTCACACAACAACCATCATCATCCCCCAAAAATGCAGCCAAAATCCCACGAAAAATCCGAGGGTCCTTGCGGGGAAGATCCATCTTCAGGTTGACCCTCCCTGTGATTTCTGCTGCTTGATCAACCCATCGCCCCTCTGTGGCTGCGTGGCGCACGCTTGCGGACAGGAGCTGCAACAGATCTCCACAGGATTACCGAGCTTTGGGGGCTCCTGGTGCCCGGCCGAACCAGGCATTGAAATGGCAAACTTGAATTCGTTAGTAATTGAACCACATTAAGTTCACCATTTTTTAAACCAATGGTTGATTGAAATATGGTAAATAGTGGTTAATCATTCGTTGACAATTTTAAGCATGTTTCAAACATTACTCAAACAATTTGACATGGTGACCATGCCCTCATTGGTGATTAAACATGGTTATTGTTTAAACATTGTTGATGGTCATGGCGAATGGTCTGTCAACGATCGGTGTAAGAAAGGGTTGGCCAATAATTGATGGACCATTCATGTTCGTCAATGACGGCTGATAAGGGGTAAAAATGTCCATACTCTCCGCAATGTCCATGATTCATATGTTGTGATGGTGAATCATGCGGGTTCAAACATGGTGGTGTCCATTCTATTTAAACCGCATGGGATGGATGCTTAATGACCCATACATGGACGTTCAATAGTCAAAAGGCAAGGCCAACCAATCACCAACAGCACCAGGTAACGACCAACCACCAGCAGTAGCCAGTGGTTAATGGATGTTGATGGTGATAGATTGTAGCAGAAACAACAAAGAAACACAACCACCAAAACCAACAATAAACATTCAACGGTCTTTGAAAATTCAAATTATTGCTGATGCTCAAGGATTGCTGCAAAATTTGGGCATATAACCTTCCATGATCTTCTTTTTTTGAGCAATTTAACCACTACTGTGCTTTTTAATTTCCTGAGTTTGATCCGTTGATGCTACTGCTCCAAGAGACTAACTGTGTAAGTTGGACTTGGATGAAATTTGTTTCACTTTATAGTCAATCAGGTCAATATTGGTGAAATACTTGAAATAGGTTTCAGTGTCAGCTTAATTAGCTTAGTCTGACCGGCATTGATCATCACTTGACCGTCATCATCAAGCATCAAAATCTACCACCATCATTCATTGAGAAGCAATACTTAACCATGGCTCAACCATCATTAAACCATCATCAAACATCAGAATCTACCATTCTGAACCAGTGCTTAGTTATCATCTACCATGGTTCATCCATCAATCAACTATCATCAAGAACGATGAATCTACCATTATCAAGTATTACTTCATTTTTTATCTACAACTACCAACCAAAATATAGCGTCAGATCGACCATACATAACCACAGTTCCACCGCCAAATAACCATCACCACTATGAATCTACCATGATCACGCACTACTTAAATCATTATCAAACATCATCTACTTTTGATAATACTTTTCGCATGGAAAATTATCACTACGCTTCTTTTCCCCCAACTGAACGCAAGTCGATGTGATTTCCCCAACATGTTTCTCGCAAGGCAGGAGTGGATCCACAACACATCGAAGCGATTTCCAGCACTAACAGTACCATCATCAACCGTTGTCAACCACTACCAACCATGATCAACCATCACCAACCATGATCAACCATCACCAACCATGATCAACCATTACCAACCATGATCAACCATTACCAACCATTCTCTCCCATAGTTCCGCCATAGTTCAACCTAAGATCAACCATTGACAGCTCCCTATGATCCACTTGTCTCATCGACGAAGCTCCTGCTCCAGCGCCTTGCCACGGGCCCCACGTTTGGGCGCCTGGCGCCGCAACGCAGCAGTGATATCTGGGGGATAACCATGGTCAAAACATGTCAAAACCGTGAATAAGCCGTGAGTAGAGTGGAGAACTGTGGATTCACCAGCTTTTTCTAGATGTTCCAACTTGCTTGATTGGTGGACTAAACCAAAAACAAGTAAGTTGGAACCTCTGGAAAAAACTGGTTAACCAGCTAGTGGGGATGAGCATCACTTGGTAAATGGTTGCAGTAATCAATGGTTAATGGTTGAGTAGTGGTTAGGCAATGGCTAATTGATGGGCAATGGTTTATCAACGGTTTCTTGGATGATCATCCCAAGGCTGGTAGCGGGTTCGTAACCATGCTTAGTAACTAGGGGTTGTACCATTGATTAATAGGCTATAACCATGGTTCCTAACCACTTACTCAATGGAAACTAAAAGTTGTGTGGGCATTTTTGGACAAAGCCAAAAAGTTTATCGGGCCCAGCGACTATGATGAAATTTCTGGTTGCTAGAGCATGCTTGGTACCATATAGCTTATCTATATGGCGTATAATAAGCCATTATGATAAGCGATTATGATTAATGGCTGGAGTAAGTCTTATTAGCAGTGGTTGTGCCCATACTTAATGTTTGCTGCTGATGTTTGCCGAGCAAGATGATGCTTACTTGTCACGGTAAGTACTCAGGAAAAACTAGCGACTAATACCGCTTACTTCTAGTCGCAATGCCTATGAATATTGGTTAACCCAATGGTTGAAAAAAGGTCACTGTCAAGTGATGGTGATATCCATCGCCATGATCAATGCAATCAGGAACCATTCTGAACAGCTAGATTAATGATTCCTCGAATGTGACTGAGAGTTCTTGATGGTCCACTCTGGTCAGTAACCAACAAACAAAACGCATCGAAAGGAAACCATCAACATGGTTGTTAGTGGTGACAGTGGTAAATGCAATTGTTCAAGAACGCTTATGATGGCTGTTTGTTGTCGGCTGCTCACATCCCATGATTGACCAAACTGGTCGAACCGTTGCGATGCCGTCGTATCCCTGTTGATATTGACCCCTAACCATATGTTTCAAAAACAACTGTGAGGCCCCAAATCCCTCTTCTGCACATTGGATCTGGGGCACCTACCACATAAACTTCATCTATGGAGACACCATGAGATCATCGGTAGAGTGCACCACTGATGAAATGTTGATGATGAACTTGGTCATGGCTCGCCATCGCTGTCATGTCTTCGCCATCTTCACCAGCCGTGAACTTCTGTAATTAATCCCATCGTTAAACCATGGAGTGTTTACAGATTAATCTTAATCGCAAGGCTTTCAAGTTTCACCATCCATGGCCAAACAACCATCACGAAAACAGTTGCACCATCATGTATCAATCATCAAACATCATTGAAACCCATAGTTTTACGACAAAATAATGGTTCCAATGACAATCACTTATCATGGTTTCCCATGAATTTACAGCAAATTTCAGGTTTTGATTGATCACCAAACATTTTTCGCCAATCAATAAACATTGAAAATCATGTTACAGTAAAACTATTGTGTTAATGATAAACTGACAACCTTCATGACTTGTTCAATCCATAATAAGAAACCACCTTGCGGCTTGCGGGTGCACTTCTGGATTTTTTTGGTTTTGGCCAATTGCATTTTTAAGTGTAACAATTGAAAACTACAAGGACAACAACATGCCCCAACCAACGGTTTCCCCCTATCATTAAAAACCCCAGGCCTAGGGGAGGTTTAGCATTTATTAGGGTCGCAAGCGCGGAGCTGGCTGGCTGACTGGCTGTGGCTGACTGCCCTTTTTTGCCTGGCTAGGCCTCGGCTCTCTGTGCCTGTCTTGCTGTCTGACCGTTCCCTGGCTGCCTGGCACGCAAGCGCTCAGTAGCGCCAATGAAATAAGCTATGCTCACCTTTTGTTTATATTTGGGAGCTTGCTGTACTCAAGTGGCTCCTCCTGGAGCCATTTGGAACCATTTTTTTGGAGCTCAGCACGGAGATTCGCCAAACCACTCGCTCCCTCATCCGCCCGAGCTACAGGAGCCTACAATGACGTCCCAAGCGCACGAGCAGGGAGGGCCGCATGGCGCATTGCACAGCTGGACCTTTTCGGTGGCCAGCCATTGACATGGCGCTCCTTGTCTCCACTGAGGTTAAGAATCCATCCACCCTGGTCTCCAAGCAGTGCACTTTCCCGTCAGCGGCTGCATGGCTTGCTGCTTTGGGGTGTGCCTCGGTGGAACTGAACCATTCATGGCTGAATATGGCTGAATAGTTGCATGGCTTGCTGCTTTGGGGTCGCTCTCTGCCTGCAAGTCTGCCGAAGCAAGCAGCTGTTGAGGCGTTCAGGTCAATGAGTTGCTGCAACAGTTGGTTTTGGGACTTGTTGAATAGGTTTGAATAAAGAATTTAATAAGGCAAACATTGGACACCAGAGTGGTTTTTATCAGTAGGGTCCTAAATTCAATATTAGGGTCCCCTAACATAAAATTTCCCCCGCATATAAAACCAGCCTTGGGATGCTTAGTATTTGGCTAGGGAGGGGGGGTTTAGTAATAGGGGCAAAGGATGATCCATCATTTACAGTAAAACTATTGTTTTAATGACAAACTGATAACCTTCATGACTTGTTCAATCCAGATGTTTTATCCATCATTTGCAGTAAAACCATGATATTTTTCATGATTTCAGTGGTGGTTTCAACCCCCTATGAAAAATATTAGTCAACCAAATGATCACTAGGGAAAAAAACTGAAAGCACCAGCCAGCCCATCATTGAACAGTGAAGCCATGTGGCTGTGGGTCAAAACCCCGTACCCCTGGTTCCCCATCATTAACCAATGGTTTCCTTGTTATTGGTTGCTTATGAATCCCTATTATTGGTTGGTTAACTGCTTGACCCATAGCCATGTTAGAACCTCCATGGTTGGGCACCGCCACTTCCAAGCCGCGGCGCCGCGCAACGGATCCAAGGCACCTCGCAGCCTTCGTTGCACACGAAGCAACGGCTGAAGTGCTTCAGCAGCACCTGGCGAACAAGGGTTGATAAGGCTATGGGTCAATATTTACCAGCCAACTAATAGGGGAAAACTATCAATAACAGGGAAAACAATGGTTAATGATGACTAACAGTGGTTGATAGTGATGAATAAAAGTGGTCAACCATAATGGTGAAGGGTTAAGGGTTAATGGTTCATGGTGAATCAATGAAAAATGGTGAACAAGGATTAATATTATGGTGATACTGATGAATACTGGTTAATGATGAACAATAATGATTAATAATGGTGAACAATGATGGTGAGCAAGGGTTGACAATGATTAATGATGAAGAAACTTGAAAGCACAGCGACTGAACACAATATCTAAGATTTCTGCCTCGCCTACGCCGGTAGCGTAACTGGCTAGGGCAGACAAAGCCATTGATACTTCGTTCAAATCCCCGGCCGACAGAACAACACACACACAACGTCTTGCCGATCTCGAAAAGTCACCAAGCGCAAGTTACCTCCCACCCTCCAAATAGGAATGGAACAAAGCGTAGAAGGGACAGTCTTTGAGAATCCAGTCTTGCTGTCCTCTACTCTAAGCGTTAGATCTCCAAGGAACTGTGCTGTTTGTTCTATGGTAGCGCTCCAGCCAAATGTCACTGCACTCTGGGACTTCATCCGCAATCTGTTGAGCTCTGCATCCAAGGGAGCTGGGCTCTTCAAGTAGGTGCAGGCAGCTTTCTGCAGCAGAGAAGATGCTTCAACTGCCTTCTTGAAACCCACCTCCAAAGCAGGACCAACTCTCTCCTGCAACTGCTGCTCTGGGCGCAGGAGATTTGTAGGGGCAGAAACCATCTCTAACTGCCCTTTCCTGTCTCTGCAAGTGGTGAGTAGCTTTGCGACCAAAACTTCGATCCCAAAATCGCCCCATAGCACGAGGTTCTTCTCGCCTGCCCCAGTTTTTGCGTAAGTAGGTTCATCTCCCACGCTGATGAAGGGATTTGGAACTGACTGGTGCTCACCTGTTTTTTCGGACCTTTCTAACAGCTTCCACTTCTTCTTTTTGCTTGCAGTTGCTTCCACCCATTTCTTAACCCTCCTAAGCCGATCCCTCCAAACCAGAGTAGTAGGGATACTAATGGTTGATACTAATGGTGAATCATGGTTGATAATAATGGTGAATAATCATTGATAATGGTGAATCTGGTTGGGTTGATCAACCCAAGGTTAATATCATGGTAATCGTTGATAATAGTTGATGATTAATGCTTAACCACTATTGATAATGATCATTATAAAGTGAACCATTATGAGGTTAATGCTTAACCACTACAATGCTTGTTGAACAATAAAGTGAACTATTGATAATGATGAATAGTGGTGAATGCTTGATAGTGGTTAATGGTTACAGAATAGGTGATAATGATTCATGGTGAAAATGTTCATTAAGGTTTTGATTTAACAGGTTATTGGCATGTTAATGATGGCAATGTCTAATGATAGCAATGCTGAATTTGTGGCAATGTGCATATGCATCTATATGCAAACATGTATACAGTACATCAATATGGTCAATATGTATAGTCAAATGTAAGCGGCCTGGAAACAATAAAGAAAAACAATGGTGGACTGGGTCGGTCTATGTGAGAATCTGCAGGAACACTTTTTTTCCATCCACCAAGCTACTGGGGGTTTCCTGCAGATTTTCCGAGGAAAACCCATGGGAAACCATGGAAAATCCGTGCAAATCCTATGCTTTGGCTGCATCAACACATGGCTGTCTGTCAAAATAGGGGACCCTCCAGTTATCATCCAATGTTAAGCATCAAGAGTAAGGAACCATGCATAACTTTGGGGTACCCTATGGCCCTATGGCTTGAGAAACCACCACAAATGGATGGTTTATTGCTAGACATTTTGAATATCGGGAGGATTTGGGGTTCTCAAGTTGGACAAACCACCATATAGTTGGTACGGTATATCCCTTATTTTGATTGCTTATTGTCGCCAGCTTTACCAACCAGTAACCAGCTGAATTGAGAAATTTATTGCCCATTGCCTTTATTTTTGATTGCTTATTGCCCCTGCTACTAACCATTAACCACCAGCTTCTTCCTATCTTCAACCAACCATAGCAAGCACCACGGCTGAAACCCTGGCAACACCACGGCTTCTCCACCACGGACTCGCACTCCGCCGCGCAGGGACTCGCCGCGCCTTGGGTTTTCGATTCACCGCCAGGGGCTGTTGGAACTCTTCGGCCTCGGACCCGCGGGAGCGCTCCCAGGGATGGGCGCTGCTGAAGAGCCATGGTAGTGACCAATGGGTACTAGTGGGTAATGAATGGCATACCAGTGATATACTAGTTGACTAGTAATATAACCAGTAACTGATAGTACTAGTGATATAACCGATGGTTATACTGTACTAGTGGTATAATTGACTAGTGATATACTAGTTGATGATAATTGATGGTAACCGTAACCATTTAGTGGCTAATTGATGGTGCATTGATGGTGAACTAGTAGTTGACTCGTGATTGACTAGTGGTAAATTGCTGGTGAATTGGTGATTAATTGATGGTTCATTGATGGTTAATTGATTGTCAATTAACCATCAAATAATGAATTCAATTAGTAGTTTTGCAATCAATTGACCATTGATTATCTAATTGAATTGCTGGTTAACCACGATTAATCAATGGTCAACTAGTGCTGAATTGGTGGTTGATGGTTCGCACGTGGTTGATTTGTTTCAGGAAACCTTGCTTTTGCTTGAAAGATTTCACCATCCAAAAGGCTTGAAATGCTCTACACCCTGTACGATCCAAAATCAACTGCACTGAGAGTTTAACTGCAAAGATGTCATGATTGCGGTTCCAAGAAAGATTGTGGATTTAATGGCTATTGGCTAGTAATCCATATGGTGGTTTCTCAACAGGGGGCCCCCCAAATCATCCAGTTTATTAGGGGTTTTTAGTAATCGACCCACCATAATTTTGGGGTGCAAATATCTGAGAAGCACGGCAAATCACGATTCATCACGCTGCCACAAATGGCTTATAACTTCGTGCACTTCAGATCGCAGTTCTGAGGATTGAAAACGTTGAAACTGGGGGTTTCTTAAGCCATGGGGAGCTCCAAATATGGATGGTTTATTACTATAAATGATTTAAAGAATGGATTGTTTAAAATGGATGATTTGGGGGTACCCCTAGGACTTGAGAAACACCCAACTGTTCCCTTCAATGGTTGGAGTTTCGTTTCCGGTAGCCAGCACACGGTAAACGTGGGTAGCCAGCAAAGCACCCGTACAGCTTCGAGAGGTAGATACATTTTCTGTTTGGCACTGAATTCCAAGATCAGTTTTGAAATGGCGAGTTGGTCAATATTGACCATCAATATTAAGCAACAATCATAGGGATGGTAAAACCATGTCTAATTATGGCACACCGGGGCACAGGGTGAACTGACCCGTAGCCAAATCACCACTTAGTAATGATTGCTGGGAACCCCTGTGGCACTCGAACATAGCAATGGAAATGGCAAGTGCGAATAGTTATACAATCCAGATATGATGGATACCAACTGCTATATCAAGTTCCCAAAAGGTATCTTGAATGATGTGGCTGTGGGTGAAGGGCCCCTGTATGTTCGCCTATCCCTTCTTTCAATGGTTGGTCATAACATGTCATGGCCCATAATCATACGGCCAAGAAGGGTCCGTTTCACCATCATCAAAATCCCTATGAACAAATTAGGTACCATGATTACATTCACCATCTATATTCGTCACTAACGCATCATTTGCCACCATCATTCTAGCTGAACCTGATCGCTAGTGTCTGTCCGCGATGTGGCCACTTGGATGTGCAGCCGGTGTACTGAGATACAACATGTTGGTAATAGGCCCCCTATAATGTGGGTTTAAACATGGGTGTCTATTAAGCCCTGGGGGTACCCCTCAAAGCATCCCTTATTAGTCATCATGATTAGTAATATGTTACTATATAAGTTATTTATATTATGTAAATAATATAACCAATACTATTACTAGGGGGTACCACTCATAACCACTTCATTGCTAGTAATCATTACTAGTAATTCAGTAATGAACCAACCATTTTTGGTGGTCCCCCCATTTTCAGAAACCACCAAATCCTATAACCATGGTAAACGCAACCCGTTTCCAAGCGGGGATGCACATCCGGCCATCGCTGATAGAGCACTCCTGAATGAACAATCCCAGCAACAGGAATTAAAGAACAACTGTACTACGACCAACAACCAACGCAGGCAAAACAGGACTGCTGGCTTCTTTAAGTTCCGAATCACAAACCACCTCAAACCACCAAACATTTCATAATTGTCTAACCACCATCTATATACAATCATCATTGACCCGACCCATCATTTAAATATCATAAGCCACCAAAAAACCGCCATAAAACCACCATAAAACCAACCAAACACCCACCAAACACCAACCAAACACCAACCAAAAACCAACCAACCCAAAAAACCAACCACCATGAAAAAAAAAACATAAAACAACAGCCAAACACCACCATCAACAGCGTGGAACGCGCTGGTGCAACACCCTCCACGGTTGTTCAACGCATCCGATCCGAGAGGCGAAGGTCTTCTTCGCCTTGATGACGCGTCCCGATGAGGTCCTCATGGCAGTGGTGCAGTGGCTGGCCATGGCTACTAATTAGTTACTAGTAATAGTTATAAGTAACCATAGACTATAACTAGTAATTACTAATACTATTACTGATAACTAGTAATTAATGAAAACTAATAACTAGTAAGAAAAGAATAACTAGTAATGATAACTAGTAATAGAAACAAGGTGATTAATAACTAGTAATGAGAACTAGTAACTGGGTACGAACTATACTTATTACTGGTGATGGGTGACAATAGGTGATCATAAGGTGGTAATAACCTGTAATGATAATCAGTCAATAGTAGACAGGTGATAATAACTAATTGATAGGTGATAATAAGTAGTGATTCACCGATGGTTTACTGACCAATAGTTGGTAGTAATAGGTGACAATAGGTGGTAGTACCTAGTAATAATAGTGATCGTTAACAATAGGTGATCATAGGTGGTAATAGGTGACTATGTGACAATAGGTGATAATATGTGGTTAATAGTTGATAATAGGTAATAATAACTAGATAATACCGTGACAATAGCTGATAGGTGATAGTTGTCTAGTGGCTGCGTGGGTTAATAGAAACTAGTCATGATAGTAGTCAATCACAACTGGTAACATAGTTGATGGATAACCAGTGGTGAACAATAGTTGGTACCAATAGCAAACAGGTGATAATAAACAGTCAATAGATGATAATGACTAGTGACGCACTGATGGTTCAGCAACCAATAGTTGATAACCAATAGTTGATAGATGTTGATAGTAGTCGGTGACAATAGGTGATAATATCTAGTAGTGATTTAAAATAGTAGTGATAATGGGTGATAATTCACCAATGATTGATAATAGGCAACAATAACCAAGAAAGCTAAAATAGTGATGATTCAATGCTTTAATAGCTAAGAATAATTTGGATGAAAAGGTGGTTAATTCAAAGTTCGAATGATCACGGATAAAACGGTGATACATGAGCTTCTTGAGATGGTTGTCTCATCGTTGCAAAATTAGCAGCGATGATGGTTGAAAATGACTGTGGTACACAATGTTTCATAATGATATAGGTGTATCAATGCATGGTATCTTTTTAACAAATGATTTCTGGATGTTTCATATAATAACGAATAACATCATCACATGTAATGATTGATCAATTCATCAGTCACGTGCAAGAAGTGATAAATTGGTGAGCCCTGGATGATGAATTGATGGTCGAATATTGTCATGACTAGGAATGATGGCTAATGATGGTAAAATGACGGATAATTGATGGTTCATGACGCTTGTTGATGATGGCCGCTACCGGTCCATGAGAGTTCATATTGGTCAACAACGGAATGTCTTAGAAACTGTTGACGGTCGATCTTGGTCGACATGCTGAATTGGAACTATGCATAACTATACTGTAAACAAAATATACCATGATGATATGGCCATGGGTCAAAATTAACCAACCAATAAAAAGAGGTTCTAACCAACCAGTCATAAGGAAAACATGGGAAAATAATGGCTAATGATGGGAGAACCAGGGGTATAGGTTTTGACACATAGCAATATTGATCGTGAATCACCCCTTGAATGCGGCTGATGTTATGGGATAAAAACCAGATACACATCAAACACCTTGCTATTTGTGGGACAAGACCATTCGCGGCTACTTTTGTCAAATTTCAAGCCTGCACTGTAGAAGTGCATGCGTACCTGATCAAGGGTGATAGTGAAATGAAGGTTACAGCGTCGCATGCCATGGGCCCACCGGTGCACCTACTGAACATCCCAACCAATATCCATGAATATTACATAATATTATGTATAGGCATATATCAGGGGATGCCCCCATCAAAATTTTGCGTCATGTTTGCAACATCCTATGTTCCAAACGCGGTACAATCTCATCATCCATTGGACATACACATGTCTGCGAATACCTGAAACCCCTGCGGCACTCCCAGCGGGTACATTGGGAGACCAAAACTACTCTATATATAATTATATATCAAACACTTATGGTGTGCCAAACCTTTTGAACATTTTTTGTAAAATAAAGCATTCGTTGGGCTACGCTGTAAGGATCATTTGGCTGGAAATAAACGTGGGTTGGCACATAATGTGATGAAGGTCGGTCTATTGCGAAAACTCGTCCAAACCGGAACAACTGCCTGAGGTGCTGCCTAATTACACAATATATGTTTTGTTTGTTTTTGTCTCACGAAATAAAGCTTTGGAATGAAATGGTTGTTTGGTTCCTGTTCCATTGAACAAAACCATCCTCGAATAGCACATGTTTTTTTCTCGGTGTACTTTGATTGATTGGGCCCTGTAGCGTTTAATTATTCACAAAATCCCATTTTTTTTCTGAATTTAATATGTTGGATTAGGGTGCCTGTTGCTGTGTTAGCCTCCTCACGTGATTTCACGAATTGTTTCATTTAGAGAATCGATTTTCGGTAGTACCGGTTTCAAAACGATTAATGTGCGATTTGCCAAAGTCCACTTTCGGAAATCAGGATCGTACTGACTCCGTCATGACCAATTATCGTGATTACTAAATAGGAATAGGTTACTGCCACATTTCCAAACAATGCGACCATGCAATTGACGAGATCCATCTGCAGCGTTCACTGGGGCCACACGCCCCAACCAGTGAGACCTCAAATGTTCCAAATTGTTCACGTGTTTTTGTCATGTCTTAACCTCGCTTTGCTGCTTCATGTCGGCTCCGTGCTACTTGTACCGAATCTGATTACTATTTGACGACGGTATCGTGCTGCGCGTCAAATTTGTTTGGCGAAAATCTTGGATTTGCATAAAAAAAACCCATTTGGCCGGAAAATAGGGAAATTGTTTCCTGTTTGTTGGAAATAGGCAAGGTCACACTGGACGCAGCGTGCTCCATTAAACTGCAACAAAGATTCCACACCATGATGCATGCGTAGGCACGCCGTGTGTGGCCAAATGAAACAACTCGTTTTAAGGCGCGTTGCCCGAGCATAGCCCCACGCAATCATGTCTTGATGCCAAAACTTGCGCCGTCCCAAGCCAAGACCATGCAAGCACCAACCCCCACGGAAAATTAACAGGAACTTACGGCGTTGTGTTTGTTCAAAGCTAGGCCTGGCCTTGTCAGCAAAATAAGAAACAAGGATGCCGCTGTTAAACAGAAAGGCATGAATGCCTGAAAAGTGCCCAGCCTTCTGGCAGGATTGTTTTTCATGCTTTGTCGGCGCTGCCACCTATGAGGCGGTCCCAAGAATACCCCGCCGAACTTGACAAATTCGGAAAAACATTGGCGCGCGCGTGGGACATTGCTGGCAAGTCATCGCAAAGGCTTGACATGACAGTAGTCAGCATGCAACTAATAGCAAATCGCGACAGCAAGAGTAGCAATGCATGGAGCCGAGGTATCTAGGCCGACGCAGATGACATGTATCCCACCCGGCTGCCAGCCATCCTACGCAACATTTTTTCGGAGTTGTGAGCCCTCCAATCTTTAGCGTGGACTGAGCAAGGCCGAAAATATACCTCGACAAATGGGACTGAAAGACCAAGACGCCTCAAAGGTTCCGAGCCATTTTGGGGTACAGCTCTGTTAATAATATGTTTTGATGCCTAATTCATGGTTAAGAATCATGACTAGTAGTGGTCAGTTTGATGACTAATAGATGATTCATGCATGCATCGTTTGCTTTAGATGTGGCTTTACATTTTGGCATGTGAAGAAAGTGGCTAAGTGCCATTCGCATGCCGGGGAACTTCTAAGAACTGCGCATCAAGATGCTGCAAACGAAGCTAAAAAACAAGGGTTCATGTACATCCAAGTACATGGGCATTTCTCAAAATAGGGGACCCACCAAGTCATCCACCAATAATCATGTATAGTCATAAATCATGCATGTCCGGGGTCCTCTATTTTGAGAACCGTCCATAATATATATATATATATATATATGGATGATAAAGCCACAAATGATATTGCTAAGCCAAGCAGGATTGGCGTTGGTTCAAACTCTCTATCGCTTAACTTATACCTTCGCCAGTCTTGAACCTCATGGTGTCATGGACCATTCTTGATCATCCACTCATCATCACTTCGCTCGACTTGCGCCGCTATTAGCGATCATGCTTCACCAATAGCTAACAACTGTATATGGTTGAGCCATCAAATAACTATCACTCGACCATGAAATAACCATCAATGTGATCAATCATTGGCCACTAGTTGCCACCTTTTCCATGTTCAACATATCTTTGGCTGTGGAACATTGAATGCCCTGTTCCCCTTGCTGCTCACATCACTTAAAATGGTCAAACTGGGCGTTGTTAGGACTTTCGCCTACCCATTGTTGGTTGGTGAACATTGACCAAGCTCGGCATGTTCAGCTTCTCTTGGTACGTATGTCCAACTTTTATTTCCGGTTTCCACCACTATTAACCATGCGGGTGTTTCTCAAAATAGGGTACCCCAAAATCATCGAATATGAACTATCCGATATTTGGGTTTTAGAAGTCACCAAATAGATTTAATTTATTCATTGATCATAGTATGCCAGCTCTTTATGATAACTACGTTTTCTATAAAACCACAAATAAATCCATTATCAACCATCATTATAACCTTCACAGATATCAAACCACAACTGTATCCATTCCAAAGCATCATCATATCAGTTCTCAACTATAATTCTACCCATTAACAACCTTGTAATTTGTATAATTAACCATTATCTCCATTATCAACCATATGGCTGTGAGCCAAAACCCTGTACCCTTTGTTCCCCTATCATCAACCATTGTTGTCCCTTTAAAATAGTTGGTTACTATGCCCCATGAAATTGCTTGGTCAAGGCCTTGACCCACAGCCATGTGATTCGGTTTCTTCGGCGACCCAGCTGTCCATTTCTAGCATCCCCACCGGGTGCGGGCCCTCGCTGACTCCACCTCTGGGGGCGGTGGCCTTGCTGGCGAGCTCGCGCCGACAACCCCGAGTTGATGATGGGGTTCAACTCCTTAGTTTAGACGGGTCTTTCTCAAGCCATAGGGGTACCCCTAAATCATCCCATATCAATCACTATTTGCTAATATGCCAACATGAGCCATTATTAACCAGATTTAGTAATGAACCTTTATTCCCTAAATCATCCATTATTGACCAGGTTTAGTAATGAACCAGCCATTTTGGGGCACCCCTATTTTGAGAAACCACCATACTACAAACTATGGATAGGGTGCAAATTATCATTTTATGGTTAGCTCACTATGGTGATCAGTTCGTGAGCTGCAACTCATTCTGATAATCATTCTATACTGGTTGGTGGTTTCAACCCCTATGATAAATATTAGTCAACCAACCACGTGTTAATGATTACTAAGGAAAAAAGAAAAAGTACGATTACTAGGGTGAAAATAAAAACTGGTTGTGGATGATGGTTGGCCATGCTGTAATGCTGAAGAATGGTTGACTCAGGATGGTTCATGACGATTCGCCAATAACTAATGCCTACTTACAGGTTGCTTCATGGTCAGCAATTGTGGATGATTGTTCACAATGGTTGGCTCATGATGGGTGATGATGGTTACCAATGGCTGATGATATTGGAAGGCTGACTTTGAATTCATCAAAAAAATTGATGGCTAATGATTACCCATGGTTTACAATGTTGATGCCGATGGTGAATTGGAAAATGGGTGATGATGGACGATTGCAATGGTTGATTAAGGATGATTAGCAATGATGGTTGATCAATGGCCAATGATTGGGAAACAAACGGCCTAAATATGGTTCCTGGTAGTTGGGAGATGGCTGATGAATTGGTGATAAAGAGTATCATTGATATCCGTAGTATCAGGGTTCTTCATGGTTGACTATCGTATCAAATGGTATTGAACCATTGTGTCAATGGTACTGAACCATCACATCAATGGTGATGAATGAAGCATCAGGTCAACTGCTGATTGAGCATCACACCAACTGCTAATTAAGCACCACATCAACTGGTGACTAACTGTATCAACTGGTCATCATGATCAATTTGATAATTACCATCAATAGTGCTTGGTCATGGTTGATCAATGTTGGGTGACCATCCGTTTCATCAAGGCCCCCATCATCTGTTGTGATGTTCTCCAGCCAGCTGAGTGAAATTGATGGTAAATCAATGTGTCATGCTGGTTGGTCAAAGGTAACTACTGATGGTCAACAGTAAACAACCAACGGTAGTTACCTAATGGATCCTAATGGTAGTTACCTAAATGGTAGTTGGTAGTTACCTACTAGTAATTGCCTAATGGTAGTTACCTAATGTTAGTTACTTGATCATTGATCATTTTATAACTACTAGCTACTGAAATACCACTGAGCCATCAGTATCAGTGGTATCACTTGTGATTGACTAACCACTAGGGACATCATGAAAGATGCAAATGATACGAAGCAAGCATAAATATTCAATCAGAAGTTTTGATGCCGTTAATCATTGATGTTACTACCAGTGACGGACCATCAGTCATGATGGTAGTTGTATAATTACATTGATTGCCAGTTCAGACAGTATTTGATGTTCATAGCTAACCTATATCGATTGATCATCAATCGCAGCTAAAACTATTTGCCATTCCGATGCACTAATTCAAACCCCATGCTTCAGCACTTCATCGTCCAGCCCCACATTTTCTACCATGTTTGAAGCAGGCGCACCTGCTTGGCTTTTGAAAAGCTCCATTGGTCTCCGTGCCTGGATGTCGAGCGCCCCCTGGAACAAGTCGTGTTGGATGATGCGTTCGTGAAATAATTCACAAGATTGCATTGTTGCTGGAATCCTCGTCCATGTCGATATCGGCCCAACGCCCCTTGAAAATGGTGATGTCTGCAATGCGCAACATGACCTGGCAAATGAGGGCTCAGTGCCACTGCTGCTGATGCCTGATTTCATCACGTGTTTCACAAGGATGTCCTGGCACGTCTCCACCTGTGGAGCCACCCACGACAAAAGCCACCAGGCGAAGTGTCAGCCTGGAGCAAAGCTGCGTGCCACTTGGGTAGCGCGGGGAACTTCGGAAGTTGTACTTCGAAAGGGGATCATTTGCTCGAGCGTTCCGGGCCCAGACGTGCCGTTGTGAAGCCTTGGGATGTTCTTGGCTACGTTCGGTCCCGCCGAGCTCTCAGGCGCCATGGCTGGGGGAGCAGCCGCTCCATGTCGTGGACAGCAACCTGTTGCCGAAGCCAGAAAAGCACCAGGCGCTGTACTTAACAACCATCACAACCTTGGCCGCATGTTGTTTACCACCCTGGCTTTCGCAAAGGTGTTTTTCTAGTGGTTGGTGGTTGAACCACCCCTATGAAAACTATCAGTCAACAACTCATTTGTGAATAACTACTGAGGAAAAAATGTCCAACAAACCACCAACCAATAGTTTTCAAACCATAACTTACTGCTGGTCATTATCCCCTGTTAGTCACCACTAGTCACCACTATTAGCCATTATTACCCAAGGTTAAACATTAGTTGCACCACAGTTGATGATTAAACACCATCAGCACCATGTGTGGTCAGCGTTTGGTGCCAAGTGTCACATCTGCAGGGCGAACAATCCGAGACGGCGGAGTGAAAGCCGGCGCCTTCTGGCAAGGAACCGTCAGGGAACACACGGAGGTGACATATGACGCGTTGAACAATGAAATTAACTGTTGGGTAACACCTATTGGGTGATGATTTTGGTAGATCGGCTCAAGCAACCAGCATGTTTGGGTGATGATTTTGGTTGTTGGGTTTGATTGATGTAATTAACTATTACGTTTGAGTAACCAGGTTACATTGCTATGGTCACACAGCGATTCAGTGTGGTACCCCCTAGTTATAAGTTGGCTATGCCATTTCAAGAAAACTATATCTACCGCTAGCTTAGCCTGGTAGCTACCCTACTTCTTTCAACCTAAGTTGACTAACTAGGGATGCGTACCACTCTGTTAACCAACTATGTGTTAGCTATTAATCATTGGTTTTGACCCATCATGTTTGGGGTTTGATTTTAATGAATATCAACAAAAAATGATTAAACGTTAAAACCAAATAGTGATGTTTGAATGGTATTACTATAGTTATGATCCATTCTGGGGGTCATTAATAGTTACATCATATATATGTACATACATATATATACTTGATGTTATCATCATGGTATTTTTAATACTAACAAGTTGGAAAAAAACACATATGGTTATATCATGGTATAGATAAGTTGTGTATCATATGGTTTAAAAGTCATATACCATTCGTACTTGTATCATATAGATAGTTGATGCTACACCATTAGCAGTTATATATCCTAAAAAACTAACTATCATATAACAACCACATAGGTATGTACCATACATATGGTATAAAAATAGCATATTAATATAGGTATACTATTAATGTTATACCAACCATGCAAAGTTATCATATGGCTGTGGGTCAGGTCACCCTTAGTCCCCCTGGTTCCCCATCATTAACCATTGTTTTCCCTATTATAGTTGGTTGGTTGTTATCCCCCACTAGTTGGTTGGTTCATCTTGATCCAGCTCGCCATATAGTTGGTATCCCCTATAGTTGTTAGTTATCATCCCCTATTATGAACCAACTAGCTATTGATGCTTATTATCCCCTATTGGTTGGTTAACTGCTTGACCCAACTCGCCATAGCTGGTATATCCCCGGGATAGTTGCTAGTTGTCCCTTTTATTCACCAGCTAAACCAGCTAGGCTTCAACCATGGAAGGTGGTTGGTTGACTGCTTGACCCAGCTCGCCATATACCAACCGTTGCCGACCACATCCGCCGCTCAAGCGCCTCCGCCTCCGTCGAAGCGCTGGACGCGCTGGGCGCTGGACGACGCTCGCGCGCAAGGAGTTCCTACGGAGCCGGGAAAGGCCCAGGACAGCGGTTGGAGGTTCAGAAGCCCAGGTGATGATTACAGCGATTTATATAGGATTGATGAGTGATTTATATAGGATTGATGAGTGATTTATATGGGATTGATGAGTGATTTATATAGGATTGTTATCAATCATGGATTGTTATTGATAAGGTTATAATTAATGAGTTATTGATAATCATTATGGTTTACCATTGATAATGGCTAATCATGGTTAATAATAGTTAATGATAGTTAAATAATTGGATTTTCAGAACCCAGGTTATGATTAATTTAATGGACATTGGGTATGATATCTAACCCAGGTTAGTGGGTTACAAAAATAGTTGATTGATAATGATTGATATAATGGGCGATTTTCATAACACTAATGTTTGTTTTACCTGTGTTAAGTACTAGGTGGCTTTCCATGAAACCTGTTTAATAAGCAAAAATACTGGTTAAGAAACGTCGTTAGTAATGTTATTGATAGGATGGTTTGATAATGGTTAATAATGGTTGGAATGATTTTGGGGCAATGGTTCTATCTATATACAATAGTAGTATTAATTGTTGGATGTTCATACATTTGCGAATCCATTTATCCAATGATATTATTATACATACAGATGTATTGATAAGGTCAATAAACATACCTAACACTACTATTGATGATAATTGGTATTGATAATGATATTAGTGTCAATAACAATAACTTCTATTCAGTTCCGGAATCATCAAATGATTGGAGTTAAAGCTGTCATTCATCGTGAATCATGATATTCTTATGGATACCAATTATGAACTATAGGATTTTGTCCAATGAATCAGGTTCAATGGTTAATCATAACAAGGATTAACCTACACATATACATTTACATAAAACATATATACATATAAAAAACATATACATTAATGTCATTGGATCAATGGTTTAGCCAATATCTGAAAATTTGATGGCTAATGATTTACATGCGTAATGAAAGTGCGTACTAACCAATGATACAAAGGATCATTTTTCATGATATTCTCAATAATGGTTCATGCTAAGAATAGACAATGATATGATGTTCATGGGTAATGACCAGGGTTTGAACTGGTGAAACCAATGAAATTAGTGGTAAACCAACTTTATACTCTGGTAAACTAATCTGCAAGTGGAGCTGAGCTATCCATGAAATTAGTTATTCACCAGTGGGTTTTATCGAACGAATCAGGGTTTACAAATGGTTAATGATTAGTATCATTGGTTGCAAACAAAGGATATGAATGGTCAACGACAAGAAACCAATATCGGAATGGTTAACCCTTTTAGCAAATGAATCCAATGAATAACAATCAATAATCCAGTATTATTAGCTAATGGTTATTCTTGAGTTATTCATGCACTATGGTTTCATAAAACGTTCTATTAATGTTCAATGGTTAATCCTGGTTGAGCTAATGCTTGATGCATATCTACTGAATAGCTAATGGTTAATTTTGTCGAATGATGTACACATGTCTAATGGCCAAATCTAATGATTATGTCTACTGGTCTTTTGTGAGAACAAGGAGGCTCATTGGAAGGTAGTTCATCAACAAAGAAAAAATGATTTATTTGTTTTTATTTGTTTTTATTTTTTTTAATTTGTTTTTATTTTGAAAATTATTTTGGCCAAATTTCAAATATTTTTTTTATTTTTTTATGAAAAAATATTTTTTATTATTTTCGGTACGCACAAAAAGGAATGCCTTTAAAAACCAAATTACAGACCGCCCAATTTCAAATATTTTTTTAGTTTTTTTTATGAAAAAATATTTTTTGTTATTTTCGGTACGCACAAAAAGGAATGCCTTTAAAAACCAAATTGCAGACCGCCCAATTTCAAATATTTTTTTTATGAAAAAATATTTTTTATTATTTTCGGTACGCACAAAAAGGAATGCCTTTAAAAACCAAATTGCAGACCGCCCAATTTCAAATATTTTTTTTATGAAAAAATATTTTTTATTATTTTATTTTATTTTTTATTATTTTGTTTTATTTTTTTTTGGTTTTATTTTTTATTATTTTGTTTTATTTGTGTTTTTTTAATTTTATTTTTTCCTATGTGGAATTATTGTTTATTATGTTGCATTATTTGTTTTTATTTGTTTTCAGTTATTTTCACTTTTTTCCATGTTCTTCTATTTTTTGGTATTTTTTCTTATTTTTTCTTATTTTTTGCTATTTTTTCCTATTTTTAGACCAGTTGTGGTGAGCTACCTTCCGGTGAGCTACCTTGCTGCTACAAATGAACTGGTTTAGCTGATGCTATAAATATCAGGGTTAATGAACGACTGATCATCAATGGTGCAAAATCAGGGTTCATTAATATCAGGGCTAGAATATCATTTGCATCATTAGTCAGTATCATCGTGGAATAAAGGACCAGAAATCGTGAATGATCCAAAGTCTGAGTCAATTACCAGAAACCTGATGGTGAATGAATTGTAATAATTAGACATGGTCATATCAAGTCTCATGAGGGGTTTATGTTTGTATCGGCTGGTTACTCGAATGCTTACTGTACATCTATTTCTGATGGTTGAATTTAAAGGCTGATACGTATCCAACGGTCGTACTTATCAATGGTGTTGTCTGGTAGTTTTATCGAAACCAATAGCTAATGCTTTTATGTCGAATCAGTCTTACACCATGTTAGGCAGCAGGAGTTTGACTTCTTTATGCCTGGAAATGGAGAATGGAAATCTTACACCATGATGAACAGGCTATTGACACATTATTGTTGGTTATTATCCCCTATTATTGGTTGATTAATATTGACCCATAGCCATCACTCATTGTTCGGCCCCATTCTTAAACATCGACATCCGTCATCAAGCCATATTTCAATGAGTTTTGTGGTTCATGATCTGAGTTCAAGGTGGGCTCCCCTAGTTGTAAGTTGGATGCTAAGCCAAATATCTATAGTTAGATCCACCATGACTGGTAGTTACCCTAACTATAAGCTAAGTGAACTAGGGTAACTACCAACTGTGCCAACTACCAGTAGCTACTATTGGCTCATAACCACCCTGTAGCTGCCACCTTGTAGCTACTGTAGCGCCCCAGCTTGTAGCTATCATCTCCCTGCCCAGCGACAATGGCAAGGCCTGAAGGGTGTACTGCTCGCTGCACTCGCCCTTGAAGGCCTGGCCCCCAGCTTTGATGACGTTGGTTGATGATTCTCCACTATGGCCATAGCCTTATCATTATAATTATAACCATCATTGTAACCATCAACCCTTATAGAATTGTTGATGGTTGATGGTTGTAATGATGGTGAAAAATAATGCTTAGAATGATAAGGGTTGATGGTGAACACCCTGGTTGACCCTTGTTCATTGTTGTCATGATGGTTAATAACCCTATATATATAATTGTTGGTAAGACATGATGGTTGTCAAACCTTATCGACCCTTGTGACTTTTGGCATGTCATTCTTTACGGCTTGTCACCAGCCATGGTTCGGAAACCCTTGCCAACTGTTCCTGGTGGCTGTTAACCCTTAAGAAGCCCTTGTTGTTCAGGGGTACACCTCCGGGGGATCACCTACAACCTCCATGAAACAAAATGAACAAACTGAACGAACAACTGGGTGATCATGGGTACTCACCAGCAATAGTTGGGAAACACCCAGGGTACTTTGCTGACCCTTAGTACAGATATATAATAGTTGATCGCCCATGATATCTACAGTAAAGACGTGT
Source organism: Symbiodinium kawagutii (assembly GCA_009767595.1). NCBI lineage: Eukaryota > Dinophyceae > Suessiales > Symbiodiniaceae > Symbiodinium > Symbiodinium kawagutii. The sequence continues at coordinate 188,499 of VSDK01003304.1, read as the reverse complement.
ACACATCTATGCTGATAGCTTCTACACCTTCAGTACATTTAGCAGACCAAAAACAGGGGGCTAAATTTCCAACAAGAAAAAAAACAACAATATCAGCTATGGATGGAGTCTCTGTTCAACCATGGTTGGAAGCCTTCAGTGCGGTTCTGGTGTGGTCATCTGTTTTTCAACTAATAGATTTGTGGATGCAAAATTCGGAAAGAAAAATGGCTCCAAAGAATGATCAATCCCCAAAAAAAAACCTACCAATGGAATTGGTAGAAACAAAAACAAAATTAGAATGGATTTTCGGAAAAAAACCCTACCAATCCCCCAAAAACAGCTCTCCTTGTCACACCTCCTATCACATCTATCACCACCTGGTAGTCGGGTTTCACCTCCGACCACCTGTAGTGGAGAAACCAACTGGGGGAGATCTTGGGCGCATCCCAGTCCCGCGAATCGAATTCGCACCTTGAAGGCGCTGGCACCGTGCTTCAGAAGGTTCAAGATCTGGCGAAGGGAATGGACTTGGGCCACTTGGGCCTGTGAGTTCAGATGGCTTTCAACGTGAGTGATCATCAACCAAACTAGTGAAGATGTACAAAAATACAAGGACCCTCCAAAAACAAAATACGAAAAGTAAGTAGTGAATGATTCCTTGTTAATATATGGTTGGAACCAGATATTTCATGATGAACGCTACTTTTCGATTGATGAACAAGTCTAAGTGGATAATGCTAGGGTAATTCACCCGCAATGGTTACTACTCAGGGAAAAATGGCGGTCAATGAACAACTGGGTTATACCGGCTGATTCATTGATGCAATTACTTGTTGATTGAATTCTTCCAGTTCCTGGGGAAAACTGTTAGTTTATGCGCATCACTACTTCGGTGAGTCCTATAAGATCTGTAAGTGTGTGTAATATGAATCGATGTTGACTGATTGGTGGTTTCGACTCCTATGAAATATAAGTCAACCAACCAACCATTTGTTAATACTGGAGAAAAAATAAGAGAATGAAACCACAAACCAAATATACTGGGCAGTTCCTGCGACCCCATCGAAAGCGCATCAACAAAGATCCACGGGTGGTGAAAAGGCCGAGCACAACACGTCAGCACCAATCGGGTGGTAATCTCTGGCTGGGTCACACATGACCCTTATAGGCTCTGATTCCCTCCGTTCCATCTGAATTGCAGTTAGAAATTGTATGGTGTAGAGCCAGCAGGTTCCCAAAATGGATTCATGCTACTAAACCCCATGAATAACCAAACAGCAAAACCCCATTCATCAGTCAGCTAGTCAGTCAGTCAGTCCATCAGCGTAATTAACAGTAAACAGTATGTATGATATGTATGATTCTACTCAATCACCCATCATTATCTGTCACTATTCATCATCAACCATCATTTAAGCATCAGTCAATAATCATCGAAATGATCACCATTTCACCAGCCTTCAACCATAAAATGATCATCAAAAATCATCATAAACCTTAGTTGTTTCTAGTTTTTGATCATCATACACCTGATCAGTTATTCGCCGCTATGAACCGTTATGTTTCCTATGATTGTTGGTTATTGCCATCATTCACCTCATCATCCACCCCACCATTTGGTTAAGCCAGTCCTGCGGGATCTTGGCCGCTACCCCCTATTGAAGTATCATATTTCAAGGGCCAGTGGCCGGGATATTCCAAGGGCTTCAGCCGCAGCTCCCTCCCACCAGCCATTCACCATGGCCCCACCAGCCACGACCGACCAACCGACCTCTTCCGAGGTCAAGGTATCCTCAGACTCTGCCAGCAGTTCGTCTTCATCCTCCTCCTCCACGACATGGCGCGGCAGGGTGGCCCCCCGCTGCCATGGGTGTGCCTGGGTCCATCTGGCAACCACAAGGAGATGGATTTAGATGTGCCAACCAAGCTTTCAACCAACTAGTTTCTAGTAGATTTGTTTTCAGAAAGGATTGGAGTTTTCAGCTTGGTTTCACAAAGTTTCTTTTCAACAAACTAGTGTCATTTCTACACTGAATCCCAATCTCCAGTACGTAGAAGTGTTGATCTCAAAAACTTACCTAACAAACTATTCCAACCGAGCGTGACCCATAGGTGCCAGCCACATGATTTTGCTAGGGAGAGGCCATGTTTGCTCATTGGATACGCGCATTGAAAAACTCATTTTGGTTTACTTCCTAATGACCTTCAATGACCTCGCTGTCCTACTTGCCTTGCATGAACTTACTTGGTCCGGTTGGTGATCGAACCACTCCGTCATGAAAAATATGTGTCAACCCTCTGTTAATAATTGCTAGGGTGACAAAACATGTTTACTACCACCAGCCAGCAGTGGTTTAACCATAAGTTTGTTGCTTATCTCCTATTATTAGCCACTATTGGCCATTCGAAACCATACTTAAGCATGCATGGTTGTTGCTTGTTATCCCCTATTGTTAGCCAGTATTAATGGTTATTGTAATCCCCTTAAAAGCCACCAACCAGTAGTTGTTATCACTTTGGCGAATGTGCGTCTCAGCGCTTGATCGACTCATCGAGTTCGTCTTTGCTGACCAGCTCTGCGCGACGAAACTTCTGAGGCGACGAGACTGGTTGCGCCCCCGGTCATTGCACTCACCGAGAAAATTCCTCGAGTGCCATGGAAGGTACGTATATGGAACGGCCAGGGGGCCTGAGTCCAGTTTGGCCTTGTCGTGGCGCCTCGCCGCCCTCCCGTGGGCCTGGCGCCAGTGAGGTTCGCCATTTCGCTTGCAAGGCTTCTCTGCACTCGCAATTGCTCTGGCGTTCGCGGAGGTAGAAAACCACCACGTGGAGGTGGAGGCGCCACCACCACCACCTGAGGTGGGTTTGGGATGTGATGATTTTGAGATGCGGTGTCGCAGCAGTGCGAGTTTGGATGCGTACTTTGTACCTCCGTTGGAGTTGTCAGGTGTCGTAGTGGGTCGCCTTCAGCCGTGCCATGCCACTCCGAGGCAGGCAATCCACCGACACGAAGTGCTTTCGCAGAGCTCCCCGTCCTTCTGATCATGGCTGTGCATCATGCTATCCGCTGACTAACATAACACCAAGTCAGGATAAACCCCCTGTAATACATCATGATTGCAGGTGATCCAACAGACCGATCTACCTGCAATCAACTTGTAACTTAGTAGTGTAGATCCACTCTTAGCGATGACTCAACCAATCTCAACAACTATTACCATTTGGGACACTCCTGGAAGCTCCAACTGGCTCCCCAGTATTAAAGGGCTAGGGCAGGATACCCCTGGCTCCAAGCAGCTCCCTCCCAACCACCACTTTGATCGAAACTCCTTGGCGTTAATGATGCACTGCTCCTGACGGCGATATCCGGGAAGGAGAACTCAGAATTGGATGCCACAACCGGCAGCAAAAATCAAAAGTTCATGGGAATTGATCATGGTAATAGAAACTTCTGGTGATTCCACAACAGGGACATGTTTCATGATGGTTGATGATAGTGCGTCAGAAAAAACAGGAGCCAACAATAGTAAGGGCATATCCCATTTTAGGAGCATATCTTCGCATGTCAAATTCATGATGATTTACCCAACAGCTTCTATGGCGAATTGGCTTGGAACCACCACTATTGGGCAGCAGCAACGCTGTGGTGGACACGGCGTCTTGTGGATTGCTGTCATCCAGAGTTATCCAGTGCTCAATAAGGATGTTAAAAAACTATTGATACTGGTTAATGGCTGGTAATAGGGGATATTAATAACCAACTAATGAGATAGCCATAGTGAGCTAAATCAACCTGGAAGTGGAAAATCCACCCTTTTGAGCTGGCTTACGGAAAAATAAACCTGGTGACTCTTCGTTTCCAGGATCTTCCAGCTTAGTTTCCCAGAACTGCACGATAGATGAACCAATCACAATCTCATCAATCGCTCATCATGAACAATTAGAGCATCAATGGTATATAGTCAGCAAGGGTTCTTTATTATTATGGTATGATACAGACCCGTTGACTTACTCAGTACCATGCCATTATAAACAGATGTGTATACACCCTTAATGCATTACAATTACACCTATGACCTCTATAGACGTTGCAATTATAGGATTATTGCGAATTTTAATCCACTGTACATTGCCAGAATAATATTTTTCACCATAAATCCTTGTCTCAACAATCAACCTCAGTGAACACAAATGCTGCGGTGACCCTGCTGCCTTGAGCTGGAATGTTTTTGCAAATTTGATGCTCGCCTAGTGGTAGTAAATTTGTTCCCTGCTTAAAGCCGAGCAAAGAAACACATCCGATCATACTGGCTGCCATTCACAAGCAACTGAATCGTGAAATCATCAAAATTTGCTGACTTCGGGGAAATAGAGCCCTTTTGAAAGAATCAATTGACCAACTGCCAAAAATAGAACATGGTGCAAACAAGAAACCACCCACGCATACTGGTTATGTCTAAGCAAAAAGTTTACATGGAGCATACATAATTCCAAATCATCACTTGCCTAAATAGTTTTCTATTCATCAACATCATTGTTGTCAAATCTGAAGTCAGAGCTGTGCCTGGCAATCTTAACCCAGCAACTATATAACAAAGCCCTGGTTCCGACCGGAAGTTGCCTCTCAAATAGTAACCAACCCTTGGTAAAGCATACGGTGAAGGATGATGGGATCATGATCATAAACAAGTGGTCAAAAAAAATCATTGTAAATCATATTGATGATTAGGATTTTCATTTGATCTTTCAAAATCCTTTTGATCCCGCAACGCCCAAAACAGTTTGGCTCGGTAAGGGCTTCTCTGCACTTGGTCAACGTATATGACTATGATTCACCAACCGTAGATTCTAACCAGTCTTAATAACTATTTGTTGGACTTCCCTCAGTTGCTTCTAATCCACCCTAGCTGCCATGTGTTTGTGGTCACGACCAACTGGAGCAGTAAGCAGCACACGGAGTGTAGGATGGCTAGGCCGGGTGGATAGGTGGTTACTTTGGCTGTGTTATCACAAAAACATAATTATGGAATCATGATGAAATCATGTCACATTGGTTGGGAAAATTACAAATTAAGAAACGGTTTAAATTGAGCAATGGATTTTGATTAGAACTATATTGAACAGCTGAATGCATTCATAGCTGTCGGTTTAAAATCTAAGCTGATATGGTTGGGGGTTGAACACCCCTGGTTCTTTGCCCTATGCATGTTGTGGTGTGTCAACCTACATCAAGCTGTGAGCTCCACCCAGGGACTACCAACCACTAATCATTATGACTCGACCACCAAGCATAACCAATAACAAGCAACCACAATCATCCATGATTAAGCACACTTGCTAGGATTATCGTTTAAATATGTCCCGAATCAAGCCTAATCCACCAGTATCAAACATCAACCATGAGTTAAAACCTCTACCAAACATCATTGACCACCAAACATCATCATCAACCATTATGAAGCGTAGGTTCCAACCAATATCAACCAATTGTTTTCACCCACTATAATGAGAATCATGATCCAAGATTAATGAATCATAGGTTCCCACCCACTATGATGAGTCAATAGTTGTCAATAATAACCATGCATCAACTTGTTGGTTCTCGCTGCTGGCCGCTCCATCTGCAACTTGTTCATAGCTCGATGCACCAGTCGCTCTTCGATGCCCCACTCCTCATGCTCGCGACGCCGGCGCCCCCATGGTGATGATTGACAGTGAAATTTCACAGGGTTCTAGTTATGTGGCAGTGGGTCAAAACCCCGTACCCCTGGTTCCCCTATCATTAACCATTGTTTTCCCTATTATTGTTGGTGGAAATTCCCCATTAGTTGGTTGATTAAAGCCTTGACCCATAGCCATGTATGGTTCTGTAGTGGTTCATGGTGCAGCTCTATAGAGGTTCATGCTGTAGTTTTAAAGTGGTTCGCGGTAATGAGTTGACCACTAAATGGCCATGGATCAATATTAGCCAACCAACTAATGGGGGATTTCCACCAACAATAATAGGGAAAACAATGGTTGATGATAGGGGAACCAAAGGTACAGGGTTTTGACCCACAGCCATATAGCTGTGCAAATGGTTCTGTAGTGGTTCATGGTGATGGTTTTCGGCAATTCGTACAGGGTTAGAACCAAGCAAATCTTCAGCAATGGTGGGCATTGTCGATACGTGGTTGGCTGATAGTTGCAACTAATGGTTTGTAACCTGCCATGGTTGGGCCCATCAAGCCATGTCTTTTGGCTAATTGTTTATGACCCTATCAAACTTGATCCGATGGTAAATACTAAGGATACAGGATCAGTACCCGCATTAATGATGATTGTCAATACAAATGGCTAAGGCTTGGAGTTCCAACATGAGCCAGAATGAGCCAGCAACAAACGCACAATGACCTCACCAGCATGGACAACCAAGGCACAACACCCCGGCTGCCCACCATGGAAAACCCGGGCTCCTGAACAGGCCGATGGACATGCACCTGTCGACTGGGATCGACCGCAAGATGATGAGCTACAAATGATGTTGATGAACCAATGGTTATGAGTGGTGAATGATGGTTAAACATGGTTAGTAATGTGTTACATGGTTGATAATGGGTTATTTGTGGTGAACAATCACCATTTATCACTGTTCATCATTGATCAGTGGTGAATAAACACGATGAATGATGGGTTATTAGTGGTGAGGAATGGTTAAAAATGGTAAAAAATGATCAACAGTGATTAATGGTTGATGGTTAAATCATTAGACGACTGAGTGACGACTGATGCATATTCGTGCAGTTAGCTGAATGAGTAGTGACGAATAGCTGAGTGGTTTGTCATTGAACCAATAGCTATTGCTTAAGTAATCAAATGATTAGGTTGATTGAGTTTGTTCATATTTGATTAAGAAATAAACTGAATCAAACTATGAATGGTTGATGGCCAGTGAATCGATACATGAGAAATTGATGTTCAACCAATGGTATCAACCGGAAGTTGATGATCTAAACAAACATGATTTTGATACACTAGTGGTTGAGTAGGGTGTTTCCTAGCTGATGATCAATAGGTCAATTCACGTTGAGTGACAATGATCAGCAGTAAACTAACAATTCAGTGTTTGATTTGATAATCCACAATAGTTGATAGTTGATAGTTGAGTGTCTAAAAAACATGTTGGATAGCTGATGTTTGATTGGCAAATGGCTGATAATTACTGGTACATATGATCATATGTATGTAAATATATATATATATTCTACGGATCATCAATAACCCTGATCATGGTACATTTGTATCTATGGTTTCAAAAGTAGTTAATGGTTGATCAACTAACGGACAGACTCCTGACCATGAACAACCTACTCACTATGACTACCGGTCAATAACTAATGAAATAACATTTCTTCAACTGGCCGCTTAATATGTTTATTTAAATCCATGCAGTTTATCCCTCACTAGCAACACTCCCATCATATACTTCATCAACAACCAGCGGATCCAACATCACATATTCACCATGATCAAACAACCACCGGAAACTGACCATTGGCAACTGAGGATGATAAACCGTTGGCGGTTTGCTATTATATACCAGACAGACAGCTTTACAACTAGATATGAATAGTATTGATTAGTCAGTCGCGGGCTCACTATTATGATGCACCATGGTGATTCATCAATTTGATCAAGCTGCAAGAATTGCGGTTAACCCTCGTCAAGAATTCAAATCATGTCATGTTCACAGCCGTAGTCAAGTGTAGTTTGACCATGTTGAATGAACTATCATTCACCAGGGACAAAGCTAACCTTCATTATGCATGTCGAGCCTTGTGACCATCAACTTGCAACTCTCTCCCTCTCTATCTCTCACCAACATCAGCGGTTTCTGAAGCCATCGCCAACCACGATAAATCAGCATCAACCGCGGTGAGTGAAACACAAACAACCATTGGCTATGATAATCCAGCAACACTCTATTCTCAGCAATTTTGGTAGAAGTCTATAGCGTCAATAACCATCATCATTCCGACAAATCCTAAAATCTTACAGGGCTTTTGCAGGAACAGCCACAAATAATCATCAGCTATGCTTAGGCCCTGCCACATCAGCAAGCACGGAAATTGCGCGGCCATGAATGGTGGGAAGGCACTTTGTGCTCCACCAAACGCCATATGCCTTGTATTTAGGTTCTTCCAAACGGGAGTTTTTGACAATAACCGAATTCAATATTGGCCTACACGTGACACAAAGGGGCCGAACATGTCTCAGTGTAGCGTATTCCTATTGCATTGAAGCTGCTGTCAAAGTTCCCATGTGACCTTGGTCTGTACACGCACGTTGGACTGCATCTTGTCGGACTTTGGAGCTGGTCCCGAGCAGGTCATATCATTGGAGCAGTTTGGCTGCTGGAGCAGTTTGGCTGCTGCAGCTGCTGGAGCCCTTGAACCCTCCGATGCTTGGAACCGAGGCAGCTAGACTCATCTCTGATGTTCTAGTCGTGAAGCCCTTGACCTGCCAGTATTCGCTCTGCTCTCCACTTCACGGTCTCCCGGGAACATGCAAAGCACAGGTTGTCCATCTGGGAATTTTGCCCAATAGTGCGCTTGAAACCGCGACCGGCGACTCATCAAGTCTCCGGTCAAACCCTTAAATGGAGAACTGTAAACATGATCTGAGGTCGTCAAAGGAAACTAACGATAGACAATTAGGCCTTGTGGTCGTCAAAATCGCTGAATCATGTTGGATTGGATGCGTCTGGAATTCCGCCCACCTGATAAGTCATTTCTGATAAGGATCCACCCTGGACTTACGACGGTTCAAATGTGACCGATCAAACATCATGAAACACTATAGTTGGTGGTTTCCACCCTATGAAAATATGACCAACAAGCCATTTGTTAATACTAGGGAAAATAAAAACATGTCAATCAAACCAGCAGCCAAAACAGGGTTCGGCTGTGGGTCACCACAATGCACCTCAACAACCCCGAATTAATGGCTCATCGCCGAATTCCTTCATTGCTTTGCTGATATTTGGATGTGCACCCCCACTTAGTCAGTGGTCCTTGACGACCATGGTTTCTAGGGGATATAAACCAACTACCTTATACAGCTTACAACCATGGTCATAACCCCAGCTGCACATCCAAGTACTTTGGATGTGCAGAAACGGAGTTAGTTCCCTAGGATATAAGTATGGATAATCGCTTTAAAACATGTTACAAGGTAATAGAGGGGTGGTGGTTTCTGCTGCAGCTTTAACCCCTATCAAAAATATACAGTAAATCAACCATCCCAAAAATGGGGGAGAACAAGATGTTAAAAAACACCAGCCAGTGTAGTTGTTTAACTTTTACTGTTGGTTATCATCCGCTATCATGCACCATTACTCACCGTATTTAACCATTGTTTGACCAGAGTTTCCTCTGTGATTAACCATCCTTAACGGTTAGAAGCCCTTTATAACCCGTATAAATCCGTGTTTGTACCATCTATCACAAACCGTTTGGAGAGTTATGTTCTAAGCCCTGAAGCCACCGCACCCCTGGTGGAAAGCATCACGGCCACTCCGCCGTTCCGCCATTGCCTTTCGCGTCTGACCGATGCGATGTGCTCGATCAATGGCTTGATGATCCACATGAGGGTTCCAGTCCTGTGGCGGTCGGGGCCCGTGACACCCCGGCCATCACCTGCTACCGTTGGAGGGTAAAGACCTACCTTTTTCATGGTTTGGGGGGCCCATGGTAGGGAGTAAATTCCTCACCTATCACCGGCCACCGAAATTTCAGCTACAAGTACCTGCTACATGGCAATTTTCGCTGAAATTGCTTGGCCCTGTATTATCTGCGTGTAAAAAGCAACCGTGATTGTCAATGATCAAATCCACCCAATGCAATCTGCTTTCCACTTACACTCCCCCATCATGGACTGCGATTGTTCATCACTATCAACCGCTCCAAAACTTCATCAACCGCGGTCAACCATGCCGACCCCTACGATCATTCTGCTTGGGAAATTCGTGATTTGCCTGTGCTTCCATTGCCGCCCTTGATGACGGATGAGTTTCAAATGACTCACGGTAAAAGTTGTTTAATAAAATCAAACAGGAAATAATCGACCATTCCTCCTATCAAATGATTCATTGACCATCTGTAAACCATTTCAGCAGCATCATCTTTTCTTCCCACCAGTGCAATCAGCAAATCAGTGGAGTAGGAGTGGTAACACCGATTCCCGAAGCATTCAGCAGGCTTGTAACTTCAACCAATGGTATGTGACCTAAACTCATAATGAGAGGACCAATCATTGGTTTCTAAGTCAAGTGATATACTTAGTTATCAATAGGTATGGTCGGTATAGCTACTTGGCTTTTGTACTGAACTATACTAAACTTATGACTGAACTTGTAAGTGCAACTAGAAAACATTCACTGAACAAGCAACCAATGACTTCTAAGCAGCGGTGGTTGAACTTACAAGCAAATGTTCACACTAAAGTTCAACCAATGGTATTGATGAATGGTGGTTGGTTCTGCAACCACCTACCCTACGCATAAATCAACCATTCGTGGATCACCGAATTCACATATGATCAAAGTGTTGCTAAATCATAGACCGACGATACAACCATTAGACATACAATAACAAATATGGATACCATCGAACAAACATAACATCATTCTTGAGTCTACTGAGCTATTCTGGTGGGTAGTATCAAAGATTATGAAATCAACAACTTATCATAATTGTCCCAGTTATGACATATGACGTTCAGTTCTAGCATACCACTCTGCTTGAACCCTCGATTGAATGAACATTATTGCCCTAGGATAGTCATTTTCAGACATTGCTAGCCATTCTGCAAACCAAAATTGACCATCAGCTTAACCATCCTATTGCCTCGTATTGACCGAACCATGAGAGGATATACAATGTTATAAACCAGTCTGACAGGTGATGCCCAAACCGTTAATAAAGATTACATGGCCATAATGGCAGCTGATACAGCTATTGTAAAAAATCACCGTTAACGACATCATCTAATATATCATCCCATTATTATCCAATATATGTAGCATCTAGGGTTCAACATGGATAAACATCGTTCCCACTATATCCCATTGGCAACGATGCTCAACCACCAGAACTCCGCCAGCAACCACCAGCCATTGCCACTGACAACGTGGGGTCGTCCTGTTCGAAGATCACCACGTGATTGGCAGAGGCCAAATTCACCTCGAATGCCGCAGGTCAACCCACAGGGAATTTCTACCCACAGGTTGGAGGTGTTAACCAGCCATCGACCATGGTAAAACCATGGTAAAACCATGTGAAAACCATGTGAAAACCATGTGAAAACGATGGAAAAACATGTGAAAACCATGTGAAAAACACAATGGAGGTTTGAACTAGCAATTCTGAGGTTTTCTTGAGGATTTGTTCCAAGAAACAAAATTTCTGGGATATCTATAATCACTGGAAAGGGGCACTACCAAGTGATGATTTTGGGTGGTTAATCATGGTTGATGATTTTGGTAATACCAAAAATGATTCGTGCTATGGTGAATCACAGTTTAAAGTTGAGATGCTGACGATGGTTGGATCCTTGGTTTGTTAACAACTACAGTAAACATAGTGGTTGACCATGGTGAGGGATGTTTAACAGAACATGGTTATCTGGTTCATGGCGGGCCTTATGAACTCACCAGTATTTTGTAAACTACTATTTGTTGTTTCCCCTTGGTGTACCATTTTTTCTGGATATATAGCTTGCATGGTGCGAGCCCAGCCCCGTGTGGAGCAAAAAACAATATTGATGGAAAACAAGCATTCTAGCTACCTGACAGTTTGGATTCTCAATCAAACAAAAGCAGCACGTGCAGCTTCCAGCAGCAAGAGCAGCAACACTAATCAGTAAACAATTTTTTAATATTTTTTAGATCCGGAATCGAGGTGATGTAATGGTTAACCAACCATTCACCATCAGCAAGCCGGCACTATTAGCTATGCTTTGACCAATAGGCACGGTTAACCACTGTCATCTTGTACCCACTAATTAACCAACCCATAGAACTATGTTTCTCAAAAATAGGTGTACCCCCAAACCATCCTATATCAACGATTCATATAGTGTAGCTATTTACACCACTTCTACTTTTAACAAAACGTAAAAAAAAAGTAAATATCTAAATACTTTTTAGAATACCTGTTCTCTGAATACCAATTTGTTGAAATATCTTGAAACCCGTATCTAGATAAGGCTTAATGGGGCTAGAAATTGGTATCGAAACAAATCTAGAGCTTATCATTTCAATGCTAATTGCCATTAGCTATACTAGCTAATCAAGCATTGTTAATTACTGATGGTTACTATCTCCGATTATCAACCATTACTACTGGTTATAACCTAATATGCCAAATGGTTACAACCATTAGTAATGATATTTGATAATAATGGTTATTATCCCCTACTATAAACTATAATTAGTGGATAGTTATAGCCCCTACTAATCATTCATTATTGTTGGTTATTATCCCTGATTACCAACCATTACTACCGGTTATAACCCTCATAATCAACCATTATCAATCACCGTCATCAACCATTATTAATGGCTTAAACCCTGTTGGTTATTATCCCCTACTATTGACCATTACTAATGGTTACCGTACAACCCTCATAAACCCAAAATAACTTGGTCCTATTAGCTTGCTTGGCGGTTCTAACCATCCCCTGCTGTAAGTTCCGGATTTTTTGGGAATGACACATCAAATCAACCCAACTGAAACATCAAAAGACATGAAGACTGATTAATAAATCATTAATTACCCATGGTGAATCCATGAGGGGCGTTGTAAAAAAACCCCGTAGCAAATCATTATTCCCTGAAATTGTTATCGTTTTTTTTGCTGTTATCGTTTTTCCATGTTTCTGGCACAATTGTGGGAATTGTGCTTGTTGTCGTCAAATTAGCAAAGCTATAGCTGCTGCCTGCTGCCTGCTGCTGCTGCTGCTGCGGCTGCTTGCTGCTGCTTTCTGCTGGCTGCTGGCTGCTCCCTGCTTGCTGCTTCCTGCTTGCTGCTTCCTGCTGGCTGCTGGCGCTTGCTTATGCTGCTTGTCCTGCTGCTTGCTCCTTCTGTTGCTGCTACTGCTTGCTGCATGCTGCTTGCTGCATGCTGCTTGCTGCTGGCTTGCTTCTGATTGTCGTGCTGCTTGCTCCTTCTGTTGCTGCTGCTCCCTCCTGCTGCTGCTGCCTCCTACTGCTGCTTTTAAAAATTGCAAGTGGACATCGACTTTTTATTGTTATTGGTTTCTCCGTGTTTCAGGCTCACGTGCTAGGACTTGTACCTGCGCTCTCAAAATATTTCAAATTCACAAGCTAAGACATATTTTGCCGTTCGCTTTCGGAGCGGGATTCTGAAAAGGGGCCTCCGCTCATAAGAGCCACTTTGTGCGCAAATTGTTGTCGTTTTTGTTCTCGTTTTGTTATCGTTTTGGACTCCCCGGTTCATGCGCGTTCAACAGGGGGGTCGGGTGAGTTGAAGAGTCAGAAATATGATTGACAAAGCTACCATTCTTTTTGAAATTAGTGTTTAGCAAAAAGGCTGGCTGAGCATACACAGAAACGATTAAGCGCATTCATCAGACATAGGAAGCAAACATGGGTGACCACTAATCAACCGTGGCCGAGCCAGCAATTCAGAAGTGAATTGCTTCTTGGAGTTGAGCCCCTTGTCAATCGCCATGAATTGCTTGCCATGGAGCCGCTGCAACTCGTCGAGCAGCTGCCACCTCCGCTGCCATCTCATTCTGCAACTCTTCGAGTCGTCTTTCGCACTCCTGGATCACCTGGACAGGCGCTGAACGATGTTCTGCAAAGAGGTCGTAGTCCTGGATCAGCGCTTCCAGCTTTGGCAGGTTGTTCTCCCTGGCAGCCACGAAGCAGTTGGTCATTCCATTGTGCAAGGCCCTCTTCGGGTCTGCTCCCAGCACAATGCAATAATCCATTGCTTGGTGTCCTGACAGGCCGCCGTGATATTTGAACCTGATAATATATTTCCATTTATATGTATTTGAATATATAATTTATATATATATATATGTGTGTATACAGCAGCAGCAATAAAAAACAACAGCAAGCAGCAGCAGTAGCAACAGCAAACAGCAAACAGCAAACAGCAAACTGCAGCGCAAGACAGCAGCAGCAGCAGCAGCAAACAGCAGCAGCAGCAAACAGCAGCAAGCAGCGAGCAGCGATTAGCGAGCAGCGACTAGCAGCAAGCAGCAGCAAGCAGCAGCGAGCAGCAAGCAGCGAGCAGCGAGCAGCAAGCAGCAAGCAACAAGAAACAAGCAGCAGCATCTGGTAAAATATTCTATCATGCGCAATTGTGTCGTTTTTTTTGCTGTTATCGTTTTTTCGAGCGATAGCTCTGTCTGGACCAGTTGGGGCCCACGAATTTTAAAACGCAATTGACGGGGTTATTATACAATCCCGTTTGGTGATAGTGGGCAGCTTGACACATGTCTCCTTGCTCACAATTTTGAGCTCCAAAAACAGATCCTGCATGCCCAGCGCGCAAAGCGGTTGGGTGCCTCAGGCAATGACTGCCAGGAGAGCGCGCAGCTTTTGGCCTAGTGACAGATCAGAATCAAAGGTTAAAACGACCCACGAGGCCAGTGATGCCAAAACCCTTCAAATCCAACTTCAAGGGTAGAAGCTCCGCGAACTGTCTTGTCACATGCACGCACTTTTCACCGCCGGCACACAGCTCCGTGATCACCGTGAATAACCACGAATGTTCACTCGTACCATTCCTCTGCCAAATGTCATCACTCGTACCATTCATCTGTGACCTTCCGGTACTTGATTCGGGGGCTCTGACTGGCAGTGGGTGACTCTGACTCGGGGCTCTGACCAAGCGACGAAACACCCGCTGAAAGCCCCGCGATCAGCGGTGAACTGGCTTGACTTGCAATCATTAGTGGTTAGCTATAACCCCTATAATGGTTATAACCCCTATAATGGTTATAACCCTGTTGGTTGTTAATGATTACTTACAACCCCTATAATCCCGAAATAATTTGGTCCCTGCTTCACTTTCCACGAACCTCTCCGCCAAGGCACTCCCAGGCCCCCAGCGCGGGTGCCGATGAGGTACACAAAGAGGTCCTGTGCATCGCTAGTGACTCGGTGCGCCGGTTCACAACGGCGCCGGTGCTGGGCCTAAGGTGAAGATGGTGGGTCTGAGTGGATCAATGTGACCCACTATGCGTGAAGATGGTGGGGATGGTGGGTTAATTGCATAAATCTGATTGGATTCACTCTGGAATGGAGTAGTCACTGGGGAAACTGGTGGTTTTCGACGGTTTACTAGAGATCATAGTGGATAACTATGGCTAATAATGATTAACCATTTGGTTGGTCATAGGGGCTAATCAGCAACAATGATGGGAAAACAACTCTTGTACCGGGGATTATCAGAATAGGGAACCAGGGAACCCCCAACAATGGTTGGTTTATCACTAAAAAATGGTTAACACACTGGATGCTTTCGGGGGGGTCCACTATCTAAAGAGACACCCTATGCCAAATTGGTGTATCTAGGTGAATGGATTACTGAGGTGATAATACCGGTTGATGACTTCAAGCAATACAAAGGACCGGCCCCTCAGCAGTTACAAGCTAGTTTCGTTCAATCCCTAGAACTGGTAGGATTCGCAACAACAAAGTTAGTTATCAACCAACTAATAAATGGTTACAGTGACACACTGGATGATTTGGGGGAGTCTACTATTTTAAGGGACACCCATATTGGTGTATATAGGTGAATGGATTACTGAGGTGATAATGCCGGTTGATGACTTCAAGCAATACAAAGGACTAGCCCCTCAGCAGTTACAAGCTGGGTTCGTTCAATCCCTAGAATTGGTAGGAAGCGCAATGGTTAGGGTCCATCTTGTAGTGGATGATGCTGGATCATATCCATGAAGTTTATGTTGCTTAGTATCATAGTCATGATCCAGTATGGGGGTGTTGTTTTTGCGCTTCAATGACAGCAAACATTTATTGATGAATGGTTGACACATGGTTCAGCAAATAATTCATTCATGGTTGATTGAAGGTAGCTGATGAGTATAGTCAATGTGTGATTAATACTGGCTGCCAATAATGATTAATGAATTATCCAAAGACATGTTGGGGCATGTTGGGGGTCTATGCTAATTAATGCAAGTCGTGCACTGTTTGTGACTACTGAAGGCTATTGTGACCGAGTAATCTCGAATTAAGCAACTGGTCATACCCAAATAACAAAGACTGTTCAACATTGCCTATGAGAATGATCCTAACATTTTGGGTAACATTGATTTTTCATTTGTATTGACCTTAGTGGGTTAATCACAATAGTTAAACATAGAACATAATGTAGAAACAGGAGTGGATAATCAAACCGAGGGATAGTTCCTAATCTGGTTGGTGGTTACAACCCATTCCAAAGACATTCTGATATTCTTGTCAATCAATGAAAACAGAACGTTTAAAAACTCCAGCCACTTCCTATTGTTTTGAAACAATTCAACAATGAAGGATGTTCAGAGATGAGGAAAATCTAAACAACAAAAATCAAGTATCTACCACCGTGCGGTGGAAACACGCAGGTGTTTCGGAAAAATAGGTCTCTCAAGTTGTTCACCAACTGAGTGAACCTGATTGAAGGAAGATCCAGCTTCCCCCAATTTCACCAGAAATAGCTATTCACCGTCAAAAGTAGTTCTTTTTCTATGCCAACACTTTACCAGCCACAATCCACCAATTGATAAACCATTTCTCCTCCATTTATCAAGCATCTATCAACCATCGTATTTCCAAAAACACTCAATCCTTCTTGGATCTTGATCCTTTGACCATTTCTTGATAATCATCCTTGGCAGATCAAAAAACCATCAGTTTAATCATCATAATCAGCGCGCTACAATTAAATCACCTATCATGAGCCACTACCAGACATCATTCTAACCATTGTTTACCATCACTTCGCCACTGTTAACCAGCAACAATCATTCAACTAGATTCACCAGCAAATCAATGCTCCACTTGATCATCCGATTCTCCACCATGACCCACCACTGGTTGGTGGTTATAACCCTATTATTATTAACCAGTATTTGCCTCTTGTTTCCCTATTATTAACCATTGATAGTGGCTATGACCCCTATAAAACTCTTGCGAAACCACCAGCCACCACCACCATTCCACTCACCTGCTCTCGCCTCGTCGTGGCTATTGAAATCTCTCATATCCAACTCCCGCAGCACGCGACTCGTCGACTCAGCGGAGAAGACACGTCGAAAGAACGGCGCAGCTATGGGCTTCATTGGGGGGTTCACCAGCTAATCAGCTACAAACCAGCAATGGAACGATTGAACCCCTATTAAATCACCAGCTCATGCTTATAAACCATCTTATGAACAAGCTATAAAGCACTTGAACCCCTGTTATACCATTACTTATGATTGTGGCTGAAAGCTATTAGGCAGTTCAAGTGGTTGTTAAACCCCCATGGTTTCCAGGCAGCTAACAAGCTAATGGTTACAATCCAGCTTTAAAACCGTTATGACTGAAAACTGGTTGGGAAACTGAGGTTTGAAAATCATTAGTTGTCAATCGTTATTGCAACCATTAAGCTAATGGTTCAATCGTTATTGAAAACAAACTGAGGTTTAATCATTGGTTTGTAACCATTAGTTGGTTGCCATCATTATTAACCAACGGATTAACTGTTAGTTCTCAACCAGCATCAGCAGTGTGGCACCCGAAACGCCAAGAATCGTTGGCCATCAAAGACGTATATTTCTGTTTTCCCCGGATAATGAGCAAGCAGAAAATCTAATGGCTGAGACAAACGACCACAAAACAGCAGCAAGGAATCAATCATGGAATAGACGATGTTAATACTTTCTACCATACACATGTTAACCAAAAAGAATCCAAAGGCAAAAGGTTTTGTGATAACCAAACACATGGCAGCAATGGGTTTAATGTCCAACTACGATTAGTGCAAGTAAGCATACCCTGCTTGAAGTCAGCCAACCCCCAAACTCAAATCATATACAGCACATAGCAAAACATACCAGTCACTAAGCACGAGTGGATGAACTGAGAACATTAAGGAACAGGTTGCTTAATACGAGGGTTTATCCTGATTTTACTCATAGTTACAATATTGGATGATGGTGACCTAAAAGGAACTAGTAATAAATGGCTAATGAAAGCTGATCCATGGTTGCTGAATAATGTGCGGGTTGCGCCGGCAATCGCGGCGGCCACTTGCTATGTGTAAGTCTCAAACGCTTTGACAAAGCAATTGTTTGACATTTTTAGGCGAAGCGTTTTCACCTCCACCTTTGAAAGAACCATGCCGGCCAGCATTTGGCTTCTGGCATCCGAGGGGAATGTCGCCACCAGGCTCACGAGGTGGCACCCTTCTGGGAGGAGATTCTTGCGGCGTACCAAGAATCCATCTAGTGAGCGATGCCGGGATCGCTGTAGAAATCGCATTCTGGAGTTCCTTGGCGAACCATGACTAGGGGTTCGTGACCACTGGAACCCCAGCAAATTTGCCGCCTCGGGTGCCATGGGCACATCTGTATCCGCCAGCCAGGCCTCGGAACAAAGTTTGCTTCACTGGATGAAATCAGTTCGGAAGGCAGAAACAAAAGAGTTGAACGTGGAAACCAATACAAATCGCATCTGGATCGCTTTTGAAATCAGCAAAAGAAGCATCGCCTTCCTGGTCGTAAACTGCACACTCCCGGCGTTGCCAGTGCAGAACTTTGAGTGCATGCCAGCTGTCACCCATGACAAGGCAATGCGAAAGGCCTCTCAAATAACTGCTGCCCTGTGGATTAGCGCATCGTTGAGGGAGCCTTCATTGATGATGTAGTCTCCTTCACTCATCAATGCACCGAGCCGCCAGCGACAGCTGACCAAGCCCTGACAGCTTTGCATACTGAACAGCATGAAGTGATAAACCAACCGTGATTTTGGGGGTTCTTTTTGGAAAACGCCCATCTCATCCCTATTAACCAATACTAACCATTATCAACCACTCGCTAACCATTATTTACCATTATCAACCATTTACTGACCAACCATTACTAACCAACCATTAAAAGAAAAATAGTAAAGCATTTGCTCACCATTTTTAACTGTCAATCCATGGAAGTTTTTACTTCGTGTTTCTATGGCGGTGAAACCTCGTGCTTGTGCACCCTTCCGGACTCCCCCCAGCATCCTGGAAACCTGCAACGCCCAGGAACGCCGTCCATGCGCAGAGAGCGCCAGTTTCGAAAGGCACAGTAGGACTGGAAGCGCGACGGCTGAACGAACCCCACCAGGGATTTCAGTTGGAATTTAGTGATTGAAGCTGCCAATGATTGAAGGATAGGTGTGGATAGGCTCGTTTTCAGGGTGATTGTGAACGAAGCAAGGCATTTGGTTAGTAGTGGTTATTAATGGTTGATTGAGGACGTGCTTTTGGAGATCTGGGAAACGATCCCCTGGAAGTCAAAATGTCAAAATGGATTCAATAGATAAACCATGCTATATGATGGTCGATATTCCACACATCCCTGTTGGTTTGCCAAAGATCTGGGATATGACCATGGTAACACTGCACCTGTAAGGTGGGTGAACTAACGCCGATGACCATGGTGAATGTGACCTGTTACAAGCAGTGGGGATGCATCTAAGTAGCGGCGAGTTGCTAGTTGATGGATGGTCCATCTGTGGTTCATCAACGGAAATTCATGGTTGATGAACCGCGCATTAACAGCTTGTAGTGGTTAATGAATGATTGATAAACAGTTTCGGCATTGTAAAGTAGTGGCTAATGATGGTTAGAAATGATTGGTTTTGGTACTGATTGACTAGCAGCTAGTAGTACTGATTGGTGGTAGGTGACTGGTTCAGCATGACAGATCATTGAAAAATGCTGGCTGAAAATGGTTGATCATTGTTCGTCGTGGCTGACAATGGTTGATGATGACTGATAACGTTGGATATGGGTCGGACATATTTTATTTGTGATGCCTAAGAACGGGTTGACAACCAACAATCAAAGCCTTTCCCAACTGGTTCCAACAGTCATCACAAAGGAGCTACCCTCTGGTAGATCAACTGCTAGAAGATAACGAGGATCATGGGACAGTAGGTGAACAACGGGGCTGATTTTTGAGCCAAGGGTTCGTCTACCAAAACGGTATGGATACCCTGCAACTTGAGTCCCAACAAAAATCACCAAAAAACACTGGTGGGATGCTTGGCACCCAAGAACAAAAACGCCACAGTCGATGACTCGGAACACGTTGCTGATTATTGCTCAACAGTATACCATTATGAACCGCTGCCAATTCGTATAATCAACATTTTCATGTTGAATCATCAAACTATCGTGAACTAGCCGTCAATCAAGCAACACACAATAATGAATCATGATTGACTATAATTAAAGTAGTTCACCCATGAGTTCTCGAACATCATCATCCGCTTCAACCGAATTCATCATTGTTGGCGATCGTGTTTCCAACACTACCGCTATCAAGCATCAATGATTATTAAACGCGTGGATGATATCCACTATTTGACATGGAGGATAAACAGGTGGGCACGATATCCGTTCTTCAAATGAGGGCAAACACATAGCCAACTGTTGTCACTGGATGCATCATGGAAACCTTTGATCAACAGGCAGTCCAAGTAAACGCGCCGTGTTACATCCCTTTTACCTGAAGTCGGTAGCATTGTACAGGTCAGTCCATGGGGTGCGGCTATGCCTGTGCCATTTCCAACATTGCACATAGGTTCAGGTATTCAGCACATTTGAAACCGGAACAACATGACAAAAATAACGGAATTTGACCATTAACCCACCCTAACTCTCATTGATTTATCATCGTTGAGACCTCGCAAGCACTCAATTGACCACTTGTATCAATTCCATTCAATTACCAATCGTCCCTTGACCAGTCCACCACCTTCGTCTTACCCTTCCTGTATCGACTCACTGAAATACCTGCGACGCATTGCTGCCGGTGCCTCAAGGAAGTCCAGTGTGTTGATGTATTGGCAGAAGATCAAGACCTGCACAACAGGTCGTGGGTTCCCCGCGATAGCTATGGTAGCCCCAGTAACGTGGGGTAACCAACCCCAAGTTAACATGGCTTCACCAGTTACAAGCTGCGGGGATGCACATTCAAGTACAGGCCTGAAGATGGAGGGCAAAGCATCAACAAGTGTTTGCATGTATTGGAGGGATAACGTAAGTCTCAAGAAACGTACGATAGAGGAGATCGAGGTCAACAATAGTCTGGGCCAAAGTTCAATCAAATAAGGCTGTAACCATGCCCATAGGTGCAAAAAATCAACAAACGCCTGTAGCTCTCAACTCGAGTGCGTTATCACATCGAATAATGTTGTCGATGTTGATGGTTGATAATGATGAATATGGTCCAAAGTATCTATAACACATATCCCTGCAAACAATTTGCTTCCTCACAAACAATGAAAAGGCATGTCAATTCACATCTTGCTTGTTGTTGGTTGCTCGTCACTAAAGCAGTTCTAAGTATCGTCAAGCAAGCCCCATTCTCAACAATGGCTATATGATGATATATGAACTCTTGATCATCATGTGAAATCAAGCCTTGGCAAGCAGCATTGGTTATGGTTGATTCACCCTTGATTGGGGATGGGTCCGAGCAAACCACCCAGCAATGAGGTCGTTCACACCCCAAGAACGGGCCCATGTTGTGCTTCACGCGCGCATCGTTTCTGCGAACTCATTGAGCATCTGGAATTCAATGCGGCCAACACCATCGCGGCATTGTGTCCGCAGCATCCTCTAACCACCTCGGCTTCCATAGCTGATAATGTTGCAGCCGTCCTGGACTAGGAAACCAATTGGTTGCTTTTCTGCTTCTTTGCCAATAAACAACACCCAATCTTGGGCGTCATTGGTAGGCAAATCCTGGAATGACCTTGGCCGCGGGCTCTGGGAGGGTGACTGGTCACTGCCTTGACCTGCGAAAACAGTTCACACTATCCACCGGGGCGTTGTTGACTACTTTGTCACCATGAGTTTTGACCATGACAAAGACCATGCCAGAACGCCAGGGCACTGTGACATTGGCCGTCCAAGATGCACACGACACGTTCCCTATCCATAGCCTTCAGCGGCTCCCAGGTGCACCAAGCAAAGTCGCCGTGATGAAGTCGCCATGCAGAGCTTGGAATCAAAATTGGTCAGTTCATCTTCATCATCTTGGGATTCATGACTTTGATAACCCACTTAAACTGACCAAGATGAAAACTATAGAACCCATTTGTCTAAAGGCATCCCAAAGCTCTGATAGCTTCAGCTATGTTTGAAAAACGAGACGCCCCTCATAGCTGATGGCTTCGCAGCCAGGGACAGCCCGTGACCCACATGTCATTTACATGTCTTTGTTCACATCTGTTATGAAGTACGCTGTCGGTTTGAATAGAAACATTTACTATGGCCATTCTGTTGTATTTATGACTATAATGTTCATCATTATGAATCAATTGGGTGTCATTATCAAACCGTGCCGATCATCATGTGGTTGGTGGTTGAACCACCCCTCCGAACAAGTAAATCAACCAAGTTTCTCAATCTGTTGCAGAAACTAAGAAATGTGAATCAAACCACCAACCAGTAGATGTTTAACCATTATGATTGGTTATCATCCCCTACTATTGACCCCTATCAATGCTTATAATACCATCTTATACCCCCATCTAAACCACCCCCCAACCATTCTAGAGACCTTCCTCCCTCCACTGCGCCATGGCAGCCCCTGTGGTGCTCATGTCCTTATGTCCGCCTTGTGTGGCTGCGGCGCAGTTTCGCCTGAGTCGAGACTCGGAAGCTGCGTTAATCCCAGTAGTGTCAAGGCAGCGGT
This sequence comes from Symbiodinium kawagutii, assembly GCA_009767595.1. NCBI lineage: Eukaryota > Dinophyceae > Suessiales > Symbiodiniaceae > Symbiodinium > Symbiodinium kawagutii. The sequence continues at coordinate 165,549 of VSDK01003304.1, read as the reverse complement.
GGATCATTGCCAGGGGCTTAACCAGTGATTCAGCATGGTTATTTGTAATGGTTAATAGTACCAATTGATAGCATTGATCAAATGGTTAATAAGAATGGTTAAAAACACTGGTTAAAAATGACGGTTTTAATATCTGTTCGATGACCCAATCGTTGATAACAATGGCTGATAGTTCAGGGATCGCAGTCATTGACAATGGTTTGGGATGGTCAACAATGGATAATAATGGTTGACGATGAGTAATGATGGTTGAACAGTGTGAATTTTTCATTACTATCAAGCGTAAACTATCAATCATTCATTGCATATCAAGCTTAACCATGTTGAACAACGGTTGATCATGAGACAGAATAACCAGCAATTCAACTGGCGTGGAGCCACTGAGCCTACCGATGGGTTCGCTCCCTTGGGCAAGATTTGATGGACCCAATTCTGTGTTGTTCCGAACGGCCAGTTGCAAGAATCCAGAGTCCAGGGCAGTGGCATTGTAAAATATGTAAAAGGATGTAAAAGGCAGGCTGCTGAACAAGGAATCCAACCGTTCATGAACAAACACAACCTGTTTTTTCAAAACCAGGTTACTGCTGATGAACGCTTGGTGCAATGGCTTTGCTTCGACCACAAGAAAAGCCATGCACTCGCAAACTGGATGATCACCACGTATTTACAAGGAGCGTTGATAAAATCCCATGAGTAGTAAAGTACCGTCGTTATTCACCCAGCTGCCAGCTGTTTGAACCATGGTCACATGCAGCACAATCACTGTGCAAACCTTGTAGCCGCTTGGGGAAGTAAACCGACATGGCGGTGAGACTGGATGGTCAGGAGGCATGGCCCACGTAAGGTCGGATATGTGATTCCCTGGGGGCTTTGTTGTTCTAACTCCCATTCTGGTTGGTGGTTTCAACCCCTATGAAAAATATTACGGCAAGACTCCATGGTTTGCCCGGATACACAAAACCTGCCCAGAAGTTAGTCTTGTCAACAGTGCAAAACCCTGCGCAGGCCCGTTGTTTTGAAACTCTGAGAATCAAGAAACCCTAAGCCCTAAACCTTTAAAACGCAAAAACCCTAAACCCTAAACCCTAAGACCCTAAAACCCTAAACCCTAAAACCTAAACTCTAAAACCCTAAAAACCCTAAACCCTAAATCACTGCGTATAGCCAGTGTTTCTCACTGATTCTTCGAGCAATGTTCAATTGATAGGAACAGCCGTGGTGTGCCCTCCGGGCAAACCACGGCGTCTGCGCGAAATATTAGTCAACCAACCGATTGTTAGAAATTGCCAGGGAAAATAAAAAAATGTAATTATCAAACCACCAACCAGCATTCTATTTAGTCGATAGGAACCCTGGTTAGCCAGAAATAGGGCAGTCGCCCTCGCCATCGTTTCTGATAATTTGCCCTTATTGTCGCTGTGTGCGGCCATGATAAACCATCCAAGTTGCAGTCAATTGGAGAGGCCCAAATCTACTCCTTGTGGTTGAGGGTCAAAACGTCATGCCCCCCCGAGGAACACACCCAAACAATATCACCATACTGGTAGATATGACAAGTTGAAATGTTGGTGGAGCCAACTTCTTGAGTGATGTGGGTGCTGTTCTAAATCGAATAAACCTCCAAATCGATCGGTTTCCTACTGCAAAAAGCACAGGTGGGTGAATACCACTGAACCAGTATTCATGCACTATTCATCCATGCATGCATGCATAAATACTTACAAATGTTTGCAAACATACTCATGTAAAGATAAAGATATAGATACATTACATATAGTGTTCTCAAATTTGGCATCTAGAAAGATCCAAGAACAAATCTCCAATACTTACAAACAATGAAACTCACATCATATACAAATACCATATTATGCGTTTATATACACACACGTGACATCATGTGACTATACCTTCTGAACCAAACCCACATTTCTTCCTCAGTCTGTGCGTGTTGCCACCCTGCTCCACTGGGACACCCCAACCATCGTCCTGCCGGTGACGTCTGGTTGATGGTTTCGAAAAGCGCTGGGAACATAGCAATGGTTCAAAGCTATCAACCCAAACTGGTTGGTGATTGGATTCGCCATCCCCACCAATCACCAACCGAATCTACTGTGGAGATGGGCTTGTCAAAGCCTTTCGGGGTATAAGTGGCCGCTGAAAAAGAACCAATACCCCATCATCTGACCGCCCTCCTATGAACAGCAATAGTCATAGGGTTGAGCACCATTTGTCATGCTGACTTCTGCCCAAAAAATCGACCATGTTCCGGGTCAACCACCCCCCAACCCCTCCCGAACAGTTAATCACCATCAGCAAACAACACCAAGTGCCACTGCTATCATCAACCACTAATTACCATTAATTAAGCAAGGTATATTTCATAATAATGACTATTCACATGGTCAACGATTCAGAATCAACTCCATATCATCACGTTATGTGCGATTGATCCGACATGATTCTTCACCATCATTAATTTCCGCTTCCTAGTACTAACCCCTCCTCTGGTCTCAAGGGGGCTTTAGTGCTTGGACCTGCATCACGTGCATCCCCACTTAGTAACTGGGAACTCACCATCAATTCCAGGGGTTCTAAGCTACTTTATAGGGTGCCATTGACCATGGTGAACGAACCCCAGCTGCACATCCAAGTATTATACCCATGGTTAATTACACCATACTTATGTTATAGTACTTGGTCAAAGATGTGGTTTAAGACACCCTACAAGGTAGCTTATAACCATGGCTAATACTGGTTGGTGGTTTCAACCCCTATCAAGAACATTAGTCAACCAATCATTTGTTAAAAACTACTAGGGAAAATAAAATGTGAATCAAACCACCAACCACTTAATACCATGGTTAATTTTTTCCCTGGGAAACCTGGAAGTCACCCATTTCGCAACACCGCCATGTCCTCGGACTGCGGCTGCATCTCCTGAGTACCATGGAGTGTATGCGGCAAGCGTGGCGAATGGTTGGATGTTGGAGTGGTGACCTGTGAAGGCTATAAAGTTCCCAAGTAGTGCCATGTGAAGGGATCAAACCTAGTTATAATGGATATATTCATGGTTATAATACTCATGGTTATCATGGTTGTGATTATGGTCGTTAAAATCATAACGATCCCTGGATTAAGGTCTTGTCACATATACATGGTTGCCCATTATAATCGTGGACGACCACGTATAAGATCATAGCTGAGGTTAGAGGCTAGTGGTTCCTAATCCTGCCGATTATGATCCAATCTGTGGTGAACTCTTGGCTATGACAACGGTTCATTATCCTAGCCTGGGGCAATACTGACTATGTTGATTGGTGATGACATGTTCTGAGAATGGTCGATCTTGTGGTGGTCTCCTATCATCTCCTATCCTATTCTTGTGGATCTAATACTGGCTATAATGAGCTAGTGGATGGTTGTGACCGATGCATGATGGCAACAGTGGATAAGGAAAATCGTTGTTATGTGGCTGTGTGGTTGGGTAATCACAGTAATGTTTAATAAGCATGCATGATTGACGAGTAAGTGCTGGCAATATTGAGAATGTGTTGTTGCAGTAATAATTTGGCGTGCCAATCTAATGTGCGTAGTGGTTCATATGGTGGTTGACAATTGCAGCCACAGTGAATACCACGGTGGCAAACCGCAAACGAATCTATTGATATTGATAAGTATCCATATGCTCAAAAGGGGTGAACAGCGGCTAGTTGTGGTTGGAAGCAGTGTCAAGAATCAATAGCTGGGGCACTTCTGTGCAAAGGATGACAGATTATTACTCGCTGTCCACGTATGACCATCAACCATCAATCATAATGAGTTCTAACATAACTAGCCACAAGCTTTTCGATAATCATCAAATCATCATAACATGTTTAACGGTCAGCACAGTCAACCACTTTTTACCAATCTTATCCAACCCTGGTTAACCACCACCATCAGTACCAATGCAGTTGGGCTTTTGATACTACTCCATCGGGTCGGATGATTTATCTTGCTCAATGAAAGTCACCATGATCATTTGCAAGGCAGGGTCTCCCAATCATGAGTTGGTTGACAAGCCGTTTGACTCTACTTACATCTACCATAACTCATAACTGGTAGTTACCTTGGTCATAAACCAACTTACCAAGCCAGGGGCCCCACTGGGTAGTCATGATTCGCGACAGTCATCAACCATTTAGAACACCCCAACATCTCAGGGTCATTTGCCCTAGTTTCAGCTCCAGTAATCTAGCGCATTGGATGGGTACGTGGACAAAAGTGCCTCCGTAGCATAAGCAGCTTTAGCAAACAGCTCAAAGACCAGCTAAAATACTTGCGAAACAAGCAATAGCTGATGTCAAATAAAGCCCGCCACCATTTTCTTTCATGAATGACCAGGCATATTGGCTGACCGAAGTTATCAATATACAATTAGATGTTGACTCTATACACTACATAAGCTACAAAACATTTGCAGCTTTGTATCTTAGCTGTAGTTGTAAGCTCTGACCAATTGTTTTTATCTACAACCACACGGTCATGAGTATCCTAAGCCAAACACCTCACCTGAGGGCCTTAGGGCTCCCTCTGATGCTCACCAACGGATCGACGCCATGCTGTGGCCCCGGGCATTCAAAAACAACGTGCCAGATGTGCCTGGCGAAAGCACGAGTTGCAGGTGTGCAGGAGTGATCCCTTGATAGTGGCTTTGCCATGCCACGGAATGCTGGTTGGTGGCTGTAAATCCTGAAACTGTTTGGAAAAACCCTGGTTATTGTTGCAAAAAACCATCGTCCCCTGTAAACCCTCTGTTTTCAGCATACTACAGGTCAATGCTTTTGGCCAACTAGTGGCTGTAAGCCATCCCAACATTTCAGTCCATCAAACAATCGTGCCAAGAGCATGCTAAAAACCACCAGCCAAAATAAGACGTAAACCAGATGGTGGCGATATGACTGGTTAGATCAGCCAACTACTCATAAAGATACCGCTTTATATGGTGGTTGTACCGTCGAACCTATCAGTTGGGATCATCCATAAAAAACCAGCCAAACCGAACTAGTTTTTTTTCACTGGTTGGACCACGTTATCACCAATTAGATTTGCCATGGTTGGTGGATTACAGATCCCTTGCTAAAATCTTACTTTTGGTGTATATGGTGCATTCATCCAATCCAAAAAGACACTCAAAATCTAAGTTTGTAGATAAGTGTAACCGTCATTATTAGCCGTTGTCGATTTTCCATATTCCCATATAACCCCTATAAAAGCCCTACAAAACCTTAAAACTCCCTTGAAAAACCCATAAAATCTCCTTCCATCACAACCCACTCCAGTGCTTTGTCTTAGCGCCTTGAAGCCAACTGGAGGCCGATCTTCGCTTCTTTTCAGGATTGATCTTCGCTTGCCTTTCCTGCAGAGCTTCAGCCCGAGAAAAACCAGAAGCCAAACGAGAAGCCACTGAGGGACGGAAGGGGTTATGAACCACCCTATACAACCCTTCTCACCCCTATACAACCCATGGGTATGTGCCAAACTAGTGATACTCTCAAGACCAATGGTTTCCTTCTGATTTTTTTGAAGTGGTCTATTGGTTGCCCTGTTTTGGCACGTGCCCAGTGTTTGGTTATCTGGGGTCCATTTCACTTTTCAGGGCGGTACATCAATGTTTCACTGTTTGCGCTGGTCGCAAATACTGTAAGAATTGTGAAACCCCTGGGTTAGTAACAATGGTTGAACCATGGTATGGTTGATGATGGAAAATAATTTGATTCATGGTCAAGTGGCTACAGTTTCAATTGAGGGTTTGGGGCATCGGGTGTTAGCGTCTGGGAACCTCAGAAAAAACTGGCCATGCACAGGAACAATGAGAGTGGGTCGTGTAATTCCAAAGCAGTACCCATTGTGTTTAGTGATGGGTGTTTCAGAACTCATGGAATCTCATCTCCTATACGAGTTATCTCAAACACCTGATGCATCCACTTATTTACAGAGACTGGTGCACGATACTTGAATGGTGAACAAACGTATGTAGTACTTTGTTTTTCACGGGACATGGTTCGAGGTGATTGGTGAAGCATGATGTTGTTAATTGATGGTTAATCATGAGACATGATGATTGTCGGATGGTCGGAGATTGACAATCATGAGCCATGGATTATCATTCACCATCAACCACTCGTCGCCATCACTTTATTGTGGGAGATTGTCCTCTTCCACTATGAACCATCGACTGACAGCTGTTAACAAAATACAGTACATATATGTGAATTCAAGCTGTTGGCACTTGAGCCATCTGACATATTGGTCCCATAATATCCGTATTCAATCCGACCCAAATTGCGGCCAAATCCTATGAAACCAAGCTCCAAAATGGTGGCTGGAACGGGAATCATCATACCATCTGCAATCACCTGCAATCTATATCATCTTGCAATCTATATCATCTATCTCATATACAAAGGTTCATCCCTCACATCATCAACTCCACAGAGAACGGCACCATGGAAAGATGGCCCACCATGATCCCAAGGCTTTCAGCGCTCCCCAACGGGGGCCCTGCAGCCCCGATGTCCTCAAAGGCTTTTCTCCAGGCATCGTTGATGCCCATGTTTTGACAATGCAGCTGCCTGGCGTCTACAGGTAGTGTTCTATGAGGGGAATGCTATGACTTTGGAACCAGGATTTTTCAAGCAACAACCGTTTGTCACTTGTCAGAATGAGCAATCATCAAACGCCAATCATATAGTTGAACATCACGACCATCATCACTATGTACTGTAGGTGAACCGCCGTCTAATTTTGAGAGGGTTTACTGTATGATGGACAGCAAATGCTTGATCAGCCAGGGAAGGGATGACGGCACTGCTGAGCCAAAATGCGCAAGACCCGGGGGTCGCACAACAGAGGGTCCTCCAACCGGTGCAACCGCGGGTCGCCCACCAATGGGCGCAGCAATCGCGCCGAATTGCCAGAGCACAACCCCCCCAACTGAAATCTTGACAGCTTCAGGCCCTCATGGTGCCACTGAATCCTCTGCTTTGACCTCGGCCTTGTTCTCAAGGACTCCCCTCTCAAGCAATCTCCAAGACCTTTGGCTGCAACTCCGGTTTGCCGGCTAGCATACTGCAAAGGGGCCTTCCGCAAGGAATCCTCTGCGGCCATCTTCTGGTGCCTGCCGCTGGTCGCCCTACCCTCCGAGGTGCTCCTTCCGTTGCCGACGCATCGGTCTGCCGCAAGGACGATCGCGCCAGAATAGCAACCAGGTTCTTCCAAACTGGGTTTCGTCAGAATCACCGCGAGGACGATTCTGGGAATTCAGGCCTCCACGCCCCAGACACACCAAGTGAAGGAAATTTATGGTAAGTCAATGACAACCATGTAGCATTGAGAATGGCGGAGCAAATCCAAGAATTTAGGCTCAACCTGGCTCAGCTAAAGTCAAATAGTCCATGTCTTCATCATTCAGAACAATCATTGCAATGAGAATCCAGTGGGATCATGGAATGATAATCGGACTGGGCAACTGTCAACCCGTTGGTTGGTTCACCAAAAGTGGGATGATAGGCTGAAAACAACGGGAGGAGCCTGAGACCAACCCGGAACCAGCGGGTTGGCACTGCGGTCTTGTGTGGTGTTTGCGAGCTAGTGCTCTTCGTTCCACGACATCTATTTCCGATTGATATGGCAGGGACCTTCCGCGGCCAACATCCATGATCCAAGTGTGAAGTTTCCACAGACTCATCGGACCCCAGTGCTGTTTGGCTAAGCCGTGGCCGCTGCTCAGCATGGTCCTTTGAGTCATTTCAATCTAATGGTTCAACCCCAGAGTCAGAGAGTGGTTCCCTGAAATGTTTTAAACTTTATTGCCAAAGCACCGAAACATAGTTATAGGGTAATTAGTTTCTTAAAATGGGGGACCCCAAAACTGAATGGTTTATCAGTTTATTACTATAAATGGCTAGTGACTTGGATGACAACTGGGGTTACCCCGTCATGACTTCCGAAACCACCATATCTACCATCAGCCTGGTAGTTACCCAGCCATGAACTCGCCTAACAATCCCGGCAGCTTACCACGGTCACCGAGTCCAAGCCCATCCGTTGGCTTCACCCCGCAGTGGTTCAGCCGTCCACGTGCTGCGCCGAGCGGCATGAGCAACTTGTCCAAGAAAGTGAGCTTGGAGCTCTGTGCTATGACCTGGCGATAAACCGGTGGCTGGCAACAGAAAGAGAAGGGAGAGGTAGAGTGGTTGGTGGTTGAACCACCCATGGTTAACTAGTGGTTCATAGTTGTTATATATATATATGGTAGTAGTAGTTGATTATGATCATGACTGGTTGGTGGTTTCAACTCCTATGAACAATCTTAGTCCACCAACCATTTGTCAATGATTACTGGTGAAAATAGAACATGTTCAATACCACCAGCCAGTAGATGAGCAACAGCATGGTGATAGTGTGAAACGGTGATTTTAAAGGGTGATCGTATCAATCAAAAGCATGTTGAGACTCATTCGCTGTTACCATAACTATGGTAAAAGTGCCAGGTACATTGTTTATCATCATGCTATATCAAGGTTAGCATTAACAATAAAAGAAAAAGAAACACATGGCTAAAATCCGACACTATCATCTACATGGTATTCACTCTCATGAGCTGCATTGCTGGTACATGTTCTGAGCTAGCAGGGTTAGCAATGGTAAACAAAACAAACAAATACAATAAGCAATGGTTGATAGCATGGACCTGTTGTTTTTCTTCATGATGATAGTGACAAACAAAAGTATCAAAAACAACTATTCATTGGGGTCAACAATGGTAAACATGGTAGAGAGCAATAAGTTCTAATTAGTAACAACACAACGGTTGACCGAATTCGTATATCGGAACAGTGCATGAGTGATATGTGTATTCTTGGTTTAAACTCACCCCGGTTGATAGAAATGGTCTCACCAAACCAACATGGAAATTACATCTTTAAAACGTATTGTTTGACAATGGATGATACCTTGAATCACTTTCATAGTAAACACATTGTTTCAACTGTATTATCATACCCAATAGTGTCGACACACTGCTAGTAGTGGTTGACATGTATCTACTCTACTAGCCCTACTAGTAACTGGTAACTATAGTAACCAGCCCCCCATGTGGCAAAGCCGCCCACTCCCCGCGGCTCCCCACGTCTACCCTGCTCCCAATGAAGCACCAGCAGCTCCTTCCCTCGACTTTTCACATCGCCAGTGGCTCTAGTAGTCTCTAGGGGGGTGGTTGCCCTTCGCGCGGCGCACCACGAAGCTTTGGTGGGCGCAACGCGGCGCAACCTAAAATGTGAACCGTGATAAAGAATGGTTGGTGCTGTACTGGCAACAAATGGTTGATAGTGGTTGATAGTGGTTGATAGTGGTTGAGAACGGTTGATAATGGTCGATAGTGGTTGATAGTCGTTGATAATTATGGTTTATAGAACATAATTGTTTGTCATGTTATTGTCCCTGAAAAAAATATATTATGATTATATAATTGTCAATTATATGGTCGGTACAAGAAAATAATAGCAATATAATTAAGCACGCTAGGCTCCAGTAATCTATCCTACAAGTAACACTTGGAAATGTGCTAGGTTGATAGCTATTGCCATAGTAGTTGATCCACCCACCCAAAAAAAGCAGCTTTCTTTTCCACGGCTCACATTGGCTCTAACTCTAACGGTTCGAATCTGGCCCGTTGGTGCCACTCATTTCGTGGTTGGTGAAAAATCATAAATGTCCTAGAATCTCAATCATAAACCCATTGGTATATCATGACATATCTGGCTTGGTTATTGTTTGATTGCTATAAAACTCTCAATATGTTATTAGCTATGGGTTTGATCCAAATATGCCCTCTGGTAATTTGACATAGGTGGCTGAAGAATCCCAGCCCATTCAAGGTCATAGTTCGCTGGATAATCTCAGCCATTTATTCAGCTGAAGTTGGTTTAGTATTGAGAAGGGATGACCATGCATTTCAGCCAGCGGTGAGTGAAAAAGGATGGCATTCCGTTGCACATCTCCAAACAATGGATTACGAACAACACTGAAATTTCCAATCCATCGTTGCTTGGGGGTGTTCGTCAACACAGTCTGTACCCTACCAAAAGGAACAAACACTTATCAATTAATGGAAAAATAGAACCAATCAACTTGCAGATTGCAACTTGCTTGAAATTTAGAATAATTGAAAAAAACAACTTCATGGAAGTCCCAATTCAACAGACCGAAAAAAGTCCCACTTCGAACGGGCAGATTCCTTTCTGGGTCACGCCGCAGGAGTGAAACCCGTCTTCAAATCCTTCGCGACGCTCACGGAATATCCGAAGGACTTGGCAAAAGCTTCCAATCTCGCGGACGATTGGACAGCTTCAACGCTGAGGCCCTTAAAGAGCTGCCCAAACAAGGGATTTTTTACATTCAAACTGAGCACCGTCTCCAAGTCAGCGCGGCAAACCTCAAAACCATTTCCCTTGTCCTCTGCCACTTTTTCAGTGGCCACTTCAGCAATCAGACTGCCTAAGAGCTCTTCACACATGCTCGTCCGATGTTTTTTGTTTTCGTTGTTCCATGCGCTGAGCTTTCTCTTCAAGGATGGAACGCAAACGCCATCTTCCACGATCCTAGGGTCGGGTGCTCCGCTGATGGAGGAGTTGGTTCAAACATCTTCCCGTGGAGGTGAGTGGGATGATGGGCAGGGTAGCAATGGATGATAGACAAGGCTGTGGAGCAAAACACTGTGCCCATGCCAAACAACTCAAGAAGGAACATCATCATCGCCTTGACGTATACCCATGTTTGGTGATAATTGCTTTTAACGCGTCACATAGTTCTTGTTTTTTGGTTAGCTATGATCACCTAAGACCATCCAGCACCAATCACTACCAAACACAACCGGCCATTGTATCTTCTAAGGTGGATTCTTACTCAGGTGTACCTTGGCGTCCAACCAGGTACTTGATTGCTCCCCTGGTAGTTGATGGTCAGTCAACAATTAATAGTAGTTGGTGATGCATGACGGTCAGTGATCATAAAATGATGGTTCGGGTGTGCTCAAATGATCGTCCTAACAGCCATGCCCAACTAGGAGTAGATCTTCATTGCTCCTGAATGAATTCTGAAGTGACATTGATAACCATTTGATGATCTCCACCAGCGGTCAATAAGCATGCTCATCGTGGTCTAACATCGTAAATCGCCACCACCATCACCATCCATCATCATCATCATCATCATCATCATCATCATCATCATCATCACCATCATCACCATCATCACCATCATCACCATCACCATCACCAACACCATCTTTCATCATCAATCACCATCACCAACACCATCTTTCATCATCAATCATCATCACCAACACCATCTTTCATCATCAATCATCATCACCAACACCATCTTTCATCATCAATCATCATCACCAACACCATCTTTCATCATCAATCATCATCACCAACACCATCTTTAACCATCATTAACCACCACAATCACCATCACCACCTCCGCATCACCAGTAGCTTTGCTGACCCTTGATCCAACCACCCACCACACCCACCACCACCGCTGCCGCCGTGCGGTCACGTGACTGGTCCATGCTGGGATCCAAACCGAACTTCTTCAGCTCGTGCAGCACGGCCTCTTTGGACACCGTGATGGGAAGGCGCACTTTGCCTCGCTGCAGACGGACGGGAACGAACGAGTTCGTTGGAGGAGAGGTATATCTAACTGGGTCAATGTTAACCAACCAACTAATAGGGGATAAAAACCATCAATAGCTAGTTGGTTCATAATAGGGGATGATAACTAACAACTATAGGGGATACCAACTATATGGCGAGTTGGGTCAAGGCTTTCACCAACAATTTCATGGGGACAATAAGCTACTAATAAAGGGAAAACCATGGTGAATGATGGGGAACCTGGGGGACTGAGGGTGAACTGACCCACAGCCATATGACAATGTCTACAGTAGGTATGTTTGTTATCACAATGTAGAGAGGTATTGTATCACAATAATGTCAACAGTAGGTATGTTTGTGATGATGTATCTATACTGCAATTGTTCAGAAAATTGTGTAATCTATATATACTGTACTGGAAAGACCACAGGGACACAAGAAAACACTGGCTGATCATGCAAAGAAACTTGACATACCTGGATTGACATGCACCTTTCAACAAAGGACATCAAAGGACCCTGTACATCATTATATCATTCCAAAATATCCCACTGTTCAATGTCGACGGTTTCTGCTAGGGATCCTGGGTTGCAACAGTGGCCACACGGCCAACCTTCATTGCAGACAGGTGGCGGTCGCGGTGATAATCGATGACATACTTAAACAATTCTTGGTTTCCTGCGACACTGTGCGAAGGGCAGCACTGGAGGAATCCCGTGCGACTGTTGACGATGGTCAAGGATGGGTTCACTCATGACAAACAAGATCATAGTCATAGTGAATAAGTAAACTTAAACTGCTTGATATTCCTGGACAAGCCTCATGATGAAACCTACCCAGGGTCATTAACGACCAAATACTGATGGCCAAAACACTCGCCAAAACTCGAACCACTCCCAACCGACCACCAACTAACAGCTTCTGGTCCCTAACTCACCCACCCAACCATCCAACCACCTGCCACCAGTCCTTCAACGAAGATAGGCTTGTCATCTGTCTGTTCTTCCGCCATCTGCGTCAGCAGCGAGTTGGGATGCAGACTCAGCGTGGGCTCACGCAGCACCTGGTAGATCTTGCCGCCCCTCAGCTGCGGAACTCAGCGGAAGCTGGCCGTACCCGAGACCATTTAGGTACCATTACTATACATGTTTCATTTATGTTGCCACAAATCGTTAACCATTATCAACTTGTTTTACCATTGTTGACCGTTGTGATCCTACCTCATTGAAGTGCTATTTGTATGATTGCTCTCAAAATAGACCCTGCAACGTCTCTCCACTTCCATCCCCATGGCCCTTCCTTCCCCTTCCTGTCAAGTCACACGTTGAAACTCACTAAATCTTCCTTCGACCCGTTCGCCATGACCAAGGGGCACATGCGCAGCGCAAGCAAGCGAAAGACTGAGAACGAACAGGGTTGAGGGTTGAGGAAGTGATTGATATATGGCAACGGAGAAAGTGATTGATAGTTTGGTTTGATTGTTTGAAAGTGGATAATTCTGGGAATCATTGGTGCGTCGATGCGTGTTGGTGATTGATGATCTTTCAAGGTCGTTAGTGATGCTTAGCGATGAGGCCTGTGGAGTCATGATGAGTGATTATGGTTCATGGTGGTGAGTGGTGGACAGCCACGGTTGATATTCGTTGCGGGTATATCACAGTACACTTAGTACCAGTGATAGTCATACTGCTGGTTCCTCATCAATGATCATGGTTTAAAAATGCCAATTGTGGTTTGATACCGGTCGTTCCACTGAACCTCTCTCTTTGACTAGCACTTAGAATACAGAACATCTGGCTGAATCTGTCCAACAAAATCATTCAACCATATGTGTTTAAACTGCTTTCAGATTTGGGTGGTCGTGAAAACTCAGATTGTGCTCAAACAGCTTCAAGAGAACGACATCACACCATCAGCATTGGCAAGTGGTTCCACCAAGCCGGCTACAGTGGTGATGAATTCAACAAGGCAAAGGCGCCACAGTGCGCAGCATACCACTGCTGTTTTCAGGGTACTGTAACTGGATAGATCAAAGTTGGGTTGCTTCACGTCATTTATTATGTTTTCTATTAACCAACTTTGGATCATTATGTTGTTTATTGAACAACTTGTCATGTCTATTATCCATCACTTATTCTATTGTGATAGCTTGGTTTGACTTGATGCATCACCAACTTTGATTATAACCAAGGCCAGCACGGTGTTTTCTCGATGCCTGACTACATTTCACCAGCCAAGTCATCAAACTGCTGACCTGCCCATGCTTGAAACCCAGTAGCAACACTTGTTTTGCAATCACTTCAGTGGGATAACAAATTGGGACCTGTTGGTATCTGCTGGTCATTTCTTGTAGTTCTGGGCAACAAGAGTGAACTACTAGTGAAGCATCAATTGATCATGGTTAGCCACTATGAGCCATAACCCTCAAGTTGCATCACTGTCTTAACAATGGTTACTTCGAATGTTGCTTAGGGAGAGGCAAATTCTTGTAGTCCCAGTCTCAGTGAAGATCAAAAAACATAACTTTTCGTTGCTGGTCATTCGCCGAACACGTATGATTATGATCCTCCATAAATCAAAGTCAATGATGACATAATAGAAAATCATAGGACCTAATTCACACAACATAGAAATGCTCCATGGCCTAACGATTACACATAGAACATGACTGCTCATTGTCAACCACTCCTCCGCCGCTTGAACCATCATCAACGATCACCAAGCAACATCATCGAAGTAGTATATTCAAGAATCATCTGGTTGGTGGCTACTGCCCCCTCCCCCAAACAAATGTTTGTCAATTGGAAGCCATCATCCGAAAATGGTACAGCTTGAAGATCAGGCAAATATTTCTGAGTTGTTTAAAATGCTTCAACCTCCTTTAAAAAATGGTCAGTCAACCATCCCAAGCTCCAAACATTGGGGAAAGAAAAGACTGCTTAAAACCATCAACCAAGAAAAACAGATATGCAAGTCTCACAAGATTCCATCAGCTCAATCCCAAGTTTCAAAGGTCCCTTTTGTGCTCGACGCAACGCGATCTGTGGTTCGAAGCGATCGATTCAATGGATAACGGATGGCGCTTGGCTGCTGCACAGTGTTGCACGTGGCAAAGCGCACAAGAAACATGGCAACTGATGGTTGGTGTCAACATATCTACAAAACATCTGACATCAACCAACGAAAACTTGCTGTTGATGAGATGGTGAGTGCCAAAAGTGATCAACCAAAAATCCCAACTGCAAGTGCTTCGCATGTGCTGCGCTACTGCCAGCCTGCCGGCTGAGTCTGCTGCCAGCCCTGCCATCCTTCCCAGGCATTGCCTTCCTGCCACGCCTGCGCCATCATCGCAGCCTGCTCCGGGTTCCAAGCCTCCACGGCCGGGTTCAGCGGAGTCGGTGTCGCAGGAACCGCAGGCGCAACAGCTCCCTGGGCTCCCTGGGCTCCCGGCTGCCACGCTTCCCATGGGTTGGGCACAGCCGCCGGTGGCGCTGGCTT